>NC_061158.1:29191477-29378977 GCF_022113875.1 Hydra vulgaris | reverse complement strand
AGACAAAAGTAAGATTACACGACTATGAATTAATTAACAGTATAACCAACAAATCAAAAAATTACCATTACATTAATAAAAAAACGGAAATGAAAGAAAAATATAATAAATTACAAATTACACCGATTATAAAAAATAATTTTAATCCTCCCAATCAAGTTATTAAACCTGCTATACTCAATTTAACTAATGGTACTCTGGATAAATCAACAACTGAGCTACTCAATTTAGGTCCAAATTTTGTAGCACAGCCGAAAAAAATTCCTTATATGGATATTATAACTAATATCGAAACTTGCGCTTTACAACTTGAAAAACTTAAAAAACCAACACAGGCAGAAACTCTACGACAAAACTGTTCACAAATTTTAACAAATTCGCTAAAATTAAGATTTAAAGATAATTTAACTAAGCAACAACGTCTTTCATAAACAAATTAAAAAACAATTCTAACATTAAGATATACCCTTTCGATAAAGGTACAGGTTTCGCATTATTAAATCAAAAAGATGCATCTCTCAAATTAGAAGAACAAATAAAAAATAGCAAAATTATTAATTATAATCCAACATCCACATTGACTACTAAATTTCAAAGACAATTGTGCAAATTAAGAAAAGAAGGTAAACTAGACACAAATACATACTTTAAAATGTATCCATCAGACTGTAACCCACCAAGGATTTACAGAATGATTAAAGCTCACAAACCAGAAAAAGATTACCCAATGCGCCCTGTTGTATCAACAATTAACACACCACCTTATGGAACATCTGATTATCTTGTTAAAATTATTCAACCGACTCTGAACAAAAATAAAAGTAGACTTATGAATTCTAATAGTTTTGTAAATGAAGCTAAGCAATAGATAATAGATCTTAACGAAGTTCAAGTTTCATTTGATACAGTCAATTTATATCCATCCATACCCATTGACGAAGCAATTCCGGTTATTATTGATATATTGAACGCTGACATTGATGACTTAAAAACTCGGACTAAACTTACTCTTGCAGACAAACATCAATTAATTGAACTTTCATTAAGTATATGCTATTTTTTATATGAAAACAATATCCAAATAATACCTAATTCAGGTCCTATAGGTTTATCTTTAATGGTTGTTATGGCAGAAGCATTTTTACAAAATATAGAAAGAAAAGCCTTTAATAAAGCAATTATTCATACATATGAACCAAAAACTTACAAGAGATATGTAGATGATTGTCATGCTTGCTTTGCTTCAATAAAACAACAACAAATGTTCCTGAACATCCTTAATGAACAACATCCTGCCATAAAATAACCTCAAACAACTCAATTTCCTAGATATTAACATTACAAACACAGGCTCTGGAACTAATGAATTTCAAATACATAGAAAAGAAACTATTACAAATGTTCAACTTAAACCTAACTCGAACATTAATCCTAACATTATTGGCATTTTCAAAGGATTTTTATGTCGTGCTAAAAGAATATGCTCTCAAAAACACCTTCAAAAAGAAATTGATTTTCTAATAGACATCTTTGTTGAAAATGGCCACGACAAGAACATTCTAAATAATATTACTATAGACTATTTAAAAAACAGTTCAAAAAACACCACATTTCAACCAATAGATACCCAACCCTTTATAAAACTACCTTGGATACCAATTGTTGGTCCAAAACTTTGTAATGAATTTCGAAAGCAACACATAAAGGTTATTTTCACATCAACTCCCAATTTAAAAAATATTTTCTTCAACAATAAAACTAAACTACCACTAAACACAGACCCTGGCGTATACCAGCTAAAATGTTCACGCGGTTCGATATACATTGGCGAAACTAAAAAGAAGGTGATATCGAGATGTATTGAACACCAAAAAAACAGCTTAAAAAGAAAATGGTCCAGTTCAGGTGCAACTGAGCATTCTAAAACATGCCATGGTAAGTTTGATTGGTTGCACCCCAAAACATTATCTGTAGCCCCAGAATATCAAACTTGGAAAATCAGAGAGTCACTCGAAATAAGCAAGGCTAGGGTTCAACAGGAGTTGAGAAATGGTGACATGGTTCTCAATTGGGATGACGGTGATAACGTAACAAACAAAACCTGGGGGCCATTTTTTAATAAAATCTGCTGACGTCAGTTGTTTGAAAAGTTTTTTTCTGTATTATATTATGGCTTTTTAATGTTATCTTTTTAACGGTTAGTTTTTACTATAACGATTTTTGTAACTATTTTGTTTATTATACCTGATGACGCTGATCACAATAGATCAGCGAAAAATCGAAATAATTATATATTAAAGAAAAAATATATATATATTTAAAAAAAGTATACGCAGCCGTATTTATTGAATTCTAACCATATTTTAACGTATAACAACAAAATGACATTTAAAGATATATATATATATATATATATATATATATATATATATATATATATATATATATATATATATATATATATATATATATATATATATATATATATATTAGGGTCTCTCTTAAAACAACATTTTTGAAAATAATCTGCTCTCACCCCCTAAATGTCTTCTATCTAATAAAAAAACACTAGGTTTAAATTTTTTTTGAATATAAAATATTTTAAGGGGTCTCCCAAGACTTTCGAATATTTAATGGGTCCCTAATATTTAAAAAAAAAAAAGTTTTTCGAAAATATGTCAACCTGGTACTCAAATGAAGCGAAATTATATAAAAGCTTCAAAAATAATATTCATTTCGAAAACAAATTTTATCACATAAAATGTGTTTTTTAATAAAAAATGAAAAAAATGTATTTTTTATGTTTTTTTATGATAATTTTAATAAGTTCAATTTTTTATATAATTTTGCTTCATTTGAGTATCAGGTTGACATATTTTTGAAAAACTTTTTTTTGAAAATATTAGGGACCCATTAAATATTCGAGGGTCTTGGGGGACCCCTTAAAATATTTTTTATTCAAAAAAAATTTAAACCTTGTGTTTTTGTATTAGATAGAACACATTTAGGGGTGAGAGCAGATTATTTTCAAAAATGTTGTTTTAAGAGACACCCTAAAAAAAATGTATATATATATATATATATATATATATATATATATATATATATATATATATATATATATATATATATATATATATATATATATATATATATATATATTTGTATAGATTTCGATATATAGAATATATTCGAGGTTAAGTATTTTGATGTAATAATACAAATTCTCTTGTACATGTTACAGTGCTCAATATTACTGAATAATAGAGCTATATATAATTATATTTAGATGAATAAAAACAACTGATTAGCGGGACTTAAAGTTTCATGCCCGAAGGCAATCATCAGCCGTTAATACAAACCTATAAAAAAGTGTTGGTCATATTCTTGTTTGTATTAACGGCTGATGATTGCCTTCGGGCATGAAACTTTAAGTCCCGCTAATCAGTTGTTTTTATTCATCTAAATATAATTATATATATATATATATATATATATATATATATATATAATCGTTTTATCCTGATAAATATTTAGATAAATTAAAGATAAATTAATGAAATACCATCTTTTATTTTGCTGATTCCACTGATTGGTAGAATGTGTGAATTTTTTTCCAAAATCTCTGAGAATTTAGAAGCCAATTTATTTAATTTCGATAATTGTGAAGCTAAAGGTTTTAATCCTGAAATCTGAAAGCAAAATACAAACAAGATTACAAATGGAAATCACCAACTTACAATGTAGAAACTTAGGTTAATATTAAAACTAACTTTAAATTCAATAGTAAAACCTGTGAGTTTAGCAGCTGTTCAACAGAGAGCAACAATTTCTGAGTTTCCAAAAAAAGATTAAGTTCTTCAACTTTTTTTTCTAATTTTCGATTGGCAGCCCAAATTGTAAAAATTTGCTCCTAAAAAGTAAATTAAGGTTTTAAAATTATGCATGAACTTTATGAATATATAAAACAATGGACGCACATTTGATAAAAAATGTAGTTGATTTTACCTTGACTTTCTCCTCCTGCTTTTCAAAAGCTCTTTGAGCCTAAAGCAAATATACATTTTATAGATATACACACATATACACATACACACATACAAACACATAAATACATAAAAATATAAAACAATATACAAAATATATAAAAATATATAATGTTACAATGTACTCTTTTTTTTATTTCATTGTTGCAATGTACTCTTTTTTTTGTTTAATTGTTACAATGTATTCTTTTTTTGTTTCATTGTTACAATATACTCTTTTTTTTTATTTCATTGTTACAAGGTACTTTTTTTTTGTTCAACATAACTTGTCACATTTCGTCTTACAGTGTGAATATTTTTCATGTGGGCTGTTTAAATTTGTGCGTGAGTACACATGCACGTTCAGAAGGAATACTGAGTATGATCTCTCAAATATGTCAAGTCTTTGACAATAAACTTGTGCTTATTGTTAAGATCACCAGCTGAAAATAATCCTTTTTGCGTTAATTTTTGATGGTTTTCAAACCCATTTTTACTAAAAACGGATGATAATGGAACACACAAGAAACTCAATAAAAATCATCATCAGAGTATTCTTCAATTTTTATTAATGCATTACAAAGCATAACTCAATCCTAGACCTTGTTGACAAAAAAAACAAAACCTTTCTCAACAATTGAGAAAAATTAAAGATATTCCTTCAAATCAAAAAAGAACACTAAGAAGCTTATCGAATGCAGTGAATGTACCAACAAAGATTTTGGATGGAATTTCAAAGAAAGGGGATGTGTTTAAGTGTGTTTCATCTTTTGTTAAACCAAGTTTAACTGACGAAAACAAAATCGGAAGACATTGCCAAGACTCATTTAACAAATAAAGATTCTGCTTTACAAAAAAACTTGTAAAAGAAGATTGGAATCTGCAATTGAAAATTCAACCTCTGAATAGTGTAGACTTGAATGTTTTTGATCTTGGGTTTTTTAATTGAATACAAGCATTGCAACATCACATAGACACTAAAAATATTGATGATTTAATTAGTGCAGTAGAAACAGCTTTCCAATAAGTGGATCAAGACAGACTTGACAGTGTATTCTTAACACTATAAACATGTATGGAAAATATCATAAAGTCAAACAAAAACAACGTTTGTAAGATTACTCATATAAATAAATAAAAACTTCGAAGAGAAAATCGACTCCCCATAAGTTTAAAATGTAATGATGAAGCCATGGAGAATCCAAAAAAATTTTTAAATATTGAATAACTGAAACAAAAGTTATAAAATTAATAAAGAACTTATTTTTGACTTATTTTTGTTTTTTAGTACTTTATTATTCTGCTATAAAACTGTAATATTTTTTAAGCTTGTGATTTGGTCACCTATTTTTAAATCTCCATACTTTTTAGAAAGCCTTGAGTATGCCCCTTTTAACAAGCTATTACTTTTGAAAATCAATCCAACACAACAAGCTATAGGTATAAAAGTTCGATCTTTGCAAATGTGACAAGTATTATTGAACAAAATTTATGCATCAAATGTGACAACTGTTGTAGAATGGATTATTTTAACTTAACACATTACACCCATCAACACCCAAGAAAGATATCACCTAAACACCTAATTTAGAGGGTTGAGCAATTTTCTTAAATTAATAAATAATAAACAACAACAACAACCAGATATTTATTTTCTTCAAAATTTTCAATCATATAATTACAATATAATAATATTAACAATAATAATAATATTTATAATAGTAATGATAACAACAATAAGGACTTATTTTTTATTATTCATTAATAGAGCAAAAGTAACAGCAAAAATAATAATATTTATAATAACTATAATAATAATAGTAATAATAAAAATAGCAGTAATAAAAATAATAAATAATAATGACGAAAATAGTAAAGTTTCTATAAAAATAGTAAGAAGAAAAAAAATAAACAAGAAAACTGAAAAAAGTTAATAATGATAAAAAACTAAATTAAAATTTTTTTAGAATTTGTTTAAATTTATTTTGCTTCAAATAAAAACACATTTTTACCAGTACCTAAACAGCATTATATTGTAATTCGATAATTACAATTAATGCAAGTTGATCATGATTTATTATGAGGCACCCATGTTCAAACTTTTAGTAATTGAATTTAGCTTCAGCAAAATTTAGACTTTGTTCAATTTTATATACCACTTAATATAAAAATTAAGAATGGAGATATTGCTTCTTTTTTAAAAGAAATATTTTTTTTGACATTTTATTTGACATAACTTATACAACTTCACTAGAGGTCTCTATCAGTCTTTACTCCCTACTTGAAAAACGAAAACAACTGAGAAAACAATTGTGGTAAAAAACAAAGCAGATAAAGAGTTAGCATCTAGTACACCCTTATAGTTGAAAAGAAAATTTAAATTGTTTAATAATTTAAAAAAAAAGTACTGAGTCTGTTTCAACGCCATCAATCACCATCAATTGTCAAAACAAATATTTGGACACAAATACATTAGTCAAATTTTTATATACTTCATAGTTCAGAAAATTAACAAGAAATATAAACAAAGATTGTTATCATAAAGAAAAATTGCACTCTCAATACTTAATGATGAACATAGCTTTCTGTCTGCTTCCTATTTTACTTATGTATTTTAGGTTGGAAAAAATCAATAAAATCATTCAAAATGCATTTTTAAACTTGGCTTAAGAACAGTTTAAGTTAACCTTTATATAGCCATTAAATAATTATAAACTATTATTATTGTTTTTTTTTTTTTGTTTTTTTATTTAATCCCAACAAGGCTGCAAGCAACCGCCAGTAGTGAACTATAATCCAAAGATGTAAAGAAAAGGACTCAGTGAGAGGGTAGTTATTTATCAGTATAGGAAGGTCGACAGTATTGCGATAGTTGTTTGCAGTAAATAACTGAATTTAAACTCTAACAAAACTCAAGTGGCTTCTGTAACATCTGTTACAGAATTGAGATTAGATTGAAGATTGGTTGCCTGCTCTAAGCGGTCAGAAAGAGAAAATGTTTTGTCAAGACAGGAGTATAAAGTTGAGTTGACAGCAAATAAAGCCACTTTAGATTTTTAAAGTAGTCAGGAAGATCATTAACATATATAAGAAACAAAAAAGGTAAAAAAACCTTGAGGTACCCCAAAAGAGACTGGAAACCAAGAAGAGTACTGGCCTTCGAGGATGACTTTAATAAAGTATTTAGAAAAAAATGATTTGATAATCTTAAAAAATATCCCAGATACACCATATGAAGCAAGCTTAATGAGAAGACCAAAACTTTATTGAAAGTTTTATGTCAAGGGCAATCAAGTCCTTTTTCTCGCTGCCTTTATCTAATGAACGATAGAATCTTTTAGTCAAAGCAGTTAGCAAGTCGAAGATAGTTTGAAGTCAGCTGTAGAAGATTATTGCTATATTGATTGTTAGAGATTTGACACAAGATAGAAATTTGTTCAAATCAAAGACTCAAAGACCTTGTCAATAATAAAGGAAAGATCAGACAATATTAGGAGGGGTCACAATGTTCTCCAGAATTATTAAAAATTGGAACTACAGATGCCATTTTCCAGCAAACAGGAAAACAAGATTTAATTTTGTTTCCGTTTTTGTTTGACTGGACCACAAACCGTAGAGGAGTTTGAGATATGACTTTAGCAATGGATAGCAGAGTGATTTGATTGTCTAACAATGGGTTAATCTATTTAACTAGAATGGCAAGAAGAGTATGGACAAAATATTCAAAGTTTTAAATTAGAAGAAAAGTTCTTTGCAAAAAGTTCTGCCTTATTATTGTGAGAGGTAAAAAGATCACTCATGAATTAGAGATGGAATGTTAAACTTACCTTAATTAAAGATACTGTCAAAGAATGTCCTCCTACCCCCACTCTTTCCTTGTTCCTTAGAGAGATTAAAATAAACTTAATAACACTTTTATTAGGTTTTAGATATTAGGTTTTATTTAAAAAGCTGATAGCTATACATTGTCAGCTTTGGTTCATTTAAATTAAAATCTAATAAAAAGAAAGTTTAAAATAATTATTTACTTGAAGATGCAGATAAGTAATTTGTAACAACCTTGCATTGTAAATGTCAATTGTTAGCTGGTCCAATTCAATTACAGGCTAAAAAATATTTGCACTTTATAAAAAAGTTAATAGAACAAAACTAAATAAATTACTAGTAAAATAATTTATAACCAACACATAGTGTTATTCATAAATGAGATGAAAAAAAAAATTATGCAAAGTTAAATCAAAACTTATTTTCTTTTTGATGTGAGAGGTTAAAAATAAAATAATTTTTTTATTGCAAAATAAATTTAAAATTTTTTTACGTAGTAAAGAATGAAATTTTTTTTTTAAATAACATGTGTCACTCAAAATAAAAAGTTTTTATCAAAATAATGTACTTTTTATCCTTAGTTTAAATCAAATATAGGAATTAAACTATTTTATTGTGAAACCGTCAAAAAGTCTGCCACTACATAAAATTGAAACTGAATTCCAAAATAAATTTTCTATGCTAATATTATATAGATATATATTTTTTTGTTTAAAAAAACAACTATTAAATGTATATTTTATAGATTGTATGAAAATGTGAATCACTGCAAACCAGAGAGACTCCAAGTTTTTATGTTGATGCACTCAAATAAAACGTTTTAAACAAAAAATGTCCTGTAGGTTTAGAAAATCAACACTAATTTCTTAAGATCAAAAATAGGACAAATAGGAAAGTCTGAAGGTCTTATATAAAAAAAAAATATATATTTTTTTATAGTAAATTTGTTGCATAAAAAATCTGTTTGATTATTATAGAAGTTTTATTAAGTTTATTGCATCATGCAACGCCATGTCTTTATAAGCATTCGTGTATGCTCTATGAAAAATAATTCTTTCAATAATCAAAATTTCTTAGGGCTTGCTTTATGTCTAAAAGAGTTTGTCAATAAAGATGGTTGTGCAAAAAAAAATATTTTTAAACTTTAAGTTTAGTTTTTTTTTCAATTTCAAATGATGACTGAAATAAAGTTCTAGATGTTTGAAATTTTCAGCAATTAACACCAGTCCTTTGTTTGTCACCCATGCTTACATAATGCAAAGAGTTAAATATGGGGGGAGGGATAACATTATGGTTAGGGGTTGCTTTGGAGGCAGTAAAGTCAGAAAACTTGTAGAAATCAACAACAAAAAAAAGACAAATAAGGTCTATTTTCATATTTTGGATGAGCATGTGTTGGATTGTGGAACAGATCTTATTAGTGAAGGATTTGTTTTCTAACAAGACAACAAACATATAGCTAAAATTGTGAAGGAATATTTACAGAAAAAATGAGAACAGAGTGCTACAGTTGATGGCCACCTCCTGATTTCAAGTCCTGATTTCAATCCAATCAAGTTTTGGGATTTTTGGGACAAACTTTGGGATCACCTAGACAGAGTGGTGCAAAAAAACCCTCCAAAAAGGAAAAAAGACCCATGGAAATCAATTCAAAAATAATTGGAATGCTGAAGGTGGTTAATATCTACAACCGCTGTGAAACAGATTGCCTCATATTTACCAGGGCAAATTTTGAGAACTTAATCTTGAGTAGTAATTTACTTATAAAAAAAATTGAGTAAATTATAAAGTAAATAAAAATATTGATTTTTGTAACTGTTGCCTTTATAAATTCCCAGAAAAGTTCAAGTTTATTACCAGTGGACCTATCCACAAAAATATTTGCTTTCCCACTAAAAATATATGAAATGAAAAGCAAACTCTAAATTGAAGTCAAACAAGCAAAGAGGATAATCACTTTAAAAAGTTAACCTCTGCTACCCAATGAAATCCTTATAAAGACTGAAGTTGGGTCTAAACAAAGTAGCACAAAATCTGATGTATTTTAAACAGATACAACACATCTCCTAATTATATATTTTTTAATTATATAGCATTTACCATTAACAAAATCATTCTTCAAGACATTGTAGTGGGAAGATAATCTTCTAATTAAGAAAAACAGCCTTAAAAATATCTCATCGAAAAAATATTTCTTAAACCTTTCCATAGAGTAGCATTCATTTATCTTTTATTTTCTAAACCTTTTTATAAAGTAGCAACCATCTTTTTTTTTTTCTTATTTGATAGCTTAAGTTAAAAACTTTTAAATTCCAAGTTCTTAAATTCTAATTCAAAGCTTCTGAATAGAAGCTCTTTATTATTTTTCTGGTTTCACTTTGTGACTTAAGAAGGAATTTTGTGACTTAAGAATTTTTACTGTAGATAAAGAAAAGAATAAAACTTTACTTTTCAAGATTCCCAAGGCAACCTATATATAATTTGTGTTATAATATAATTTGTATAAAAAAATGATGCTGGTGGATTTACAGTTATGAGGATAAGCAGGTACATGAAATACAGAAAAAAGATAAAATTGATTCAGGATCAGATTTCATCTGTAAGAGCGAGACTGGTTATGCAGTTAGTTATCAAAAAAATTTTCAACTCAACCTACTTAAAGTTAATTCATAAATAAACGAAAGAAATTAAGAATGATAAAAATTAGAAAATTATAAACATATCTTAGCTACTTTTGCTCTCCATTCAACACCATGTAATCTTCTTTTCCAGTAACAACACATAGAATTCATGTGAAAGTATACTAATCTTAGAAAAAATAATTTTCTGTAATCAATTGCTTTTTGGGAATATATTCTAGTTATCAACCAAAATCATATCTAACAATTACATTAGAATTACTACAACAAATGACTTTAAACTAAATCTGTTGTAAGAATTTACATAAATATAATTATAAGAAAGTTTTTTTGAAAAAAAAATTCTAATTCACTCCCTACAAGGCTGCAAGCTGCAAGCAACCATTATTAAGTTGGGAACTAGAAAATAATGGATTTAAAGAGCAAGGAAACGACAGAAGTTGAAGTTTGTAAAAGTTGAAGGTTGTATGAGTCAGAAAAACATGATGATGGGAGAGAGTTCTAAAGGATTGAATTGCAGGCAAAAAAACAAGACACTAATAAAAAATTTTAGTTTATGCAGGGACAGATACAGTAAAAGGATGTGACTTTGCTAAATGACAGGAAATAACATTTCCTAAAGTATAAACTACTGTCAAAATGCAAAAAAAAAAAAAAAAACAAGCTAAAAAAAAGTCAAAACCTGGCAAAAGGACTATCAGTTAGTAAAACAAAAACAAAAAAAATTAAAAAAAACATTTCAGTTAAAGGATTTTTTATTGGCCCTTAAAAGCTTCTTAAACACATTGATTTTCAAAATGAATTGAAAAAGTAATATATAAACAATATTTTTTTACATTATATTACCATCAAATAGCATCTGATTAAATTGTAAGACATGGTCTTTGGTTTTCTTCACAATAATTTTTTCAAAATATCCTAATAAAGAGTAGTTCTAGGGAAATATGTATCAGAATGGGAAACTGTAAAAAGCAGAGTACAGCAAGGATCAGTTCTTGGTCCTTTACCTTTTGTAATTTTCATCAATGACTTAACACAGGGTTTAAATAACAAAGCTAAATTATATGCAAAAATAAATAAAAATGATAAAAATTCACATGATAATTCCCTGCAAGACGACTTGGATTATTTCTTCAAATGGTCGACTAAATGGCTATAAGCTTTAATAGTGATAAATGACAGGAAATAACATTTCCTAAAGTATAAACTACTGTCAAAATGCAAAAAAAAAAAAACAAGCTAAAAAAAAGTCAAAACCTGGCAAAAGGACTATCAGTTAGTAAAACAAAAAAAAAAAACAAAAAAAAAATAAAAAAAAACATTTCAGTTAAAGGATTTTTTATCGGCCCTTAAAAGCTTCTTAAACACATTGATTTTCAAAATGAATTGAAAAAGTAATATATAAACAATATTTTTTTACATTATATTACCATCAATTAGCATCTGATTAAATTGTAAGACATGGTCTTTGGTTTTCTTCACAATAATTTTTTCAAAATATCCTAATAAAGAGTAGTTCTAGGGAAATATGTATCAGAATGGGAAACTGTAAAAAGCGGAGTACAGCAAGGATCAGTTCTTGGTCCTTTACCTTTTGTAATTTTCATCAATGACTTAACACAGGGTTTAAATAACAAAGCTAAATTAAATGCAAAAATAAATAAAAATGATAAAAATTCACATGATAATTCCCTGCAAGACGACTTGGATTATCTCTTCAAATGGTCGACTAAATGGCTATAAGCTTTAATAGTGATAAATGCAAGATAATGCACAGGTCATGATAACCCAAAAATTAAATACACACTAAATGTAATTCTGAAGAATTAAGAACCTCTAGAAAAAATCTTAAAGAGACATCATTAGAACGAGACTGTATATATTTCAAATGATTTAAAATGGGAACATCATGTTAAGTCTATTATTAACAAAGTTAATAGTAAGTTGAGGTTAATAAAACACAAGTTCAACTATATCGACAAAAATACTATAAAACTATTAAACATATCACTCGCGCAACCTCACTTAGAGTATGCATTTCAAATATGGAACCCATACTACGGTGAAGATATTAATCTTATAGAAAGAGTATAAAAACAAGCAACTAAAATTTGTTTCCCAAAAGGTATTAACTATGAAAAAACGGTTACAAATTATGGAACTTTAAAAATTGGTTGCGAGGTGATCTAATTCAGATGTTTAGATTTCAAAACAATATAGATAAAATAAACTGGCATAACAAACCTGAAAGTATAACTAATACTACGAGAGGGCATGATCAGAAATTAAGAAGACAATATGTAAGAAACTCACTTTCTAGGCATATTTTCTTCACCAACCGTGTTGTAGAAGCTTGGAATATCCTAGATCAAGATGTTATCAATGCAACTTCTGTAAATGATTTTAAAAACAAACTAAAACGCTTTAATAAAAAATGGCTGTTATAGTCTAACATCTACTGTCGTTAGACTCATTTTTCTTGGTAAAACAAGAAAACAGCATTTGATTTATATTAATTATATTAATATATACTTTTATTCAAATACTATTCAATATTTTTACATGCAAAATTAAAATTCTTAATTACTAACAGCAGTTAAGGATTTAAATGGTCAAAATGTTCATTATAAACCATAAGCTATGATTTTCTGCTGCCTAATCTAAAAAATCGAATTATGGTAATATTTCTTTAAAGATGCTTAATGTTCAGATCAGTTATGCAGCATAACAATCTTTCTTTATACTCTGGATGATCATTGTTTTATTTATAAAAGTATAATAATATTTATAAAAGTATAATAATATTTATAAAAGTATAATAATATTTATAAAAGTATAATAATATTTATAAAAGTATAATAATATTTATAAAAGTATAATAATATTTATAAAAGTCTTGATGAGCAGTTTCAACAGTTTGCTTGGGTTTATAGTTGAAAAAGCAAACAGTTTGTTTGCTTTTTCAACTATAGGGACCCAAGGGGGATCATTGCGAATGATGAAATCTTTGATGTGGTAAAAAAAAGTGTGAATTTTAGGTGTTACGCTTGCACCAGTTATCATTAAGTAACACCTTTTCAATTTTTTCAGTAGTTTAATAATTTTTCAAAGTTTTCAATTATTTCAGCAAAATCTGAAGAATAAATCCAAAGCAAGGTTTTACAATTAAATTGAAACTTTTGAATGCTTCAATTATATGAAGAATGTTGGGAACTGAGTTTGTATCAGCAAGTTGCTAGAGCACACCCACATTTTTAAGATTTTTTAAGCCTACTGCATTCATTTCCCTCAAACTGGCCCCTATGATATGGGCTCAGTTGCATGGAGGGCAACTGGCCACTTAAAAGCTTCTATTCAAGCAGTTTTAAGTTATAAGGAGATGCAATTCCATTGGTGGGATTATTTCCAAAACCAAAACATTGTTAGGCCCACTGATGATTGGTTTCAAATGACATTGCCTAACAACTTTACATAAGCAACAAACATGTTAATTTGCTGAAAAGACTTGAGGCTAGACTTGATTGAGCTCAGTGTTTCCAGATTTAGCAAGACACTTAGATATGACATTACACAATGTACATGGGTGCATACTTGAATGGGTTTGAAAACTATAAAAATATATTATCAACTTTCATATCGCAAAACAAAATTAGTTTAACTCATTTGCATTATTCAGTGACCAGATTTATCCACTTATGGAGTGAGTTTCTGGCAAATCTTCTGATATCACAACAAAATTTGTCTCTTAACTCCAGTGTCTTTGCCAGATCTTTGAGTGAGAGTTTGTTTTTGAGGTGGTGAGCTGGTATCAACACTTAATGCAATATCAACAATGCTTAGACAAAACTTGAAAAAACCTTTACCACCATCAATCCTGTGCTTAACAAAATATCCACCAGAAATTTTGCGAGATTGAATTCACAAAACTTGATAAATAATTGTAGTGAGCAACAACCCAAACTGTACCAGAAATTCCTTTTCTGTCTGTAATTTTTAAGTCAATGCAGGTGAAGAAATCACTCAAGTGTCAACTTAATTTTAAGTAATTTTTATAAAAATTTGGCTCTACCATCTTGCTGCTTGATGTTAGATTTATAGTTCTGACCAGTTTCTTTAATTCGTTATTTGATCGTATTTAATTTTACATTTACAAGAGCTTGAGTGGTCAATTTTAGAGCGCTTGATAGTGCCTGGACAGTACTTTAACCTGAAACCAAAACATACATACTTTATCTATATATTAAACTCTATTCAGAAAGTTTGTTTAAAACTTTCAAATTATTTATTTGTATAAGAAACTTGTTAAAAATCCCAAAAGCTTGTCTCTTTTTTTATAGATTTTCTTTGAATAAATTAATTAAGTATAAATATTTACCTGAGTTAATTGTAAGTGGAATCCTGCCAGACGCTTTAGGAAGTGGAATAGTTTCTTCAAGGGATAATTCTTTATTGAAAATAACTTGAGATGCAATTTGTTTGGCTGCTCTGGAATCTTTTGCTGCTAAAGATTGAAATTTTCCTTGAACTTTATTTGAGAGTATTAGTGGGGCAAACCTTTTCCTAATGAACAGAGGCATTTGCTACAACATACATTTGGTTCTTTCTCAATGGTGGTTTGCTTTTCAAGAAAATGTTTTTCTTGCAGCTTTGAACAACCAATTTGGCAAATTAGGCAATAACACATTGTGCCTCTTGTTTCAGGTCTCACTTCTATTAAACTGAAATTAAATAAAGAAGGGAGTATAAATTCTTTAACCTCTTGTTTCATGCGCAAAATTGTTCTACAAGATTCGCAGTGTCCTTGTGGTACCAGAGAATCACTGATATTGATCTTTGTCTCGTACAGTTAGCATATTCGATCTGCTTGGAAAGCAGTAAGCTGTCTTAAACATTTTCTCAGACAGAGTAAGCACACAAATTTTAAATTTTCATTTTACACCTTTGCTTGATTTGGCATTGTGGCAATTCACTAAATCCAACTTTACTAAATCAAACTATCCCTTTTTCAAAATTTAACCTGAATTTATATTGGATAACAATTCATTAACATACCTTCAAATATTATTAATTACAAACGATTTCAACCAAGGAAATAATTACCTTATTTATAAGGAAATAATTCTTACATAATTCTTTCCTTTAAAGGAGATAGTTATTTAAATTAATGATACTTGTCATATTTATTGACAATTTAGATGAGATTTTACTTGATGACACATTCCTACAAAAGATTTTTTACTGCAATTCAAAAGACTGTTTTCCCATTCATAAGATTTTCCTCTGACGGGCCCTTTCAAACTTTAAATTTGTCAATTATTTTAGTTAAATTTTTTAAATTTTTATATTTTTTTTATTAAGGTATCTTTATAAAAGTTTTTCAAACATTTTTTAACATTTTCATGTATTTTGATTTTATTTAAATTTTCTAAGTTTATAACTTAGAAAATGCCGATATTTTCACACAATGCATAAGCCAAGTCAAACCATATAGCAAATCGTTATTTTGATCTATAAAATCAAAATGGTAGTTAAAACGATAAAACAATTATAAAATAGTAGAATACTCATAAGTATTCTACTATGTAATACCAACATTTTTTTATAATTGTTTTATTGCTTTAACTTTAACATGAATGCAACCATTATTTTAAAAATAGTGACCAAATATCACAGTAATCAGTAACATTTTGAGGTCTAAGTAGCAAAAAACTAACAAAATATAAATTAAAACTGCCATAAATCTTAACCAGTTAACTGGTTAAGGATAATCCGGCTGAAATTTTATCTAGAATTTGGTCATTTGCTACATTTGCACCAATTTTTATCAAATTATATAAAGTGGTTCTCATTTTACAGGTGTTTTTATTGTCAAACTATAAAGTTAAAATTTCACTTAATTTAAACATTCAAATTAAATTATTTTTCAAGGGCAAAATAAAAAGATTTCAAAATTTGCATTACAGGGTACCTTGATGTGATTACTATCATCCCATATAAGTGGCATTTTTAAGTCAAATAGGCTGGCATTATCAGGATCCATACTAACCGAGTCCTGCTAATTAACCCAAAATCGTAACTTAGAGCTCCTTATGTGGCCTTGACAATGCACACTACTAACAGAGACACCTGTATTAGGAGATAACTGAAAGAGTCAAGAAGATTCAGTATTTATCATCCTAGCAGTCCTATGGAATTAGGGAAAATGAGGTCGGCAATAAACTGCTGACTTTAAACAGTTAGAGGTCAGTATCAGGTCAACAAAAAAAATTTGACACAATGGGGTTACCATAAAACATAGAAACAAGGTCAGTAATTTTTTTCTGACCTCAAAAACTTTAAGGTTGGCATTGCCAAATGTCAAGGGCTGTCTTAGGCAGGAAATAATGTAACACAAGTTTACACCTACGCCAGCCTAATATATGAAGAAGGGGTGTGAGGCTGGTCAACAGAATTACTCTGCTTACCCCTAGAGTCTTTTTCTAGAAGGCCATCTATAAGACAGTAGCTAGATCTAATTAACATTTGCTCAAAATGAGTATTTTTATCCAGACACCATCTGTAGTTCAAACCAAGAGTGCTGAAGCAGGGGAGTTTTAAGTCAGAGTTTATTTATCCTTGCTTTTGCCTAAAGAAACAAATCCCACAAGGTAGCAGGGCATCTGGAAGGTAATACTTGATTAGGTGATGACAGTAGCAGGGTGATCATGATGATCATGACCTGACCTGGAGTATTTTAAAAACACTATTTCCTGTAAGCGGTACTTAAAAACATTGAACAGGATTTTTTGGAAATGTATTGGGAAAACATTTCATCTAACAGAATACTAGAAACTAAGATGAGTGTAAGTTTTAGATGGAGTCACTAGTTATTAACTGAGTTCACACTACATAAGAGATTTATGCAGAACACAAGCATACATATAGGAATAAATGTAGGAACTTACAGGAAAATGGACACTGTGTCAGAAGTTCAGACAGAATACAAACATACAAATACCAACTTAGAGGTGAGTGAAAATTGCACCTGAAGTTCAGATAGAATACAAACATACATATATAGTAAGTTACAGGTAAGCTAACTTACAGTTAAGCTAACTATAAAAAAGGCAACAAAAAGAAAAATCGCTATAGACATGACAGATATTAAATAGTATAGATAGCAAATCCTACAAGGCAGCAGAACATGGAACAGGTTGCACTGGATTAGATATTACCAGTAGTAGGGTGATAATGATGACCATATGCCTGACCTGACACAAAATATTTTGCTGCAATTTATTAACCCCTTAACCTCCACCTAGTTTTGGTGCACAATCGCTCCAGTGTCAGGTTAATTTTTAAAAACTGCAGGTATTAGATAAAGTGAACAAAAATAGTCAGAAACATTCCAAAATTATAAAAAAAAGTATAACTAAATCCATAATAAACTATATAGACCTTCAATAGCTTAGTTTGAAAAAAATGTTCCTGGGACAACTTTTTTAATCAATAGTCAAGACATGAGTGAAGCCATCTAAAACAAAATTCTATATATGGTTGGAAAGATCTCAAGGTTTTAACTTATTTATAAAAATAGATATAAGAGATCAAAGTTCATGAAAATTACATGTATTTTGTCGAATTGAAAATGAACATGAATTTTGTGAATGAAAAACTTTCATAAAATGGTGTTGACATATATATATATATATATGCAATTGTTATATATATATCATGAAAATATATATATATATATCATGAAAATTACATATATATGATATATATATAATATACATATCATATATCATATATATCATATCATATATCAAAGGCAGCGAATGGCTACAAAAAAAAAATTATTGATAATTTATGTTGAACAAAAAGTAAACCTATATCATGTATGTGCAGGCAAATCTTTCATTATATATGATATATATTATATATCATGAAAACTACATGTATTTTGTCAAACGTCAAATGTTTTTTGTTGCACTCTGGAATCGCTACTCATGGACATCTGGATCACAATGAAAGATTTGCCTGCACATACATGATATAGGTTTACTTTTTGTTCAACATAAATTATCAATAATTTTTTTTTTGTAGCCATTCGCTGCCATTTTTTTAGCTGGAACAACAAAAGAAACAGGCTGAGTAACATCATCTTCATTGGTTTCAGCAATTGACATTGTTCATAACATTATCGCTGTCCTCTTCAGTGGATATATTTGTGCCATCTATCACATCATCAAGATCATTATCACTAAAATCTGAAACTTCATCGTCACTTTCAAGCATAATATTAACAATATCTTCTGTTAAGTTCCATTTCGCATCACAAGCCTTTTTTTTACAACATGCTATTTTAAAACAGTGTTTACTAAAACTCAAATTAAATCAGTTACACTTTTAGAAAAATAGCCATTATTAGTTTAAAATTTTCGTAAAAGAATGCTCTAGAGTACAGGACTGGTTTAACTGCTCATGGTTTAGTATTGTAAGTGTCACACTTCTTCAAACAAATATTTGCATATATATATATATATATAAATATATATATATATATATATATATATATATATATATATATATATATATATATATATATATATATATATATATATATATATATATATATATATATATATATATATGTCAACACCATTTTATAAAAGTTTGGTCTTGCGTATATATACGCCATTGACAGTTAAAAGGTTACGAAAACAAACATGAAATAAAATTTATTACCTCATAAATAGCTCTTAGTTATTTCTACATCTTTTCAAGATGTAATTGAGAACATGAAAGTTGTAATTAAAAAATCGAAACATGAAATTGAGAAACATAACATGTAATTCAGATATTGTAATATGTAATTAAGAAACACAACATGTATATTAAAAAATCGTAAAATGTAATTAAGAAACACAACATGTAAATAAGAAACCATAATATGTAAATGAGAGTTTATAATTTGTAATTGCAAATTCACAATGTAAGCTCATAGGTCATCATAAAAAGTTTTCTGAAACATGAACTTGAATAAGTTAATAATATCAAATTAAGCATTTGTAGGCACCAATTATTATTACATAATAATGGAACTTCAATTTCATTATTATGTAATAATAATGGAATTGAAAGATCATTGTGTTTTTGTCAATACATTATAAACCGAAAGTCTGCTGTTAAATTGAATTCCTGTCAGCATTTATTTCTCCAAATTGCTTACATCCGCTTCTGGAACAATCAGAACCAGCGTGTCCAATTTGTAGGCATGAAATAAATACAAATGAACAAGTTGAAAGAAAACATTATGTTTTATCTTCACCAAATGACAGAAGAAGAGTTGCTGAATGTGTTGAGCGAAATGACGATTGAGTGACTATGGGATAAAATTTAGGGGTCAAATGGAAGTTAGCTTTCAATTGGGTTTGCAGCTGAAATGTTATTAGAAAAAGTGATTTTAAACCAAAAAAATTGACTGAAGATCAAAACAAAAATATTATGACAATTTATCAAAAAAAAAAAACATGAAGACAGTTTAATATTAGCATCAGAACAACAACAACCGCAGAAACAAAAGGCAGATTGCTTTCATTAAAAAAAGGTACTTTCTACAAAAAACAGTAATAAAAACAAACAAAAAAGAGCTGAATATGTTAGAAACATCAACCAACAAATCACAAATGATCATCAGATACTTTGGTTTGATGAAACAAATTTTAACCTTTTTTTGTAGAAAAATTGCATTCCATCTGTATTCGATGCTGGGGTTGTGGAACAATGAATACATTATTTGGAAAGAACTGGTACTGTGGCAAAAAATAAAACAGGAGGTGATTGCGTGCTGCTCAACATACTACAAACCATTATGCAACGATTTTAAATATGGAAGATGCCCAAGTTTAACTGTGTTTTAACTGAATATTACAATGATTTGGTAATGATTTCATCACAATGAGGTGTTTAACTGAATATTACAATGATTTTTAATGACATTGTTTAAATTCAATTTAAATCTTTATATTTTTTTGTAAATAAATTATTTGTGTTTTATTTATTATTCATCTGATTTCTCAAATTTCACAACAACAACAACAACAACAACAAAAACAACAACAACAACAACAGCAACAACAACAAAGTTTTAATTGACCTTTTTTCAAGTTACCCCTAAAACCAAAAATGGCTTTTTTATCACTTTTTTATTTTATTGATAATATATTAATATTATTGATAAATTATTATTTATTGAAATCAACCCACATGGCCACCTTGGCCATTGAAATTAGGATCCAACCTTAAATTACAAGTTAAACTAAGCAACAAAATTAAAAATACAAAGAGCTTCTTTCTGATAATCTATATTATAAACTTTTCTTAATTACAACTTTTATCTTCTCAATTACATCTTACACTTTCTTATTTACAACTTTCATGTTCTAAATTACACTTGACATTTCTCAATTATAACTTTCATCTTCTAAATTTCATCTTATACTTTATAATTACATCTTCCATGTTCTAATTAACATCTTACGTTTCTCAATTACAACTTTTATCTTCTCAATTACATCTTACGTTTCTTAATTACAACTTTTAAGTTCCCAATTTCATCTTGAAAAGGTGTAGTAATAGAAACATTTTTTTACATTTAATTTTTTAAGTGTTTTTTTTTTTTCAGATATATATTTGTTATTGTTACATTTTTATTGTTGTTGGTACCCTTGTTACATTTTATTTAATGATAAAAAAAAAAAAAAAAAAAAAAAAAAAAAAAAAGACGATAATACAAGATCATTGTTAAAATACAACTATGATAAAATATATGATAAAAACACATTTTGGTTTGAGTGCCACAACATAAAACCTATGGGTCTCTTTGGTCCACAGTGATAAAAGTGTACCTTGTATACTTTAATGGGACCTTTCACATTATCTAAAAAAAAATTTTAAACTATTTAGCATTAAAATAAAAATAAAAATGTTGAATTTACAAATAGTAAGCAGAGGTTAATACAAAAACTAATAAGCTTAATATTAAAGCTTATATATATATTAAATGTTTAATATTAAAATTAATAATTAAAGATAATAAAGTAATAATAAAAGAGCTTTATATTGAAACTAAATGGTTACAGGTTTTAAATATTTCAAATAAAAAGGTTTCAAGCACTGGATTCCAAAAAAAAAAATTCTTTTGTCAAGATAGATAGAGGATAGAGATATGAATTTGAGTTTTTTTTTTTTGAAATTTCTGAAAACCATTAAAACATCTGTTGGAACTCTTTAAAACTAAAAATCGGTGTCTGTTGGAACTCTTTAACACTAACAATGAGCATCTGTTGGAACTCTTTAACATTAACAATGGGTGTCTGGTGGAGCTTTTTAACTTTAACAATGGGTGTCTGTTGGAGATTTTTAACAATAACAATCAATGCCTATTGGAGCTCTTTAACACTAACAATGAGTGTCTGTTGGAACTCTTTAACACTAAAATTCGATGTCTGATGGAGCTCTTTAACTTTAACAATGGATGTCTGTTGGAACTCTTTAACACTAACAATGAGTTTCTGTTAAAGCTTTTTAACTTTTATTTTTAGTTATAATATAGAAATGCTGAAATTTTTTACCTATAAAATGGTTAAAAAAAAAAAGAAATCACTTTTATACAATTTTAGATAGAACTTTGCAAAATGCAAACCTTAGTTGATACTGAAGTTCTCTATGATGGCTATTTCATTAACATGTAGTCAATGACATTTCATGCAAGGTAAAGAGTGAAAAACACCAAACAACTATTTTTATTTTCAACTTATGCTCTAGTAGTCTTTATAAAATAAACTATATATAAGGATTAAAAAGACTTTTAAAAGTTTCAATATAATAAAAATAAAAAAAACATTTTAAATAAATAAGAAATCATAGAAAATTATTGTTGTTAAAAATTAAATTAAAACAATTACTGAAATAAATAAATTTAATTCCAATATTGAATTTAATTCCAATGTTGAATCAATTTTGGTTCCATACTTTGTGACATGACTTTCATGCACTTAAGGAGTATTTTAAACCAAAAAAATCAATTTTGCCAAAAATGAACTTAAGATAGTTTTGCTTTGCAGCAACAAATTTCAAATTTCATATCAAATGAGAACATCTAGTTTGAATAAATTTAAATGTAAAACAATTTTCCTGCCACAAAATCAATATTGTAAAATGAGCTTTCAAAAAGAGAATAATAATAATTCTATTTGTATATTTGTATATTTGTTTACAATAGGCTAAAAAATATTAGAAGCAACAACTTAAAATGCATAAAACAATGGTTTTATGTGAAAACATTTGTAAATTCTTTTATTCAAACACTTTATTGATTCACATTTTGTTTTGACAAACTCTTCAACACATTACTTAGATTTCAGGGTCATATGTCCATACATTATGACAAAACCAATGAAACTTAGCATGTTTGTTTTTGCTGTAAAGTTTTCTGCATTTTGATTATTTTTAAATTTTGGATTCATTATGGATTTGGATTTTTTATATATCTTTCTTGTTTGTTTGCAGGTTTTTTTTTTTTTTTTGTTTTTCTCAGCTGCTTTCTTGCATTAAATCATTCAAAATAGTATTGAAGACAGTATTATGACCAATTTTTCAATGCATAAATTTTTAGTAGGACTGCTTGATCTCTCTAACCTGGATTCTAACTACGGCAGTGCAGTTGCTCATAATGATGAACTTGTATTATACATTCCAAAATATATAATCAATTTAAAATACAAATAAAAATTCACAAGTGTCTTTATGCTGCATGATAGGCACATACTTTCCCACATTCAATGATAGGCACATACTTTCCCACAGTCAATGATAGGCACTCTTTCCCACAGCCATAAAAACTATACTAATAATGATAAAACATGTTAAAAAACTTGAGTCAAGAAGAATTTTTTTTTAATACTTAATTTTTTTTCTTAATCCTAAACTCTAATACACGAATCTGTTAAACAAGACTGCTGCACATAGAAACAAGTGTGGCACTTCCAGAGGGTGGATTTGAACCTCAAATTTTTATTTGAAAGAGGTAAGTTAGACAAATTTTTATTTAAAGAAAGTAAGTTAGACAAATCAGTTTCTTTTGCCAATTGTTGAGCCTGATTTTTTTTTTCCCCCTAAGCAAAGCATTTTTTGCTTACACTTCTTGCTTTTTTGCCATTTTTTTAAGTTTATTCGCTGTTACTTCTGCCAATAGATCTTTAAGTTTGTTCGCTGTTACTTCTGTCAATAGATCTTTAAGTTTGTTCGCTGCTACTTCTGTCAATAGATCTTTAAGTTTGTTCGCTGTTACTTCTGTCAATAGATCTTTAAGTTTGTTCGCTGTTACTTCTGTCAATAGATCTTTAAGTTTGTTCGCTGTTACTTCTGTCAATAGATCTTTAAGTTTGTTCGCTGTTACTTCTGTCAATAGATCTTTAAGTTTGTTCGCTGTTACTTCTGTCAATAGATCTTTAAGTTTGTTCGCTGTTACTTCTGTCAATAGATCTTTAAGTTTGTTCGCTGTTACTTCTGTCAATAGATTTTTAAGTTTGTTCGCTGTTACTTCTGTCAATAGATCTTTAAGTTTGTTCGCTGTTACTTCTGTCAATAGATCTTTAAGTTTGTTTGCTGCTACTTCTGTCAATAGATCTTTAAGTTTGTTCGCTGTTACTTCTGTCAATAGATTTTTAAGTTTGTTCGCTGTTACTTCTGTCAATAGATCTTTAAGTTTGTTCGCTGTTACTTCTGTCAATAGATCTTTAAGTTTGTTCGCTGTTACTTCTGTCAATAGATCTTTAAGTTTGTTCGCTGTTACTTCTGTCAATAGATTTTTAAGTTTGTTCGCTGTTACTTCTGTCAATAGATCTTTAAGTTTGTTCGCTGTTACTTCTGTCAATAGATCTTTAAGTTTGTTCGCTGTTACTTCTGTCAATAGATCTTTAAGTTTGTTCGCTGTTACTTCTGTCAATAGATTTTTAAGTTTGTTCGCTGTTACTTCTGTCAATAGATCTTTAAGTTTGTTCGCTGTTACTTCTGTCAATAGATCTTTAAGTTTGTTCGCTGTTACTTCTGTCAATAGATCTTTAAGTTTGTTCGCTGTTACTTCTGTCAATAGATTTTTAAGTTTGTTCGCTGTTACTTCTGTCAATAGATCTTTAAGTTTGTTCGCTGTTACTTCTGTCAATAGATCTTTTGAACCCAAATGTTATAGTACTCTTACTCATACATTTCAAAGCCATCAGTGCTTCCTCACTCAATCCAACCCAACCATCTATGCTTCCTCCCTCTTAACTGACCAAGTTATATTAATAAGAAACTTCACTAGTTTTGTAAAAGTAAAATAGTTTATAATTTTTGTTAATATTTTATTATATATAATTTTTATTTACTGTTCAGTAATATATATATAATTTTTATTTATAATTTTATTCAAATTACTATTCAATATTATATATATATTTTTATTTACTGTTCAGTAAATAAAAATTATTATTTACAAATAACTTTGTTTAGGTTACTTCTAATCTGTTAAATTTGTGCAGTGCTTTGTTTATTTCAGATCTAAATCTAATGATCTTTATAAGGTTTGCAAATCTATAGCTCTATATTTTAAAGTTTTCAGTAGACACTAGTCTATAAAAAGTTTTCAGTAGACACTAGTCTATTTAAAGTTTTCAGTAAACACTAGTCTATCTAACGTTTTCAGTAGACACTAGTCTATCTAAAGTTTTCAGTAGACAATGGTCTATCTAAAGTTTTCAGTAGACACTAGTCTATCTGAAGTTT
Source organism: Hydra vulgaris (assembly GCF_022113875.1). Taxonomy (NCBI): domain Eukaryota; kingdom Metazoa; phylum Cnidaria; class Hydrozoa; order Anthoathecata; family Hydridae; genus Hydra; species Hydra vulgaris. The sequence goes on along the minus strand of NC_061158.1, from coordinate 29,353,680 downwards.
TCAGTAGACACTAGTCTATCTAAAGTTTTCAGTAGACACTGGTCTATCAAAAGCTTTATTTAACTTTTTTATTAGACTGAATTTTTACAATTTTATTTTTTCATTAGACACTGAACATCTACAGTTTTTTTTTTTAACTATTATATTTGACACTGGTCAATCTACAATTGTATTGAATTTTTTAAATAAACACTGTTTATTTATTCAATGTTTAAATTTTATTCCATAAACATAAACACTATTAATTCAATTTTAAATTTTATACCATAAACATAGAAAAAACACCTTTTTTATTTTGTTTAACCATTGATATTTTTTTGACGATTTCTTGATTCAAAATAGCAGTATCATCAAGCTTAAACTTAGACTGATCCAAGATGCTACCATCATATTGCTGATTACATACAGAACTTGCTAAAAATGGTGTAGAAGTAACACAATTTTTCTTTTTATAATTATTTACTGTCTGAATATTTTGGGGATATATTGCACTAATATCAATAGTTCTTGAACTTGCATCTTCCTATAAAATAAATATTTAAAGATAATAAAAAATTAATTAATATATAATATTTAATCATCATGATAAATAATCAGCTTTCTCTACCACTTCAATTTTTACAGCTTTATCTACTACCTAATTTTTTACAGCTTCATCTACTACCTAATTTTTTACAGCTTTATCTACTACCTAGTTTTTTACAGCTTTCTCTATTACTTAATTTTTTACAGCTTTCTCTACTACCTAATTTTTTACAGTTTTTTCTACTACGTGATTTTTTACAACTTTCTCTACTACCTAATTTTTTACAACTTAATCTACTCTTTATCAAAAATTCTCTAATTTAAAAAATTCTGCTTTATGATAATGCTGTTAGATAATGCAGAACAAATTCAATTATTGTGCAACTGCTGTGTGTATTGCTAAACAATTGCTTGGCCTTAACAGGTTGAAAAAATTGCTTAAAAATGTTTGATTAAAATAACTGCTTTTGAAATTTAATCTCAAATTTTTTTAAGCTTAATCAATTATATTGATTAAGCTTACAAAAATTTGAGATTTAATTTAGATCAAAAGTATAATTAATAAAGATCTACTACCAGAGTAGCTACCAGATTGTCTTGGAAAGTATTAAAAGTTATGCAAACTACAGATGCACACAAGTTACAGTTCACAAGCTGCAGAGGAGTAGAAAAAAAGAGCAACTGTGGGAAATTTTACTCACAGTAAAACTAGTTAAGATTTGACTGTTTGGCTCAGGTGTTAAGAATTTCACTCACATGTAAGTAGGAGTATTTCACAGTAGAATGAAAAAATGTAGAAATTAGTCTGTTTGGCTTGGACAAAAAAAGTGGTCATTAAAATATAAAGGTTATATAACCGAAAATTCTTTGCAAACTTAATATGCTCTAGTACTTAATTATCAACTTCAAATTCACTTCAGCAAAATAAATAGGATGGTGCAAAAAAATATTCTTGTAAATATTTTTATTTTTTATAATAATGATTATTATTTTATTAAACTTCAAGAATATTTTTTAAAATAATTTCTAAAATGAAGTACATTAGAAAAACTGTAGTAAAATGAAAGAATATATGACCAGGGCTGTGGAGTCAGAGTCGCAACATTTTTAGCGGAGTCGGAGTTGCTAAACAAAATCGCGACTCCGACTCCAATAATAAAACTTCTCGGTATTACACGTGCATATACAAAATAATTAACCTTTAAAGAACTTTTCATATATTCAGTAAAAAAAAATTTTTTTAATTATCGTGTAATATTTTTTAAAGAATTCAAAGGATTTTTCAAAAATTTTGCTTTGGAGTCAGAGTTGGAGTCATAATCTAAAGAAATTTTAACAATTGGATTCGGAGTCAGTACTTTTTTTTTATGACTCCACACCCCTGCATATGACTGAAAAAATGTATACCTTCCTTTCAAGTAACTGTTTATATCTTGACTGAACAGGAAGAAATTTTTTCTTTTTTTTAGAACCATCAGCAATTACATCTATATGACAATATTATCCACATCAATAACTCTAGCCAATTACATCAATAAAATTTAAATAACTAACTCTAGCAAATCACATCAATAAATATATTGAAATTAGTTGTGGGGTTGAAATAATGGTCTCAGGATCTATAACTAAAAAATGAATATCTTTTGGATTAGAGTGGTCTAAATTCTAATCTACCATATCCTTGGTAGTACCTTAACTTTACCAAGCACTACTTATACAACTTGTTTCTACTATTTGTTATTCTCTCTCTCTCTTTCTCTTTCTCTTTCTCTTTCTCTCTCTCTCTCTCTCTCTCTCTCTCTCTCTCTCTCTCTCTCTCTCTCTCTCTCTCTATATATATATATATATATATATATATATATATATATATATATATATATATATATATATATATATATATATATATATATATATATATATATATATAATACATATATATATATATATATATATATATATATATATATATATATATATATATATATATATATATATATATATATATATATATATATATATATATATATTTATTTATGTATGTATGTATGTATGTATGTATGTATGTATGTATGTATGTATGTATGTATGTATGTATGTATGTATGTATGTATGTATGTATGTATGTATGTACGTACGTACATATGTATGTATGTATGTATGTATGTATGTATGTATGTATGTATGTATGTATGTATGTTTTGAAAACTTGAAAAAAAACTTTTTCATTTTAAAAAATAAACTATTTTAAAATCATTCTAAATAATTCTGAAATGAATGTTGCAAGCATTAAGTAGAACATTATATATATATATATATATATATATATATATATATATATATATATATATATATATATATACAAATAGTATTGCGTACTATGGTAAGCAATCTGACGTCATACTGAAATAGTCTGCTGCTGAGGGCTTCAGTACATACATTGACTGACAAATAGCCTGACTTGCAGTGGAGTGCTGCTACATCGACTGAGGATTTGGGATGGGGAAGCAATCGTTTTATTCATCATTCTTCGTTTATTTCTTCAAAAAGTGAGCAAATGCTTATCAAAACACGCTTTAGTAAGTATATATATATATATATATATATATATATATATATATATATATATATATATATATATATATATATATATATATATATATATATATATATATATATATATATATATATATATATATATATATATCAAGCCTTCCCAGGTAAGGCGTGTGGTTTTTTTTCTAGTACAACCACGAAAAAGTTTTTCAAGTTAGAGAATGTGATCACGGCCGTTTGCGCAAGTTATATTATATGCGTTACTGAAAAATTGTTTTAAATTTAATAACTGCATAAGAAATTAAAGTAAACTTAAATAGAAAACAATAATAATAGTTTAAATAACTTGTGTGTTGTTTTTATTTTTGTTTTTTCTTAGTGGTTATTTTAACGGCAACAAAATTCATTAAGCCAAAGCAAAAAAAAAAAAAAAAAAATGTTTTAGGCGTTAAAAAGGATGACTTTCCCATATTTTACGTGTTTTTTCTTTTAAAGAGAAAAGAGAAAATATGCATCGTCATCTGCTTGTAAAATATATTAGTATAATTATAATGTAACAAGTTTATATCAAAAGTGAAATTATACGATCGTGTTTGCAAACTCTGGTGAAATATTAGGTCTTTAAATTTTAGTTCATGCAAAGCTGTGTACTTTGTTTATAAGGAGCAAATTATTAAAAGTTTGCTAGCGAGAAAGTTACAAAAAAACAAAACAAAAACAATAAACTTACGGCTACAAAAGTAATAACACTTTTGTCACTAACTGCATTATAAAAGTAATAAAACTATAATAGTGTTATTAAATTTACTTATTACTTTTAAAGTTCATTCTTTGTTCAAGCAACATTATTAATTCCAAAAATTTATTAAAGTAGAAAAGCATCTAGAAAAAATAAAGCGGATATTCAAATATTATTAAAAATTTTCAGGAACTTTCATATATCACTTAAACAATGTTATAAAAAAATACTTTATAAAAAGTATAGCATTATGAAAAATATTACGTAAAAACATGCGTTAATTTTAAAATCAACCAATAAAAAATTTTTATTGGTTAATTTTAAAATTAACGCACGTTTTTACGGTCCATTAGTAACGTTGTTCATAATGCTAAACTTTTAATACGATATGTTTTTATAAAGTTGTTTGTCACATTTTTATAATTTATTCAAGTTTTAATATTATTTGAACATCCACTTTATTCTTCTAGATATTTTTCTACTTCAATTAAAATTTGGGAATACTAATGTTGCTTGAACAAAGAATGAATTTTAAAAGTTATAAGTGTGTTATAAAAATAATAATACTATTATAGTGTTATTACTTTTGTAATGCAGTTAGTGACTACAGTGTTATTACTTTTGTAATACAGTTTGTGACAAGAGTGTTATTACTTTTGTAATCATAAATTTATTGTTTTATTTTTTATTTTTTTGCTAACAAATTTAAGTTGATTCTCCCCTTAAAAATCAAGGGACACGGTTTTGTATAAACTAAAATTTTGAATATTAGATATTTTTCCAAATTTTACATTTCGCATTCGCTTAATTCAACCCTTGTTTTTACATTAAAATTATACAAATAAATTTTACAAACACATTGCAATTTGTATTTTTGCTATCCTCATAAAAAAAAATTAAGAAAAGGAAAATCATTCTTTTTATTGTAGACTTCAAACTGTTTTTTTTTTGCTTCGCCTTATCTAATTTTGTTGCTGAATGTAACTCTAAAGAACCAAAAATAAAAACAGTACACAAATTATTTAAATTATTAATTTGTTTTTATTTTTTTCTATTTCAATCTCTTTTTATTTTGTTAGTTTTTTTTTTTTTTGTTTTTGAAACTTTTTCAGCATTATTATAAAACTTGCAAACGGTCGTGTTCACATTTTCTAAAAGATTATAACTGTGTGTGGTCATACGAGACGAAAAACCGCACGCCTTTCCTGGGAAGGCTTGATATATACAATAGATAAAAAAATATATATGTATATATATATATATATATATATATATATATATATATATATATATATATATATATATATATATATATATATATATATATATATATATATATATATATATATATATATATATATACATACATACTAAAACTGAAACATAATCTTTAGTAAGTAAAATATTATAATTACATTTTATAAATACCTTTTTTAAAGTTATTTTCTGAGTTTTTATTCACATTTTCTGTTAACTCTAATGATTCAATCGATTTAGTAAGTTTTTCACTTGGCCATCTTTCAAATGAGAAGTCGTTACTTTTACCAGTTTTAAATAAAGGAAAATTCTTGACAGTATTTTCAACCATAGTTTTTTCATTGTCATGCGATCCTATCGGAATATCATAAGTCATTGATGAACTTAAAAATTTATCAGTTTCTGAGTCAGAGAATGAGTCTCTTTCATGTTTTTTATAAGACGGAAGTTCAATTTTTAGTGGAGTTGTTCTAAATATTAAACACTTACAAAATATAAATTTCAAACTAATTTATCACAATTGTTTTGAATAATATTTTTTTACAGCTGTGTAATAATTATTTGTGCTACACACAAAAATATATAAAAGCTACATTGTAATAATAGCCTTCTATTAAATTAATGGTTAGTGTTTGACTTTATTTTACAGTTAATGCTTTATGACTAGCTAAATGCCAAAAGAATGATAAAACATTAATGATATTAATTTTATTTTATTTAAAACAAATTTAAAAAAAAATTGTGAGTTACTTAACTTATTCATTTTTTTTTTTTGGAAAATTTTATTTTTTAATTATTGAAGGATTTATCAGAAAAACAAGACCAAATTTTTTGCTTGTCTTGGAATAAAATGAGATCTATTTAATTCATTTAAACTCACTATTTGCTTGTCTTGGAATAAAACTTATTTTATTCCAAGACAAGCAAATAGTGAGTTTAAATGAATAAAATAGATCCATTTAAATTTATTTTCACTCACTTTTTGCTTATCTTAGAATAAAAAAGTTATTCACTGTACCGATCAATACTTCATTTTCAAAAAAAAAAAAAACATTTTAAAGTGGAATTGTTGTTTCCTGAATAATATTTATATCATAATTTGGTGATTTACGTAATTTGCTTAATTTATTTCATTTAAGCCAAAGAGTCCAAATCTCTTGCAAAACAAATTTTTTTATAGAAAATTTGTTGGATTATTAAGAAAACACAATTCATCACATAATTTGTGTTTTTTTGTCTTTTCATGCAAATCTAAAATGACATTGTATGTTGGTGTATGATGGTATCTGTCAGTGTATGGTGTAATGATGGTGTATGTTGGTGCATGTTTGTGTATGATGGTGTATGTCAATGTATGATGGTATGATGGTACACCTTGATGCATAATGTTATTAGTACAAATTTTATATACTTTACAACATTGTTAAATAATTTTCATAATTTGTATTAAATTAGAATCTTTATATCTTTCATATCTTCAAATTCACTAAAACTTTTTAAAACAATTTTTTTTTTTTAATTTATCAAAAATATAAAAAAAATTAAAAATAATTTTTTAAAAAAAAGAAGTGATTTTAGCAAAAACAATTAGCAAAACATACTTTCTTGGTTCCTCATCATTAAAATTTTCTGGTAAATGTTTATCTGAAAAAAATTTTTTTTAACTGTAATTCATACTTTTCAATTTTCAAGATACAAAAATTAATTTGTAAAAAGTAACCTTTGAAATGTTTGGAAGAATTTGTAACTGCTAAATCTCTGTTAAAAAGAAAAAAAACGATTTAATTGATTGGATCTAACTTTATATATAAATATATATATATATATATATATATATATATATATATATATATATATATATATATATATATATATATATATATATATATATATATATATATATATATATATATATATATATATATATATATATATATATATATAGATATATATATGTATATGTATATATATATATATATATATATATATATATATATATATATATATATATATATAAATATATATATATATATATATATAAATATATATATATATATATATATATATATATATATATATATATATATATATATATATATATATATATATATATATATATATATATATATATATATAATATATATGTATATATATATATATGTATATGTATATGTATATGTATATTATATATATATATATATATATATATATATATATATATTATATATATATATATATATATATATATATATATATATATATATGTTTGTAAATCAGCTTAAAGCAGACATATATGTATGAAAAATCCATCCTAAAACAGACCGTTTCGTAAAGCGGACAATTTGCTGTCTGCATTGCGTTTTGCGATTAAACTTTAGCAAAGTTACTTGGTTTAAGTTATTAAAAATTAGACTATACTTTTAAAATTGTTTATAAAGTAAATAGAAATAAAAAAAATGTGATTGGTTGATGGATCTCTTCAAATTTTTTGCTTTCTTTTTTTATCAGTGTATATCTCTCAATAGTAAAAATGTATCCTTAAACAGACATTTATAAAAATCTTGTTTTTCATAGTTTATTTGAAATTCTTCTTTTTTATCTGAGTTATAATTGTTAATAAATAATATTTATTTGCTATATAAGTTTAGTGATACCTTATATAAAACAATAATCCAATACTTTGTAAAGTGTATATCTTATACAACATATACATATACAATCAATTTTGATCCTAGAAAACAGAACAGTTTTTACAATTTCTCTAAAACGTATTTTTGACTTGAAAACTTATTAGTTTGCAAATTAATTATTAATTTTTTTATTATTATTAGTGTTAACATTTAAGTTATTAAGAACCTAAACTATTGGATCATGAAATATGAAAGCATGTTTAGTTGTCAGTAAATGCTTATAAAATGCAACGGTTTGCAAATAAACACAAGCTAAAAAATTTATTTTACAAATAATAATGCTTAATATTAAACTAAAAACAACGAATACATTTAGCAAATGATAAACGCCTTTAGTAAATGACAAACACACTTAGTAAATGACGAATACATTTAGTAGGCAAATTTAAAATTGAAATTAGTATACAATTAAAAACTTTTTTTTTGGCGCAAAAATCTTGCTTAACTAATTACCACATAAATCTAAATTTAAAAAAAAAAACATGTTAAAGTTTTTAAGGAGATATTTTAACTTCATCCATTATAATGCCAATTACAAAATCAATTTTTTTTTTATTTATCACTCTTTATCATCAGTGTATAAACATTTTAAAGTTTAACCAAAATCTTTCTTTTCTAATCACAGTCTTTAGTAGCAACTGAAGAATATAGAATAAGATGGAAATAGGGGTAAAAATGCTCAAGCGTAAAGAAAAAGAAACAAATTGCTATTGTGTAATACTTTTGAAGCCGACAAGCAGTCTAAGGAACTGGTTTTTTTATCTTAGTTAGCTGAAGGATAAAACTAGAGTAAATATGAGTTTGATTTAGCTGAAAATTTAAAAAAATGCAAGAGTTTTTATGAAAAAACAGTTTAAACAAAAAATAATTTTGTTTGATACCAGGTTTCAATTATATACATTGTCAAAGTTTCATTCAAATCACTTTTTTTATTGGCAAAGTTTGATCAGTATTTTCATTATTGTTTTCTCATATCATATACCTGCTTATTATATAATCCCTCATATATCTAAACATCAACATGTTTATTTAGTTTTTATAACTTTAAAGTTTCCTTATTTAACAGTTTTTTAAAAGTAATAATTACCAAAAGCGTCATACAAAAAACTTAGAAACAGTTACAACAATATGATATATATTGTTGCATTTCATGATTCATATTATGTGATGTGAAATACTATTGATTTTTGTTTATAAATTTTATATTTATAATATAAATTATAAATTATAAAAACTTAAAGAATATTACAAATTTTATTCTAAAGACGCATTTAATAGACGTCAATTGCTACACTTGTAAAATTATACTTCTCGTGTTTACTTTGTTTAAAAAGACTTACTAGCAAGAAACTGGAATATTTTATACAGAGTATAACGCACATGATGATCATGCACATTTAGGGCTAAGCAAAAATTATGAATGCTGTTCATGATACAGAAGTACCAAAAACATTTACTTTAAGTCATAATAGAATACATTTTTCAGTAATGTAGCAGAATACGTGCTTAAACGTTATAATATCATTGATAAAAGGAGGAGTTAAAACAACGATTTTTTTTCTTTATTACAATCTTTATTACACAACATCATTAGAAAAGCGCTAGAAAAATATTTCTTTTATATTGGCATCAACGCAGGTTTGAATGCTTAACTCGGCATCTAACTATCAGTGTACACTAAAGATTTTGTACACCACATATGCTTTGATTCGCCTCTTATATTCTTTAAAAGCAAGGTATGCTATAGACGATATATGCCATAAACCCGATGCCGGTTTTTTTGAATAATTTATATGCAGAGGGATTGCAATACGTAACAAAGTTCAATACATTTGTGCTTTTGGCTAAAAAAAACGTTACTATTGGCAATAATAATAAAATAATAATCTTATAGAACTTAATAAGGGCTTGTTGGCAAAGTTATATGCTAATATAGTTTTAAAAAATCCCGGAGTCCTGGAGTTATAGGGGTGTCACCCTCCCCGAAGCTGTCTTATAAGCATTTGAACTATAGTTGCAAGTTTTGAACTCGGCAAATTGCAAATATTATTTTTTTTTATTGTTATTATTGTTGAGTACTGTTTTGGGTGTATAGCCTGTCTTATTTATTTTTAAATATTCCTCTAATAATCTTTATTTTTGTCTTGACAAATGTCAAAATATGCTTTGTCTAATAAACAATTCTCCTTTATTCTAATGTACTTCATATCTTACTTCAGACATTCACTGCTCGTGTGTGACCATTCAGCGAATTTTATATGCCAAAGTTTTAAAATAATATTGGGCCTAGCCCGTAAGGGTTAGTGTTACGGTAATCGAGCACGACTATTTTCCTAATTAGTAATCACAATTACTTTCACCGCAAAAGAGGACCTTCTTTTCTTGTGTGTGTCTCTAATACGCCCGTAGCAGGTTTCAATAATTCACAATAAATTTCAAGTTTCATAGTATTATCTCACAGCGTTCTAAAATTATGACAATATAAAATTTGTAATTCTCTCAAATTGAGGGGTTAAAACTTTATAAATTTTGAATGCTGAGAGATAATAATATGAAACTTAAAATTTATCGATGAATATAAGTCTAATTGAGAATATTTACCCTTGCATTACCACTATTTTAAACTTTATTTTATGCTATGTCTGATGACAATCTGAGCTAATTATATTGAAATATTTTAAGTAAGTTGGATTTATGTTATTTAATATTAAATATTGTGATATAGTGTGATATTATAATATCACATTATTTAAATGAATCTCTGTTTTAAATGGCTTTTGTAAACTAGAAGATTTTTATTAAAATATAGAAACAAAAACTTTTTAATTGTTCTATTTAAACTATGAATTTATATAATAGTTATGAAACTTTAAAAAAATCTTTGCACGAATAGTTAAGGAAAAATTAGTAACTTATTTTTAACTATTTATTTATATGTAGCTAAAAAAAACTTTGTGATTAGATGGTACAATTTTACAACTGCATTAAAATCACAAGCGAGACACCATTAATGAGATCTAAAATATAAGAAAACGCTACACTGAATAAAAGTATGTTTTACGTTAAGATAGCGTAAAATTTTATGTTAAGCAGACTTATAGTATCAAAATTATTCTTCACATTAAATGTGAAGAATAATTTTGATACTATAAGTTTTTACATTAAATGTGAAGAATAATTTTGATACTATAAGTCTGCTTAACATAAAATTTTACGCTATCTTAACGTAAAACATACTTTTATTCATCGTAGCGTTTTCTTATATTTTAGATCTCATTAATGGTGTCTCACTTGTGATTTTAATGCAATTGTAAAATTGTACAATCTAATCACAAAGTTTTTTTTAACTACATATAAATAAATAGTTAAAAATAAGTTACTAATTTTTCCTTAACTGTTCATGCAAAGATTTTTTTTTAATTTTCATAACTATTATATAAATTCATAGTTTAAATATAACTATTAAAAAGTTTTTATTTCTATATTTTAATATAGAAATAAAAACTTTTTATATATATATATATATATATATATATATATATATATATATATATATATATATATATATATATATATATACATATATATATATACATATATATATATATATATATATATATATATATATATATATATATATATATATATATATATATATATATATATATATATATATATATATATATGTATATATATATATATATATATATATATATATATATATAGAAATAAAAACTTTTTATACATATATATATATATATATATATGTATATATATATATATATATATATATATATATATATATATATATATATATATATATATATATATATATATATATATATATATATATATATATACTTGCTTTAGAAAACAAATTCTGTAATTAAATTCACTTAAGATACAAAAAAACTAAATAAAAAATTTAATGTCTGCTTTACGTAATGATTACCATAATCATTACGTAAAGCAGAAAAAAAAACTTTGTGATTAGATTGTACAATTTTACAATTGCATTAAAATCACAAGCGAGACACCATTAATGAGATCTAAAATATAAGAAAACGCTAAACTGAATAAAAGTATGTTTAATGTTAAGATAGCGTAAAATTTTATGTTAAGCAGACTTATAGTATATATATATATATATATATATATATATATATATATATATATATATATATATATATATATATATATATATATATATATATATATATATATATATATATATGTATATATATACATATATATATATATAAAACTATGTGAGTACATGCTTGTGTGCGTGAATGTATGTAAATATCTTACTAGATATTTACATACATTCACGCACATACTTAGCCTTGTATAAAACCCTGCTGATGATGTCATACTGAAACAATCATCTATGGTGTGTCTGCTTTCAGTGCAAATACTGATTGCCGGTTTTTGAGTTTAGCAGAAGCTGTCTAAATGCAAAGGACTTTTATCATGACAAAATTTTTTTTATTATTGTTCTTTTTTTTTATCATGAAGTCTGAAACACATGCAATACTATAAAATGGTATGCTCCATGGCTTCTAAAAGCATTTTTTCTAGATTGTGAAATAATTTTGTTTACTGCTTGCTTTTTTTGATAGATTGTTACTTTCAGAAAAAAAGTTTAATACAAGCCAAAGAACAAAACAGATGGATCTGTGGCTAGGATTTGATAATTTTTTGAAAGACAATTGTGTACTACAAAAACAATATCAAAGAAGAGAAAGACGGGAACAAATCAAAACAAATGATTAAATGTGATTGAAAAGATGTGCAGATGAGTTAAAGTTGTTTTATTTGAATTTCTTGATTTCCAATTGTTCAATGTTTGAAATATTTCAAGGTTGTAAAAAATTCTTGTTTTGGTCAAACACTTGAGCTCATTAATGTAGCTTATCTAATTTTGCTAAACAATGGGAAGAATCAATTCATTCCAAATTGAACAGGTTTAAAAGACAATTAGTAAACAATGAATATGGTGGAGGACACCTCTCTTTATTTAGTTATGTTTAGTTGGATATGTTGGTAGTACTTGTATTGTAAATATTATTTGTTTATTTTTGTTTTAAATTTTATTAATTTTAATATGATTGAGAAATAAAAATGAAACAATATTTTTTAACGAACGATACATTTTAATGTTTTAGGTTCATGTAACCTAAAAACTAGAGTTTAGAAAAAGCCATTCCACTTGCTGACAGTATTAGAGATGGCTACAAGCGAAGCAACATGGTCAACTAGGTTGTAAAGTAGTAATGTTTTCAAGATAAACAAAACAAATCTAATTATAAATCAAGATAAAAGTTTCTTTTTTTCAATAAATTAAAATCAAATAAGGCTAATATTGTCATGAATAAAAAGAATCGTGTTGGAAAAACTTTAATTGCTTTTTTCGGATGAATAAGTGGAATCAATATTTTCTTGTTGAAAATATTCCACTACTTGCATTAGAGTCCAGTACTTGCATTAGTGGTTGGTATGCATTAATACTTTTTTGCCATCACTGCCAAATGTGGATACTTGATATGATGATTTTGACAAAACAATAACCTTTTTTTACTTTTCAAGATGTTAAAAACAGCAGTGTATTTGGACTTCTATAGCTACATGATTGAATACCTGGATACAAACACAAGCTTTTTATGTGAAGTATGCACAAAAAAAAAAAAATGCAATTTTATGTAATTCGTTCTGGAAATGATTTTATCATAGAATCCATATGAATACATAACATATGAAGTGACAATGAGATATCTGAGTCACTTTGAGCTAGTGACATTGATAAAAATTAACTTATTCAAGATTTAAATGCAAAATTGAAGGATTAGGAAAAAAGTCATTATACAAAAGAAAAAAATAAACATTTTAAAACTAAAGCAAGAATAAATTCTATTCAAAAAAAATTCTCTGAAAGAGAGAAATTTAGATTAATTACATTATTTAAAGAAAATCAAATTTTATCCTTAAGTAAAAAAAATATGAAATTTATTTATTGGTAAAATGATACTATAAATGAAGAATTAGAACTCAAATTAACATGAAATCAAGGTAATTATGAAAACTTACTTAATTTAAACTAAAATTAAAAATCTCTTAAAATTCTGAAGAGGCATTTTAACAGAGTGTTTGAGTTTATTAAAAAAATTCATGAAAAAGAAGGTGCTTTAATGATAAAGTATAATATCTAAATGATAAAGTGTCAATATCTAAAAGTGTTGACACATTTACAAGCTCATACTGCGGGCTTGTTACATTACCTGAACATTATGATCAAACTGACCATGCTTTACTTTTTATGCTTGGAGGAATATTTACAATATGCAAAATAACTATAGCATACTATTATGCTGGAAGTTCTGTTAATGAAGGTGTTTAATAAAATATTTTTCTATCAACAATAAATTATACTGAAAAAATAGGTTTAAAATTTAATAGTGTTACTTCTGATATGGGTGCCATCAACCAGGTAATGCAAAAGTTAATATAAACTTTAAACTGGTAGCAAATATCATTAACTTTTAACTGATAGCAAATAATATTAAATTTTAACTGATAGCAAATAATATTAACTTTTAACTGATAGTAAATAATATTAACTTTGAACTGGTAGCAAATAAAATAAAACTGGTAACAAATAATATTAACTTTAAACTGATGGCAAATAATATTAGCTTTAAACTGGAAGTCAATAAAAGTTTGTATAATAAAGTGAAATAGTAGCTCAGTTCTAGTTAAAAAAAACTCTCTAAAAATTTTTTAGAGCATACCATAAATAAAGATTTGAAATGGAGGAGTTGGAAGATTTAAAGGAAGGAATTAAAAAGAAAAAATGTATTCATATTTTTACCCTTATAGAAGATAGTAGAAGAATTCTACTATCTTCTATAAGGGAAATTTTATTTTTTAGAATTTTATAGAAGCTGTGGCCACCCTTGCTTTACAACAGGGAAAAAAATCATAGGTCACACTTGTTAACTATTTTCAAGAGAATAGAAGGAATTATCAAAGAATACTTTTGTAAGTCTGTGAAAAGAATATAGATAACACGATGTATATTTTAAAAAATATTTAAGAAGAAAAAATTTGGGTGCTAAATGGATTTACAACATGATTTGTAAAAGCAATATAAAAAACATCTCTAAAAAAAGCATACCTATAAATCCCACTGCTTGTTGAAAGCAAACCCTGAGATAAATGTGTTCTAAAAATGAAACAAAAAAACTGTAAAAACTGAATAAAAAGTTAATTTTATTTTTAAAACATTCAAGTAAAAATGCAATCCAATTATAGAAACATTGCAACCAGGGGTGTGGAGTCGTAAAAAACAAGTAATGACTCCAACTCCAGTTGTTGAAATTTTTTGAGTACAACTCCGACTCTGACACCAACTCCAAAGCAAAATTTTTGAAAAATTTTTTGAATTCTTTAAAAAATATTACGTGATAAGTGAAAAAAAATTTTTTTGACAAATTTACAAAATGTTCTTTGAGGTTTAGTATGAACATAAGGTTAACTTAATGTTTTATATATGCACGTGCAATACCCAGAAGTTTTACTATTGTTGCTAAACAAAATCACGACTCCGACTTCGCTAAAAAAGTCGCAACTCCGCAACTCACCACAAGCTTATTTAGGCCCCTTTTCCCTTTCTCCATTTATTAATTTTTACTTGTTACCAACAAAGAAACTATATCTCGAAACTAAAAAAAAAAAACTTTTAGTGTAAACTGACTTTAAAAAATAGAAAATATAAATTTACTGATAAAAAACAAAATTCCTTCTCAACCATTTATTAAGACCCTCTCTACCTTATTTATTAGATCTGGACAAAAATTCCCACCCAACCTTGTATTCCCACCTCATTTCAGAGTACACAGATTTTAATTGTTATT
This sequence comes from Hydra vulgaris, assembly GCF_022113875.1. Lineage (NCBI taxonomy): Eukaryota > Metazoa > Cnidaria > Hydrozoa > Anthoathecata > Hydridae > Hydra > Hydra vulgaris. The sequence goes on along the minus strand of NC_061158.1, from coordinate 29,338,003 downwards.
ATTATTGTTTTTATTATTGTTGTTGTTATTATTACTATTGTTATTATTGTTATTATTAATATTACTACTATTATTATTAATATTATTGTCATTGTTATTTTTGATATAATTACTTACTATCTACCTTATCTTAAGTTGTGTATCAAACTTTTTTTTCTGAGATGTTAACAAGAGATAAGCATTTTTGTAAAAAATTTTATGATAAATGTGACATATAAACAAAGTTTCTTTTCTTAGAATTTATTGAACAAATTTAATATACTTTTGTTATATATTGAATAAATTAAATCTGTTACTAGATTTGATTGGTTATTTAATATATACATACATATATATATATATATATATATATATATATATATATATATATATATATATATATATATATATATATATATATATATATATATATATATATATATATATATATATATATATATATATATATATATATATATATATATATATATATATATATATATATATATATATATATATATATATATATATATATATATATATATCATTTAAATTGATTTTTTAGTAAGATATTTTATTGTAGCATGTTTACAAAAAATATTTTTAAAGTTTTATAAAAGTACAATTACTGATTACTTGTCTTTTATTATGTAGGATCAAATAGAATCACTGTTAAACAAATTATTTATAGACAATTCTGTAGCATATATTTGTGTTAGCACATTTTTCTGTTTTATTTTGCTAGTTAATTAATGAAGATGCTATCAAGAATGTTTTTGAGTTTGAATTTAATCTCGTCAAAGTGATGTGGAGTAATTTTGAGCACATATTATATTGTTGAGGTAAAATGACGCATTAAGCAAGTTATCATAACTATTTTAGTTAGTGTTAACTTCGTAAGAAAAAAAAATTTTCCTTAGTTAACTTTTTTAATAAAAAAAGAAACTATGATTGGAATTATTAAAAGAATAACAAGGATTAGGATCTAAGATCTTAGTTTCTCATCCTTGTTATTCTTTTAATAAATAAAATTCACGTGCTTGAATCAATCATAAGCATTATTGATCATAAAGACTTAAATACAGTTCTTAAGAACTGTATTTAAGATCCATAATGCCTATGATTGATTCAAGCATGTGAACTTTGTTTATTAAAAGATCTTTATTTCAGTAAGATGTTTCGGATTTTAGCTGTTGCGTTTTGTATTAAATAGTCCTCTATATTTATAAAGTTCATTAATAGTCCTCTATATTTATAAAGTTCATTATACACACCTCACATTATTGGGCTTTGAATTTTTTGACATGGTGACAAAAAAAAGGCTAATAATCGTAAATATAAACCGTAAATATTCTTGTAACCGGAAACAATTATAGTTTTTTTTTTGTTATTTTTTTTTACACCTGGAACCGAATTTTTAAAAAAGGCCGTGGTTATTGTTTTGACACTGGATCCCATTGTAAAATGGCTATTCTTCCGACATAGATGAGAAGTACTCATACCATAGTCATAAGAATAAATAGTCTGGAAATAAAGACCGTTTCTATTGCTTTGCCGTTTTATGTTGAAACTCGTATCAACGACCCGCTGAAGGTGCACAGAAAGATAACAAAACTTTATTTAACATTACTCTCTTTAAGAATTTGAACTGAAGACTGGTTTCGAGATTTAATTTAAAGAGTTTTTGAAAAATTTTTAAATAAATTATTTTTCTCATCAGTTAAGAAAAGATTATTTAGTTTTAAACATCTATTTTACATAGCTGAAGTAGTTATAAATAAGATTAATGTATATGATATGCAAATATATATATACATATATATATATATATATATATATATATATATATATATATATATATATATATATATATATATATATATATATATATATATATATATATATATATATATATATATATCCTTATAGTGTAGTCGAAGTTTTAATGTAAAAAGTCTCTTTCGACTACAATTTTAATTACCTCGTCTCTTAAGCTGTATTTGATTGTCGTCGAAATGTCAAAGCAATTAAATTAATGCGGAAGTACATTAAATTTTATTGTTTTTTAAAAAATTTTTTAAAAACTGCAATAATAACGACTAGAAAGTTTTTTTTTATTAGTGGTGTTTTTGTTTTTGTTTTATTAAAAAACATTTTTAAAACATGCGTAAATGTTGCTACATCGACTATCTTATAGCCTGACTCGCAACGGAGTGCTGCTACATCGACTGACAAATAGCCTGACTCGCAAGGAAGTGCTGCTACAACGACTGACAAATAGCCTGACTCTTGAATAGATGTTGAATATTGTATATAACTTGGCCATATAATTAAAAATAAACTAACTGATGATCTTGATATAATCAAGCAGATGAAGGGTCTTTATACACGTACAAATATTTTAATGAGACGCTTTCATTTATGCTCTACCAGAGTAAAGGTTAAATTATTTAAATCAAATTGCATTTGTTTATATTGTGCTCCTCTGTGGCAAAATTATCATGATAAAACAATGGCACGCCTTCAGTTTTGCTACAACAAATGTGGTAAAAATGTTTTTTTGGCTACAACAAGTAAGATAGTATATCTCTCATGCTTTTAGAGCACAGATTACCGTCTTTTCATACAATTATCTCGAACTACAGACATGCTTTTTGTAAACAGTTGATGGCTTGTTCCTTAGTGAATAATTCCATGCGTTCACTTAATCAAAGTTTAAAATAATATTTTTCTGGTAAAAACTATGGACCTTGCACATAAATTGTATCTGCCTGTTGTCTGAAATATATTTATAATAATAATAATAATAATAATAATAATAATATATATATATATATATATATATATATATATATATATATATATATATATATATATATATATATATATATATATATATATATATATATATATATATATATATATATATATATATATATATATATATATATATATATATAGACATACATATATATACACATATACAGGCATGGCCTACTTAAATTACACGGCCTGATTTGTTGCATTTTCCGTAAAAAATTAAGAGGCCAGTTTTTTTACGGCTCCAGAATAAAAACTTAATTTTCGCTATGGTAATGAGTCTTGTTTGCACTATAATTGGTTTATTCTGATTTTATTAAAATGGTTTAATAATAGTTAGATTTTATTTGAGTACTTACATTATTTTGTGCTGGATTTTTTGTTAACTGATTGCCTGCTTCAGTTTATTCCAATTACACAGAATACTGAAATAGGCTTTCAGATAGCTATATCAACACATACCCACATGCTTGTAAAAATAACCTTACATGTTGCTAAAACTACCCACAACTCTCCATTGGAAATAATTTTAAAGGTTTGTACTTTTGTATTTATTATAATTGCAGTTATTAGATATAAAAAATCGATTTTTCTTTGAAATATTTACACTGCAAAACAACGTTTTGAAATGTAAAAACTCTACTATGCTTGTGTTTCATACATACAGCAATTAAAATGCAACAAAACAGGCCAAGAAATATCAGGCATACCAACTGTTTTGGAGTCAATATCTGTTAATAAAAGTTCTTAATTTTTCATTGCCTAATAAATGCTTATCATATTTCATATTTTCATATTTCTTTATTAAAATGGTTTCGCAGTGGTGAAAATTACAAATTAAAAAACTATATTATATTAGAAATATTATTGACAAAAATTTGTTGTTAAGTGATTATCTGCTTCTTGTGGTTAAGATGTACTTCCAAAAAGCAGCTCAATCTCAAAGTTGTAAACAATTTGATGAAGATTGAGAAAATAATCTTTATAAAGTTGTTTTTGTTTTAATTTTAAAATCCTCACCAAAAGTTTACATAACAAGTTTATGTTTGAAAAAAGAAGTTGATGAGTGTATTACCTCAATGCGCCAATCTGAATTTAAGATAAGGGCTGTTGTGACAGATAATCATTCTACCAATGTTAATGCATTTTTATAGTTTCATAAATCATATATTGGTGATGGAAAACTATTAATTTATCATTCAGTTTAAAAAAGGAGTGTATAAAACATACTTATTATTTGATATATTTCGTTTTATAAAAAATGTAAGAAAAAACTTATTAAACGCAAAAAAAAAAAAAAATTCTTTTTTATTTGATTTTTCTAGAGACTATGTAAAGTTACTGCTAGTTACATTGCAGGGAATATATTTCTTAAAGTTTATTAAGAGATTAATTATTAAACAGGCAAGTAAAATTAATTATCAAGTCACATATTTTAGAAACATCCAATCTATGTTTCAGCTTTGCTGAGTTTGATTTATCCAATCAAACTCAGCAAAGCTGATAATAAACCCACACTTTATAGAGAAATTGTAAATAGCACTGAAATTTAATCAAAATAAAATTTGATAAATACTTTACATTAACGAAAAAAACTTCTTGTGCTCTTATAACAACCCTACAAGCAACTGTATCTCTTATGAATGATTTTTTTGAGGAAGGCTTTGCAGTTGTTCTTAGTTCTAATTTACAAAGTAATCTTTTGGAGCTAGGTTTTAGTAAGTATAATTAAAAACATGCATTAGTAAAAAAGTAAGTATAATTAGAAACATGCATTAGTAAAAAGATTTTCGCGGATTTTCCCAAAAAATATTTTATCAAAATTTTGATAATCATTAAAAAAAATTATGCAAGATTTAGCTTAGTTGTCTACATAATTACTAGTGTCAGCTTTTTAAAAACAGCACAGATTTATATACTAAAGCAAGGAATAAATGTTAAAATTAACAAAAAGATTTTTATGCTAAATTTATGATTAACAAATGTTACTTTATTCAGAGAAGAACCTTTATATGCAATTTAACCTGTCTAACTTTATTTGTCTTCTGTTTAGTATTTTATGCTATTTCTCTTATTCAAATAAAAAATTGCAGTCATTCTTTTTCAATTAAAAATTTGCAAAACAAATTTTATAGATTTGTTGTAGCAATGACAATTTTACAATGAAAAGCACCAAAAGTGGGGAATCAAATAAAGATCTCATATTGTTAATAATATTTTTATAACAATTTGCAAAAAGAAGTTACATATTCATTGAGTAAAGATCAAGTAAAAAAATTACAAAAAAGGCTAAGACAAAATAAATATTCCTAGTAAAAAGGTATTTCTTCTTTTAATTTCATTTATAAAAAAGACAAAACTACAAACCTTTGATTTTTTTTCAATGAAGAGTATGAGACAATCTTAGCAACATGTAAGGTTATTTTTAGTAGCATGTTGGTATGTGTTGATATAGCTATCTGAAAGCCTATTGTAGTATTCTGTGTTGTTAGAATAAACTGAAACAGGCGATCAGTTAACAAAAAATCCAGCACAAAATAGTGTGAGTACTCAAACAAAATCTAACTATTATTAAACCATTTTAATAAAATAAGAATAAACTAATTATAGTGCAAACAAGACTCATAACCATATAGAAAATTAAGTTTTTATACTTGAGCCGTAAAAAAACTGGCCTCTTAATTTTTTCCGGAAAATGCAACAAATCAGGTCGTGTAATTAAAGTAGGCCATGATACAGGTGAATTTTTTTTTTTTTTGAAAATTTATGATAGCGCATCTTCAAAGTTTATTTGATTCCTAATATATAAGGTAAAGGTTTAGTACCACAACAAAAAAATATTTAGTTTATCATTTGTTATATCGACTTTTATAATATTTGTTTATAACACTCTTAAATCCAAATCCAATTGCTTAAATTCAAAATGTGTGCTTGATAATTAGTTTACAAATTTACAAAGATGATCATTAAATGGTGTGAAACTTAAATTTTTAATATTGTAACAAAATAATTCGTTGTTGTTAAAAAATGTGTTATGAATTTTTTTTTTTTTTTTTGATGAACTTATTATAGTAATTTTATATATGCATTACTTAGCTTAAAAAATTGCAGTACTTAGCTTATATATATTATAAGATATTTATATATTTTCATTACAGATTTTATTTGTTTGATGTTCAGTATACCGTAATATATTTTAACTACGTTAGTTGTAAATAGTTTATTAATGCATAAATTCTTCTAGCTATAGGTAAATTTAATTTGAGTTTATTTCTTTGAAAATTTTATTTTAATTTTTTTGCAAACAAAACAATTGATATAAAATTTTCAATGAAAATTATTTTCAAAAAAATGACAAAAATATACATAATATATATATTATGTAGGGGTGTGGAGTCGTAAAAAAAAAGTAACGACTCCGACTCCAGTTGTTGAAATTTTTTGAATACAACTCCGACTCTGACTCCAACTCCGACTCCAACTCCAAAGTAAAATTTTTGAAAAATTCTTTGAATTCTTTAAAAAATATTGCGCGATAAGTTGAATTTTTTTTTTTTGACAAATTTATGAAACATTCTTTGAGGTTTAGTATTAACATAAGGTTAATTGAATGTTTTGTACATGTATGTGCAATACCAAGAAAATTTACAATCGGAGTCGGAGTCGCGGTATTTTTTAGCAACTCCAACTCCGACTCCGCTAAAATTGTCGCAACTCCGACTCCACAGCCCTGATATTATGTATATATTCGTCATTTTCTTTATTACTATAGTAAAAGATCGATTGCAGGAAAAGTCTAACAGTATAGTTTAGACAGATTGAGTTTGGCCAACATCGGAACCGTTGTTCTGCTTACACAATACCTTAGCCCACGACACATTTTACACTGTCATGAATGATTTTTTATATTTTTGTAGCGTATTTATAAATTATTATAACGTGTAACGTGATTTACAGTGTAAATCTTTTTTATAAGTTATAAATTATATTAAAAATAAACGCTGTTGCTCGCGCAATGGTACCGTCGCTTTAAATTTTTTCACGGTAGTGATTTCTGATTGGTTGATTTTTTTCTTCTTTTGTTTAAAGAATGCATGCCAAAACCAAAATTCTTAATTGATGTATGCACACTCATTGGCCCTATCCCTAAATCAGTGGATGTATGTACACTCACTGCGCCTATCGCTATAACAGTCGATGTTTGTAAATAATAAATATAAATGTAACTTTCAATATACAACACTAATAATAACTTTCAATAAAAAAATTGTTAAAAAACATTTAAAAACATTTTTCAGAATGTAGGACTCGATTCCAGAACTCTGTGAACAATAAACAATTAGGGTAGGGTGGGGCAAGATGCCCCCCTTAACAAACTTTATCGTATATAATAAATAATTTTACATTTTCTTGTGTTTTTTCTTTTTAATATTAAAGTTTACTTATAAGAGAAGACATTGGTAAGATAAAATAACTACTTTGTTACTGTTGATAAACTTTAAAATCAAAAAAAAAAAAACTTGTGCCAGAAGACATCTTGCCCCAGTGGTGGGGCAAGATGCTCTATGGATTTAAAGAAAAAAAGCTTTTCACGCGTTATTCCCCAAACCATTAAAACAGTTGTTAAAAATATTTTAAAGTTCTTAAAAATAAAAGCCCTTATTAGTTTTTTTTATTTACTCTTTACATTTTATTAAAACAACTGAAATATTAACACTGCAAATAAATACTATGCAATTATTCTATACAATTGTCTTGAAAATAAATAACTTCTTTTTTAATTATTAGGAATAAATAACTAAAATAAATGTCCTAATAACAATGTATATACATGACTATGATTCACAGTAGTAGCATAAGTCTGAATCATCTGGACCACACGAAGAGTGGTACCAAGATGTATATTTAGTACATTGTGTCCAATCATCAAATGGGGGCACATTATAAGCACAAGAGCATATGATGCATAAAGTAGTATCAGTAATAAAACATTGAGAGGCTTTCTGCATTTTAGACTTCTTTGGTTTTTTTGTCCTCAAATTTATTGATTTCTTTTTTTGCTTGATTACCTTATTAACTGCAGCTTTTTCTTTACGCAATATTGCTTCTTGTTGCTTTTCTTTTACATCGTTTTCATGTTCTTCTAATCTCTTCTTGAAAGGCAAAGAAGTAAGATTTTCAGCTGATTCTGTCTTTCTTTTAAGCTGTCTTAATACAGTAATTTTAGGACGCGGGGAAATCTTTTCCAAAATATTAGGGGCGGATTTAAGGCCAAGATGCTCATCAACAACTGACAAAACTGCATTATTTGATTGTGCTGGTTCTTCCGTAACAGTCTTCATTTTTGAGGCAACAGTTGCTGTGCTTATAACATCTGGCAACTGTATAGGTGCAACAAGAGGTATACTAGGCAAATCACTTGATTGCTGACAGCTTTCCAATGGTATAGCTTCATCAGTGAGCAAAGCTGCATCAAAGGCTTCATAGTTAAAAATAAGCTCATTTATTGGGTATAAACCAGAGCATCTAAATCCATTGATTGCTTTGTCAATGTTTGCAGTAAAGTTATAGGCAGTTGTAAAAATACCTGCCATGTCAAAAAATGAAATTCTACGCCCCTGATGCGATAACATCCAGTTGCTTGCTGCAGTATTGTAACCAACTTTCAATGGTTTGAAAAATGTACGGTCTAAAGGTTGCATTTTGTGTGTACAATGAGGTGGAAGAGTTATGAGGTGAATCCCATTGTTGCGACAAAAGTTAATGGCTTCAAGTGTTTTGTGACTATAATGACCATCGAGTACAATTAATTGCTCATTATTTTTAGATGCATGAGTCACAGTAACAAAATGTGTTAACCATTTGATGAATAAAGATGAATCTGTCCATCCACTGGAGCTAACTCTAACAATTGACCCTGAAGGTGCACTAAAAGCCAGCCTATCAGTCATTCGCTTACGGGGGAATATAAATAATGGTGGGACATAAACACCACTTGCACTCATTGCACACATGACAGTCACAGTAGCACCTCTTTCTCCACTAGTTATTTTTGAAACTTGTCGTTTTCCCTTTGTTGCAATTATTTTTCCTGGCTTATGGACATTTGTTATTCCAGTTTCATCCATATTCCAGAGCTGTTTGGATGAAATCTTATGTTCCTCAAATAATGACTTGTATACTGAAAAAAACTGATTTAACTTTGGTTTATTGAAGCCAACAGCTCTGCTTACACTGGTGGCTTGTGGGGTTCGAATAGAAAGTTGTGGGTTGCGAGACATAAATCCTTGCAGCCAATCCTTTTCTGCCATTTTTGATTCATTATTAAAAGGATTTTCAATTCCCATTTGTTTAGCAAAATCATATGCTAGCCGACGTATATCTATTGTTGTCAAGCCAAATAATGCTCTTTCCATAATCTGAACTTGTGTTACAATGTTTAATTCAAAATCTTTACTAAATACAGGAGATTTTCCACCCAGAGATAAACCACCAACTACCTTTACTTTTCCATCTCGATGACGTTGTAATGTTTTTTTGTTAATACTAAATTCTGATGCAACATTTTTCAGACTGCAGCCCATCTCCATAGCTTCTAACGCTGACTTTATCCTATCATTAGTTGCACCTCTCTGTGTTTTTCGCACATAACTTCTCACCATTATTTAAATTGTTTAAATATGTTTCTAAATAAAAAATTTAAAATTAAATTATATAAACATATAAACACATGCAAAGTATTATATAATTATTTAATATACTATTGTTTCAAACATTACCTTACATTCATAAATTAACTCTTTTTAAGTTAAATAAGAACTTACTTAAGTTATACGCATACAATTTTTGCACAAAGTTACCCAAGAATTATTAATAACAATGGTATTATTATTTTTTTAATTTATTATTGTTATTATTATTATTTAAATTCAATTGCTGATCATTAATTTAATATAATACAACTTTATTTCCCCAAATGCAATGCAAATTTTAAAAATGTATTTATAATACATCTATATATACATTTATAAATAATTTATAAATGTTTTACAAGTAATACTTGTAAAACATGTAAAACTTGTAAAACAATAATTTATAAATGTTTTACAAGTAGTACTTGTAAAACACTTCATACTTGAAGTATGGATTGAATTGCAGTAACTGCATGTAATACAACTTCACACTTCACTTTATTTAGCATACATATTATAACATTTTAAAAATATATAAAATTATTTTAAAAAATTATTTATATATATGTACGTATAATAGTTATCAACACGTAAACCAACATGTAAACAAAGTCAATAACTAAATTAGTAAACGTTATTATGTTCTAAACACACTTTTAAAATGGTAGAAATTCCGTAAAACCACGAGACTAGAAGCCTCTTACCCCACGTAAACGAGGACATCTTGCCTCATTTGTAGTGAGCGCAAGTTTAATACAATTAATTTTGTTGCTTAGTTAAAAACTTTTTTTCTATATATTATTGTGGGACAAATTCTGTATAAAAAAAACTATTTTCTTACCTTCATCGCATAAGTATTGCCAGTCCAATAAACATTTGAAGTTAGAAGCAACTTACTAACAAAATACTCAAAAAAGTTAAAAATCTATTTAAACTATTTTTTGTATATAATATTTAAACTATTTTTTGTTCCGTGATATTGTTTTAATTATATTAATATTATAATAGAGGAATAAAACATTACTATTCTATGATACCCTCACAAAAGCAAAAAGACTTCTTGTCCCACTGGTCATCTTGCCCCGAAAAGCAAAAAGACTTCTTGTCCCACTGGTCATTTCGCCATCGAATGGCTCATCAGGAAGAAAGTCTAAACATCAAAAAAATTCAAATTATAGGAAAAATATTTCACAGGAAATTGTAATTAATAAAATAATAACTGTAGTTGTTTTGCAACTAAGATGTTGCATGAACTACATTAAAATAAAAAAAGGAAATTCATTATAAAAAGAATTCTTAGAATTAGTTTGGTCATTTGTTTTTATAGTTTTTTAAAAGGTACTTATTTTCATGTCTGCATTTAGAAATTAATTCAGATTTTTTATTTAATAAATTTTCTTGATCCAAATGAGTAATAATTTCAAATTTTTCTTGTAAACATAGTATACATTTTTTAGAAATGTTGTTATAAGCGGGCGCAGTTTTTAGAATAGACCAGTTTAATTTAAAATTTATATTTTTTTCTTTTAGTTGCCAAATATATTTTGAAAGCATAGTCTCTTTTGAGTATTTTTTATGTTTAAAAGATTGTATGTATATAAATATATATATACATATATATAAATATATATGTATATATATATTTATATATATGTATATATATATATATATAAATATATATATACATATATATTATATAATAATTATTTATATATATATATATCGTCGGTTTAGAGGGCAGAGGTTCTATCTCCATTTTGGGTAGTTTTGCAGGAGAACAAAAACAAAGTTTGAGCATTAAGCATAAATCAGCAATTTCATTTTTTGTTAGTGTTAATGTTTTTTGATCAATTCTTCTCCTACTATGTGGAGATAGACCCGCTGTCTAATCTGATTCTAGCACTTATAATAGATGTCCCCAAAGTCATAGTTGAATTTGAGCACAACATGGAGATAGAACCTCTGCCCTCTAAGGCGACGATATATACAAATAATTATTATATAATAGATATGTATATATATATATATATATATATATATATATATATATATATATATATATATATATATATATATATATATATATATATATATATATATATATATATATATATTATATATATATATTATATATATATTATATATTTATATATAAGTTTATATATATATATATATATTTTTTTTTGTATAAATGTTTATATATATAGTTTTTTTTAGCTTCTTCAAAGAAAATGAATGAATATTCTATACATTTTGATGGTGTTTCTCAAGATTTAATTTTAATTACAAAAAAAAGATATTTATCAATTAAGCGTGCCAAAAAGTTATGGTTATTGTATCCTGGATATAAACAACAATCAGTTTGTTTATAATTATTTTTTTTATGTTTATCTTCTCCTTATGTGTGTGTGTGTGTAGGGGGAGCAAACAATGAGGGGCTCAGCAAATTAAAATGCTTGTTTTTTTTTTTTTTTTTTTTTTATATAGTTTACAGAGTAATTTTTATAAAATGACATTTCAAGTAAATTTTTAAATCTTGCTTAAATTAAAATATATTTTTCAATTCTTAATACAAAAAAATGCTTTTTAATATAGTTTTCAAATTATATTATGTTTTTTTAGGTTACGATAGTTTTTCATAACATGGACATGCGTATTTAAAAATGTACGTAACAATAAAGTTATACAGAAGAAATGCTCATTTTTTGTTTACAATTTGCATTTAATCATTTGTAAATAAATATGTATTTTTTGAAATTCAGTTTACAATTTTATGTTTCGTTTGCTTTTGGCATTTTTGTATGTTGCACTTGCTTTTGGCAGCAATATCACGTTTTCTTGTAATTACAAGATTTGTGAATGAAGCCTTTATATGTTTTAAAATAATCATATCTTAAGGATTGTTACAAACTTGTTTTTCATAAATGAAACTGAGTTTTCATATTAAAAAAGAAAACAACATTTTATGTTACTTAAAAGCTATATTCCAAAAATATGAAACTATCTTTAAATTCTGCAAAATTTTTGAATTGTTTTTTGACAGTTTTGTTTGTTATAAAATTGCTTACATTTTAAACGATGACTTTGCTTGAGATTTGTGGACCATGACATATTAATATTGCCAATTTAACAACATTGTCCCTGATTAGATTAAACTTTCACAGCAATTGTTTTATTTTTTGAAACCACCTATTCCATTCTTTGTGTTAAGGCAACTCATTAACTAAGAGCATTATGTACATACATATGTATGTGTGTATATATATATATATATATATATATATATATATATATATATTTAAGTACCTTCAGAAATAGTGACGTCACTTCGAATGTAACTTCTCAAAGTTTGCATTGAGGAGAGTTATTTTCTTATGGATCTGCCGTCACAAACAATTTTTTGCAAGCTTTTGATGGTCCTGAAATATTTTACTTGATAGACTTTACTGAAGAGCAAACTCTATGTAAATTTCTAATTTAAAAACTTGATGTAAATTTATGATTTAAAAAGTTATCTTTGTTGAAATCATATACATGATAAATAAACGGGATTTTTTTAAAAATTGCGCAAAAAGGTCAACTTGTATGTTTTGTATATGTTTTAACCAAAAAGAAGATATCAAAAGTTAGTTCTTTGGCGATAACGGAAATATGACCTGATATTACGTTTTCAAAAAAATAAGCATTAAGTATAATTAGACGACTTTATATAAAACAAATTGGAGAGGAATTTGATACTTCGTTATAAAAAAAATATAAAATAAAAAAAAATTATCGGATGAGTTTCTCGTTTGAGTTAACTTTGCTCTACCTAATATATAGCCTTATCGTCTTATCTTAAAATCACATAAATTTTTATCATGATCATATTTTATAAACAGGTTGCTTTATATTGTCGCATTACTTTCGACGATGAGGCTAATGAAAACAAAATGTTGTTTTGCCACAGTGCTTGCTATAAACTGTTTACTGATAAAACAAAAATTGAAAGAGCTCAAAAACAAACAGAAAAAGAACAAGATAAGTTTTTTTTTTTTTTTAACATCTTCACTTCCAACAAGGCTGCAAGCAACCACTATAAGAGTTGGAAGTTACTGGAAGAGAAAAGACTAAATCTGTAGAGCAAGATAACGATTGACTGATGACTTAAAAGATTGCAAATTATATGAATCAGGAAAGCAAGATGAAGGAAGCGAATTCCAAAGAACTGATGTTCGAGGAAAAAAACTAGAAGAATAAGAGTTTTTGAAGCACTTAGGAACAGTCACAGAAAAAGGATGAGACTTAATTGAATGGCGAGTAACACGAGAATGAATTTTAGTAGATGGCACAAGGGACGCTAGCTCTTTAGAGCAGTGCCTATTATAGTATTTGTAGAAAAGAGAAAGAGAAGCAACATTACGACGATGTGACAAAGGTTGGAGATTGGCTGCCAGAGCAGGTCCAACTATGTTTACAATTCGTTTTTGCACCTTGTCTAAAAGAGAAAGAGCATCATTAGAAGATCCGCCCCAGATGTGGCAACAGTATTCCATACAGGGACGGATTTGAGATTTATAGAGATAGAGAATAGAATCTGGAGTAAGAAAGTGTCGAGCTCGATAAAGAGATGCAACCTTAGCAGATGCTAATTTTGCAATGGATTTGATATACGGTTTAAAAGAAAGATCAGAAGTAAGAGTTAATCCTAGAAGATGAATGGTAGATGACTCATCTAGTACATTACCATTCATAAATATAGGAAGATCTAAATTATTACGATAACGATTGGCCGAATAAAATTGAGTTTTATCTGAATTAAAGTTCACCAGCCACTGTGAGCCCCATGCTGTAGCAGAAGTGAGATCCTTTTCAAGCTCAGATACCCCCTCCAAGCAATCAGAGAGTGTAGGCTTCTTATCATGACAAGAGTAAATGGTAGTGTCGTCGGCGAATAATGCCACCTTAGATGTGAGAATATCTGGAAGATCGTTAATGTAAATTAAAAAGAGTATAGGGCCAAGGATTGAACCTTGAGGAACCCCTGAAGTTACAGGATGTGAAGAAGAGTGTTGTCCATCGAGGACAACTTTTATACTACGATTGGAAAGAAAGGACTCAATAATCTTAAAGACGTTACCAGCTACACCATAAGAAGAAAGCTTATGGAGAAGACCAGCATGCCAAACTTTATCAAAAGCTTTAGAAATGTCAAGTGCGATAGCCTTAACCTCTCCACCTCTATCTAATGCACGGTAAAACCTATCGGTTATTACTGTTAGCACATCAGCTGTAGAACGAGAAGACCGAAATCCATATTGATGATCAGAAAGTAAGTTATTTGATTCAAGATGAGAGATTAAGTGTTTGTTGATTAAAGATTCAAAAACCTTGCTTATGACAGGAAGAAGACTAATGGGACGGTAGTTAGATGAATCAGATCGCTCTCCGGAATTTTTGAAAATAGGGATAACAGATGCTGCTTTCCAGCATGATGGAAAACAAGACTCTGATAAGCACTTGTTAAATAGTTTAGAGAGTATGGATGAAAGCTCAGGAGAACACCTCTGCAAGACTACAACAGGAACGTTGTCAGGACCACAAGCTGTTGAAGAGTCTAAGCAGGAAATTACTTTAGATACAGAAGCTGAAGTGATGCGAATGTCAAGCAAGGGATCAACCTGTTTGACGGCTATGTCAGGTAAAACGCAACTAGTGGAATCAAGAGATGATATTGATGAAAAGTTCTTAGCAAACAATTCAGCTTTGTCTTTTGGTGAGGTGACAAAGTCTGAACCATACAAGAGAGAAGGAATAACAGATTTGCCCTTATTATTGATACTGTTAAAGATTCTCCAGAAGTCTCGAGAGCCTAATTTTTGTGATGAGATACGAGATTTAATGACCTGGGAATAGCGAGCTTTGGCGTCAGACAAAACCTTTTTACAATGGTTTCTGGCGATAGTGAACAGATGTCTGTTTTCTGGAGAATTGTTTTGCTGATAGATATGGAAGTAACAGTTTCGATTAGAAATTGCTGCAGCGCAATGTGAGGAAAACCAAGGAGAAGAGTGAGGCTTGACCTGGAATCGTCGAGAGGGAATAAAAGATTCCATGCCAGCCTGAATCCACGAAGTTATGTAAGAAGCACATTTGTTAGCAGGAAGACGAAAGATTTCTACCCAAGGGCCATCACGAAGAAAATCACGGAAAGAGTCCCAGTCAGCTTTAAGGTAGTTGTATGTGGTACGATGATAGGGGGATTCTGATGAAGTAGAAGAATTTGATAATAGTTTTAGAGAGATCAAACCGTGATCAGAAGTACCTAAGGGTGAATGTGGAGAAATTGAGCACTGACTAGGATCCAAAACAAGACATAAGTCGAGTAGAGAAGGTAAATGATTAGGGTTTTCTGGAAAACGAGTTGGAAAGTTGACTATTTGAGTTAGAGATTGAGAAAGGCAAAAGTTGAGGGCCTTAACGCCAGCAGAGTCACTGACACTAGAGCCAAGCCAATCGGTGTGGTGGGCATTAAAGTCACCAACAACGACGATATTGGCCGATGGATAAAGAGAGAGGGCTTGGTCAATTTGATCAGAAATAACATCAAGAATAGTGCAATCTTGGGATGAAGGAGAGCGATATAGAACAAAGAGAAAGGCGATAGAGTGAAGTTGTGCTAAACGAAAGCACATAAATGAATAGTCTGTAGATTCAAACCTAGTTTCACGACAAATGGGTGAGTTCTTACGAATGTAGATGCCCAGACCAAGCATGTGATTATTGGAGTCTTTACGAATTAAAGGAAGATAACCATCAACACTAAGATCACAAGATGGGACAGCCGAACTCAAATTAGTCTCACAAAGAGCAAGTAGGTCTGGTGAACTTTGCAAGAGATAAGACTCAACAGAAGAAAAGTTACTTCGAAGACCACGAATATTAGTAAATGATAGGTTTAGAGAACTTGGTGATGACGATGGTTTTTTGTGTTTTTTAGTTTTAGGTACTTTGGTCATTTTAAATTTATAAAGAACTTGACTCAAGTATAGATAGTACTCAGTACACTATTTAACAACTAAGCAATAGCCTCATTACTATTAATAAACCCTAAGCCGTAACAAAGGGCTCCAAATGTGGCCTCTGCAATGCACACCAAAAGTACAAACAGGGACACCATCCATGCGCAACATGGCACTGTTAGTACTCTGATATTTTTCGGCTGTTGATGGAATCAGCCTCTCTGAGAGCTACCACAGAGTTCGGGAAACCTGACTACCAGCCGGCCTCAGAACCATAAAACTGAGTTTTAGAGCTGTACCCTCATAAGGAGATAATAGAATGAGTTGCCCAGTCATAAAAATAGAGACACAAGCAATACCCACGCATTGAGTCAAGAAGATCCAGCGTTCAACATCCTAAACTGGAAACAATGTATTAAAAATATATCTGCGCCAGCCTAATAGATGAGGAAGGGGTGCGAGGCTGGTCAACAGATAGAATCTGTTTACCCCTTAAGTCTTTGCCTAGGAGGCCTTCTACAAGACAGCAGCTGGATGCATGTAACATCTGCCCAAGATGAGTATTTTTATCGAGACACCATCTCTAGCCTTTACTCAACCAAGAGCCCCAAGGCAGGGGGTGTTTTAATTCGGAGTTAACTTCTCCTAGTCTTTGCCTAAAAAAGCGTATCCTACAAGGCAGCAGGACATGGAGCAGGTTGTACTGGGTTACATGTTACCAGTAGCAGGAAAACCTGACCTGACCTGTACAGTTGCTACAAAAAGAAAGAACACCTTTAAATGCTTTTGCATCCTCCCCAAAGATAACGCGATCATCACAAGTTTTAAAACAGTGTAGAAAGAGAGCAGCCATTTGCACAGATATATGTATTATTTGCAAGAAAAAAGAAAAATTAGTATGTATTTAGTGTAGCAGTGTTATTAATACTTTATAGATTATTTTGATATATAAACTTTAGAAGTAGGGCTACAAAAGTTAAATGCGTATCTAATTTAGTTTTGATTAGATTTATTGACAAACCAGGTAGATTATATAATAGTAACTTTCATTAAGGAATCATGGGTTTAATTTTTACTCTCTATAGTGTATTTATGCCTTGTCAAAATTACAAACGCTATATTTATTTAGCGTTTGTCATTTGACAGGCTACACATGTAGTTGTAATTTTTTTGCGTGCATTTTTAGGTGTCAAAAATACAGGGTAAATCAAAATTGGTTCAATGTCTTACCTCTGATGCCGGGCGTCTTCGAGAAGCAGCTGAAAAAAAAAAGACGAAGATATATTACTGCATATTAGAGACAAAGACTGTTCTTGTATAGAATTAAAATACTATAAGCATTGTTATGCCAAATATACTGCTTTTGTTACACGTAAAAAAAGTGAGAAACCTAAAAGTCTTTATGAGCAGTCTTTTCTAGTGCTATCTAAACAAATAGAGAAGCAGCTGTATGAAGATGGCGAAAGTCTTTCTATGTCTGACATCTTTTCTTCATTTGTAAAAATTGTGAAATCAGTAGAAAGTCTTGATGCATCCAAATATAACAAATGGAGGTTGAAAAAAAGAATACGGGGGAAATTTCCAGATTTAGTATTTTACAAACCAATAAAAAAACCAATGAGTGAGATAGTTTATCATTCAAATTTTAACATTGGCTCAATTATCGAATCAGCAATTAGTGCAGCTAGAGAACAAAATAGCAGTAGCTTTGAGTCAGATTGCACTGATGATGAAGTAATTCATAGAGATCAAGTATCGTGTTCAAGTAAAAAAACGGTTATAAACTCATTGCAGATATTATATACTGCAGCAGTAGAATTAAAAAATATTCTTAAACAAGTTCCAGCTATGAATTGCAAATGGCCTCCGAAGGCAACGGAATTGAATTTTAAATGCGCAGATGAGTTTGTAACAACTTCACTATTTAACTTTTTAGCATGGACATTTGGGTTTTCTGATGAGCCAACATTCGAGTGTAAAGTAGAACTCGATGTAAAAGATAGAGTAGAAGTATTAAGCGTTGCGCAGGACTTTATTTTTTTACATTCAAAAAGAAAAAACCTACCTCCAAAACATTTAGCACTCAGTATGGCTACAAGACAAATTACGGGGTCAAAAAAACTTATAAGTATTCTAAATGGTTTTGGGCACTGTGTATCGAATTCAGTTGTTAGATCACATGAAACAGGATTGGCTAAACTAAATATAAATGATGATGTTGTTATTGGTTCAAATGTTAACCATTGTCAGTTTACCACACTTGTATGGGATAACATTGACTTTGGAGAGGAAACTCGCTCAGGTAGTGGAACGTCGCACATGGCTAATGGGATTATTATACAAATGAAAATGGAAAACTCCAAAGTTAAATCAAAAGAATCTGTTAAAAATATTAAAAAAAGTGAAAGGTCATTGCCTAAACCTTACATAGAGATACCACAGTTTATTTTAGGAGAGAAAAAGTCACCAGAATTAAGTAGCTCTTATAGAAAAAATCCATTTTCAATTAGAGAAGATGAACATTTGATAGATCAATCATTTTCAAGACTAATAAACTTTGGTTATATTCTGTGTAAAGTTAACGATTCTAATACTTTGCTTCCTGGCTGGACAGGCTTCAAAACACTTCTTCATGCAAAGCCATTAAATAAATCTATTATAAGTTACTTACCTGTAATTAATGCACCAGTTACCGAAATTTCCACAGTAAATGAAATTCTTCAGAAAAGTATTGCGATAGCAGATAAGTTAGGATTACGTCATATGATAGTAGTATTTGATGAAACATTATATGCTAAAGCTCAACAAGTCAGATGGAAAAATGCAATGTTAATGGAACGTATAATCATCCGTATTGGTGATTTTCATGCAGTAATGTCATACATTAGTGCTATAGGTAAACGATTTACAGACTCCGGTTTGCAGGTAACTTTTGATTACTTCTATACACGACCAATTTGAAATATTATTCATATTTCTATTTCTCCTATAGAGCTTTCTGTTTTGACTTTAACTATTTTTAAATTTATTTAAAAATTGTTTTCAGTTTTATATTTTTTTTCGTACAGGATATTTTTATTGAGTCCGGTGTTGTAGCAACTGGCTCTTTGAATGGAGTATTGCAAGGAAAACACTATAACCGTACTGTATATGCTTATAAAATCTTATACGAAGCTTTACAACAATTACGACTACGTTCATTTGTTGAAACATTGAATTTAAATGAACAAGATTGCTTCAATACTAATGTTGCTATGTTGAGCGAAAAATTTCCCGACCAATTTACAGATCATCTAGTTAATGACGAATACTTATCAATATTTGCGAAGTATTTTACTTTTTATTTTCTGAATTGCTTTAAAAACAGTGTTTTCTTTTAACTGCCACTTTTTCCCGTTTGGTTTAGCACTAATTTTCACACTTATTTTATTATTGTTTTGATATAGATATGATGATTTTATTTTTGAATCAAATCAACAGTCACCAACGTTTTCATTCTGGTCATCTTTCATCGAAATGGTAGAACTGTTATTATTGTTCATTAATGCCACACGCTGCAGTGATTGGAACCTTCATTTATCAACTATTAGATCTATTTTACCTTGGTGTTTCAGCTATGATCGAGTTAACTATTCTAGGTATCTCTCAGCATATTGGTTAGAAATGACGTTGATCTACGAAACACATCCTGGTAATTTTAGTAACACGGCGTTACGGTATTTTGTAGTAGAAAATTTAAATCTACTTTATTGCGTTTTAAGGATATCTAGGTGCTTTAAATAGGATTAAAAATAAGTAATTTCTTCTCATAGGGATTAAAAACGAACTATCGAAGCAATGGACAGCCCAACGGCAGACTGAATATGGTTTCTCATCAGTTGCCTGTGATCAAGCCATTGAACAAACAGCTAATCGCGATTGCAAAACTACTGCTGGTATTATTGGGTCTACCTTACACCAGGGAGTAGTTCATCGGTGGATTTTAGCTCAGAGTGATAGAGCTGCAATAACGAGTGAATGCGAAACGATGGCTGGCATCAGTATAAATAAAAGGTTTGTAGTTAAACTGCTGTATTTGGGAACGTTACAAAAATAAATAATAGTAAATTAAATTAAATTGTATTCAAATGAACCAATTCTTTAGGTTCAGAAAAGATCTCTATCAGCTTAGAATACTAAAAGACGAGGAAAATGTTAAAAATGTAATGAATGCCATTGATGCAATGATAAATCCTTTTACAATTGAAAGCAAAGAATTACTTAACATTTCAACAGGTTCGGTTGCGTCCACTGATATTGAATCTGATCTTCAAAATGCTCATGATATAGGGGATAAACAGTTTACCTCTTTTGTCAATGAGAAACTCCTGTGTGAAGATCCTGATATATTTTCGACAATAAAGCGAAATAGTTTAAAAACATTTGCTAGCCTAAAGAAGTTAACATAATCTAAGTCCTCTAATGGCAAACTAATTACGTTAAAGAATGACAGAGATTTGTTTGCTAGGCTAGTGCTAATTGGTAAGGCCAGAGATGTTGACGTAAAAGAGATACTAAAATATTCATTGAGAGTGTATCCAATGTCTTTATCAACAATCACAGGCTCACTAGTTAAAACGTGCAAGGCTAAGTTGCTAAACGTTATTGAAGCAACATGTAATGATTTTATTGTGACCACTACTCCTGCAGAAAATGCACTACTTATTGATGCTATGGCAATTTTACAAATGATAAATACAATACCCAATACATTTAATCATCTAGCTAATGAAATACTTCAACAAGTAATAAGATTAGCTACTTTTCATAAATCATCTCGTGTTGATTTCGTATCTGATCGCTACCCATTAATTAGCACTAAGAACGCTGAAAGAGAAAAACGTGCACAATCAGGTACACAAGCATTTACCATCTACAGTGGTACACAAAATGTACCAAAGCAGTGGAAAAAATTTATGTCCCTTGGACGAAATAAAGAGGAGCTAATTAATTTTTTATTCATGTCTTGGTGTGAATGTGATCCACAAATTCTTGGCAATATAATTCTCTACATCACACAAAAGAACTTATGTTACAAAATTCAGTCCATTGACAACCATATTATAGTAACTGAAGTCCCTGAGCTTGCCAGTGACCACGAAGAAGCAGATACAAGGTTAGTTTTACATGCATCACATGCATCGCTGGACTACCAAAACATTGTAATTAGAAGTCCTGATACTGATGTATTTGTATTTGCTCTGTCAACTTGTCTTCCGTCAACAGCATACTTCGATACTGCTGTTGGTAACAAACGCCGCATTATCAATATAAAAAAATGTGAATCTGATCTCGGTAATGATTTGTCGATTGCTATGACCGGATTTCATTTGTTTACAGGTGACGATTTTTCTTTCTATAGATATTATTTTAACAGTACTGTAGTGTTTAGACGGGATAAAAAACTAGAGGTGAATTCAGATTTTGAAATTAATTTAAACAGTTGAAATTAATTTAAACTGTTTATATTTTTTCTTTGGTATTTAAGGTTGCGATTCAACAAGTGCATTTTATGGAAAAGGAAAAGCAATCGCTTTCAAAGTCCTACGGAAGAAAGCGAAGTACTTAGATGCTTTTAAAACTTTAGGTGATTCAGTACCACCATCTGATGAACTAGTAAATATACTGGAAACATATGTCTGTGATTTATACGGGGCTGAACAAGAAGAATCAGTTAATTCCGCTCGTTACATATTATTCAAATCTGGTAAATTTAGCGAGGAAGCGTTACCACCAAATAAAGATTCGCTTGTTCAACACATTAAAAGAGCTAATTATGAAGCTTTTATCAGAAAACGATCATATATAGCAGTGATTAACCCACCAAGTCCTTTTGGAAATGGTTGGTTTAACGATCAAGGTTCAATTGCCATATCTTGGATGGAAATGCCTGCTGCACCCGATTCGTTGCTTGATTTTGTTCACTGTTATTGCCGTGATTGTTCCACTAAAAGATGTTCTTGTAATAAAGCTGGTGTAGTTTGCACAGACCTTTGCAAATGTAATGGTTGCAGAAATCATGGTGGTGACCATCAAGAAGCGGATGATGATAACCAATCAGATGAATCATACGAGTCTGAGTCTGATAATGATTAGATTAGATTTATAAGTTGTAATAAAAATCACTTGTTATTTAATATTTTTTGATTTTGAACTGCAAGATAAACATCAGCAGCAATAATATATATTAGAAATTTAGTTAATAATAATATTTCTGTTTTAAATACAGTTCTCTTTTAAAACATTGCATAAAAACGGCAAATGGTAAGTCTCCTAAGGAACAGATCAAAAATAAAAAGGTCTGGAACCTAAATTACCTATATCAAAAAGCATCCAAATTTTCAAATACTTTTAGTAAATTACTAAAGAATACACTGACTAAATTTGAAGTAGAAATTATTATTGATTTGGACGTTATTAAAAAAAAACTGAAGGTCATTTTTATTTTTTTAGTAGAAACCGTCTTGGTCAAAACTATAGGATGGTTTCTATATGCTGCAAAACTTTGACCTTAATTATCCGGTTATTGGGACCATAAAAATCTGGGAACTTTTTTTTTTGTAATTAGTTTGTTTAGCTCTTCAAAATAACTTCAACAAAATTTAGTTACTAAATGTGTATAACGAACGTCTTTTTTTTGAAAGCTTTTTCTGCAACAGACGTCGGCCTAAATGCTAAACGCGCAATTTATAGTTGCAATTCTATTTAATTTGTACAAATAAAACTTTCAAAATAAACCAATCATATTTACAGCCGCGACTTAAAATAAACCAATCAAACTTTACTACCGTGACTTTAAGATAAAAAATTAAAGCAACGGTACGTTACTTTAATTTTTTTTTTTTTTAATTTAACGTTGCGCAAGACAACGTAAAAATAATATAGTTTTTCTAAAGCACGGTCGTTTCAATATTAGGAAAATGCGCTGTTTAGGTACGCCTGCGTCAATTAATTTAAAAAAGTTTAGAACTATTAAAATGGCTGCGGTCCTTGACTACATCGAACATTTTACAATGACAATCTTTTTGTTCTTGGTTTATTAATGAAAACTTTCTATTTTTATTTTATAATTAAAGTAAATCAGCAGATTGATAACTTAGTTTCAAATTAAAAAAGTTAAATTTTTTGAGCTTAAAAGAAATTTTGGATATACATATATATATATATATATATATATATATATATATATATATATATATATATATATATATATATATATATATATATATATATATATATATATATATATATATATATATATATATATATATATATATATATATATATATATATATATATATATATATATATATATATATATATATATATATATATATATATATATATTTATATATATATATGTATATATATATATATATATATATATATATATATATATATATATATATATATATTACGGTCTTATAAAAGAGCACCACAAAAGAGCACTTAATAGGAAGTTGTCACATAGCTTGCACAGAGGTGGGGTTTGAACCACGGGTTTTACGTTTCTAAGGCAAATGCGCCTAGAATGCTCAATAACATATAAATAAACAAAATACTGTCCCATCATTTTAACATCAGCTTTAAAATCAAAACGTATCAATGTGATTCAAAAAACAAGTTAGTAAAATAAATTTTTTGCTATTCTTAACTTAGTTTATATTCATCAATAAATTTAAACTTTCATAGAATTATCTCAGCGTTCACAAATTATGACCATTAGGGTTATAACTTTTTATTAACCGATGCTCCTGAATTGTAGTTTACCTAAAAAGCACAAAATGAACTATTATTTGCATATCTTTTCAAAAAAGTTCACCCCGCTATTGAAAAATCGATTTTGACACAGGTATTACTATGCATTCAAATGTGTTTAGAATGACATAGTCATGTAGTACAATAAATTTTCAATTCAACAATGACTCAAATCGTTGACCTTGCTCTTGCTTGTTGCACAGAAAGAATCGAAGGTGCATTTTGTCTTTGTTTTTGCATGATAAATTTCCGTCATTACTTTGATTGCGCGCTCTGCGCATTGATTACTTCTGGGTATCTGTAGTATGGATGGCTCTCGCTTCCAGTAATTTTTCAAAGAGCTTAAAGCCTTTTTGTATAGATTCAGTATTTCAGCCAAGTTATTAAAGTTGTTTTGTACAATTGGTATGTAAACTAATGGTCTGCTTAGCCATACGGTATAAATCTACATACTCTCTGCAGAACTGTCCTTGTTGAAGGAATTAAAATGAAGGCCAGGATCGCTAGTATAGCTCTGGAGTTCCACCTCGCATTGCTGATGTTGGGTATTTTCTGATACCTGATCAATGGAAAATGTCTCTTTTCCTCAAAAAATTGGAACACTCGAGTGAGAGATAAAACAAAAATTTCATATCATCTCTCCAGCCTGATGTTTCAAGAATTACTTCTGTTCCATTATCAAACTGTATTTTCAGTTGTTCGCACTTTTTCAACAGTTGAGATACAAATGGATATTTAATGTTTAGCGATTGTGTTTAACTTTCGAGTTCTTCATCCATCACCAAACGGAGGATTCTATTTAATACATGGCGTTGACAACTGATAAACTGAGGTTTGTTGATGCGTTTCTCTGCGAACATTCATTGCAATATTACAACAACACCATTTTTTTTTCCAGTGTTAACGCTGGTAGTATCTGCAACAATCATCTGTATTGAATTCCATAGATTAAAATTTATCGAGGTCTTAAGAAATTCCTTGAACAATAGTTAAAGCCCTGCCATCTACCAAGCCAAGGACATCCAATTTGACTTTTCTTCTTTCATTTTTAAGGACAACTACTTGATAATCCATTATGTCGATGTGCGCAACTTTTCAATCATTTCTTCCTTCAGTTTGATTGCATCTTTGATTGTTGAATTGTAAATAGCTGATCGACATGGAGTTGGGATGTCAATGCCCTCACGAGCTAATTGCTTGCATATGTTAGCAGCTTTGTTTGTTGATACTCTTGTGGAGGTCACCGAGTTGACTGGAATTTTGCTTTTATGATGTTTTCTGCTTGGTGTAGGAGTTGTCTTATCTTCTTCATTGTTTTCATATTCACTGTCGTCAGCCTCAGAATCAATAAAACCAGTTTATTTAGATGATGAGTTAGATGACTCATTAGAAAGTCTTTGACTTTAAAAGGGATGGATCGTTTCTTTACTGGCCGCTTGGCCTGTAGAGTATCCCACTGTTCCTTTGCTTTCCACTTGGAGATGGTACAATCACTTGTCCTCGGAAGATAACCATGTTCCATCCACTTTAGGTAATATCAAAAATTTCATCATTTCAGGGTTCATAGCTTCCCCGCTTGACACATTCATCATAACATTTCAGTATTTTATCAAGCTTTGCTCGTTTAACTTGATCAAATACATTAAGAAAATTCAGTTTATTCTTCTACAATTTGGTTACTTCTCTGCTATTCGCTTCTTTCTTCCTTTGATTTTTGGTCCAAGGAAATGGTAGCGTCAATAATTTTCTTTTGGATTCTCCTTTTATGAGAATCTTCAAATTTTACCAGATTATTGGTCCAGACATCCTTGTTCTTCTGAATTCTACTATATATCTTCTGTAATAACTATAAAATTAGATGAGCAGCTATATATAGTCTAAAATGTTCTAGAATATTCCAGAATGTTCTAAATTGTTCTAGAATGTTCCAAAATATTTTAAATTGTTCTAGAATGTTCTAAATTGTTCTAAATTGTTCTAAATTTTTCCAGATCGTTTTAAATTGTTCTAGAATGTTCGAAAGTTCTAAACACTTCTAATCTATACAAGTTTTAAATGATTTGCAGGAAAGCCACACGTATTAGTAGTAGCAGTAACAAGATTAAATAAATGACGAAACGTAACTTGATTTGCGGGGTGAACTTTTTTGATAACCGAGAGGAATTGAACATGTTTCCAATGTTTTCTAATGATTTATGACACGGGAAATTAATTTAAAAAAAAAGTCAAAAAGTCATAACCCTACTCAGTCAAGACACGATATCAATGTGATATCAAAATGATACCAAAACCTTCTCAAGCTATGATATCATATAATGATATCATTATGATATCATAACTTTGAGAAATAAACTTAATTTATAGAAGAATTTCATATAATAGTTACTAAGCACAATAAAATTAAGTTTTTCTCTTTTAATGTCCAAATAATAAGTTTTGATTTATAAACTCATGATATCATTATGATATCAAGAATTTGTCATGCTATGATGTGAAATACAAGTTCCTTAATATTCATACTATTCAGCCTTACAAGAATTGATAATGACTTTTAAGATGGCTGAAAGAAAAAGTATTTAAAAAATGATAAGACCAAGTAAATAAAACTTTAAACTTGTTTTATCGTTAGCTGCAATACAAAAAAAATTAAAAACTAAATTGCATTTAATGTAATAAAATTAACGAGTAAAATATTTGTTTTTGAAGACTTATTTTTAATACGAATATTTTGCAGAATATATTTATAATATGCCACATCGCCTATTCTTATTCAAAAACACTCTATCTGTTCCAGAGTTATTTTAGTACTGTTTTTTTTTTTAGCTATTTTGGTACTTATTTAAAAAATGACATCTGTATTTAAGATAATATAACATTATTAACGATTATAAATAACATTATTTTTGGTAATTGCAAAAAATCACTTGCTTTCATTGACCTATATTTACAATTTATAACTAAATAACATATTTAAAATACTAATATGAACGTGTTAATTAAGTACATATTACTTGTAATAGTAGCAGTAGTTTCCGTTGTGTTAGACAGACCCAGTGTAGGTACGTGTGTAAAAATTTTAAATTGTTTAAATATTAGATTTTTATATATCATTCGAAAGATTTTTTAAAAAATATTCCAAAACTGAAAATTTTATCAAAATTGGATAATTCTACGAAAAGTTATGAGCATTATAGTGACGAAATGTGATTTCAAGGATTCCTTAACAAAACTCTGACCAATTAATAATGGTTTTGTAACTTAAACCGCCTTAACATAGTCCATTCTTTTCTAAATGCATATATCTTGGTATCAAAAGATAGGTATAACATTGGGCTACAGGTTTTATTAGCTTTTAACACCCGTGCATGTTAAGGGGAGCTAGAGGGGTACAAAAGAGCCGCCTCTGCCATCAACAAATGCACATTTCTTTCATTACAGATAGTTTTTTATATAAAATTAGTAATTTTTTTATAAACAAAGTTGTTATTTTTTTATTCTAGTTCCCAAGCATATATTAGTCGTGTATTTTATGAAGTAGGGTAGGTACCATCACCTACCCTACTTCATAAAATACACGCCCTAGTATCAAAATTGTTAGATTCTGATAAATATTTTTATCATTATTAAAATTAGTGAAAATAGTATGAAAATGAAAATAATATTTTATTAAATTACACATATATGAGTGACATAAATAAATTACCGGATGTGGGGCGTCAACCCCCCCCCCTCTCCCCGCTCACCTATAAATAAAATAGTTTAAAAATTAGCCGAATAAAAAGTGGTAAGGTACACTCCTCTTAAATCTTAAAACTTTTTTTTTTTAGTTATTAAGGTGCTCTAAGAAGTCCTAACGGTCTTATCCCAGAGTACCGCCACATGAAGAGTACCGCCACATGAAGAATAGCATTTATTAAGATAACTTTCTGTTTCCAACTTCACCGATAACGTTTATATGCTTCAACCTGAGATCGAACTTGCAAACCTTGGATTACGAGTCCAATTCTCAAACCACTGTGTCACAACTACTAAACCACTGCGCCATGACTACTAAATTTATTGGTGCCTTTAAATGGTGTGAATACTAAAAAAAAAAAGATAATGTATACAAATGCATAATGAATAAGAAACTTATTTTCTGAGATTGTTTATGTGAACTATTAACAACGACATTAAAAAAAAAAAAAATGCATTAATTTATAACTTCTATCTTCTATCTATTTTTTGGTATAGTTAACATTTTATTTTTAATTAGTATTTAGGGGCTTCACAAAGTCCTGAGGGCCTAAATAATGCCTAATAATATTCTCAAGAAAATTGTGGCTATGAAAATAGCCGTTTTATTTTTTTGAAGAGTTTAGCTGACCAATAGAAAGAATTCCAAAGATGCGTATTATCTCATTAAAGCATTAATTTCGTATCATCTGATAACGCCAAATCACCACATATGATATCTGCAGACATTTGATATTTATTCATATCATACTCAATAGCATCCTCGTCCTCACACTCTTTTGGTTTTCAGTAAGAAATGATATATACACTGATATATAATGATATATACATGATATATAATATATACATATATATTTATATATATATATATAAATGATATATACAATGTTCTTTTTTTTGTCCAATAACATCACCAAAAAGAATGTCTTCTATATCTGCAGCCTCGTTATTTTCTAGATCAGGAAACAGTATTTGTATTTGCTGACGTACACAGTTTTTTTAAATCTTTTCTAAAATTTTTTTTTCTTTTTTCTCCTTTTTTTGAAGCTCGGCAGCCATTCGTTTAATCAGTTCTATCTTCAATTCCTCATGTTTTTGTATGTTGCAAATCGCTTTTTTCTAGCAGTGGATATGGCCCATAATATCTATTTGTTTCGAACCTCAATAGGTTTTTCATAGAGGAAATCAGTGGTTTTATTTTTGCATGCACGCAGTTATGCTGATGAAAAATAGAGTGTAGCGTTTGGTGCTTTTTGCTTTGCAGCACTAAACATACCCATGAGTTCTTCTGAGTCAATGTTGTGAAGTCGTGCTGATAATGTCTGGGCTTTAATTTTATCAGTTGTATTCAAGTTAAACAGTCACTGGTATTGCCGGTCAATGATATTAACAACAGAACTCAAACAGCAGGCTATTGCGTCTCTCGTTTTATCAGTCCTTGGAGAAAAGTTAACAATAGAATCAAACACCGGATCATTAATACAACCAACAAAAAAGTCTGTTGTTCGGTTTAATAAAGAAAGAGCATTCTTCTGGCTTTCAACAAGAATGTTGCGAACATTTTTAACCACTTCAACACCAGACAAAAGGTCAACTTAACTTTGTGCAACATAGAAATTGGTCATCCAAGGACCGGTCAATAATTTTCTCATTAAACCTATTGCACACAGCTCGCGTATACCTGAAATGAATATACAAATGCGATTAAAAAAAAACCATATAGAAGATTAAAATCCATTATCTGATTTCCAATATATAAAGTATATATAAATTTTTTACCAGTGTCTGATGTAAAGTCTAGGAGCAAGCTATTTCTCAGTCCTCCACATGAAACCACACCAGAATGCAGGAACGTTTTCAACAGAGCATAGTAATGAATTAAGACTCCACACGTGTGAAAAAGGATGTTTAAAGCAATTCACATTTTAAATCTTCTATTCAAAAACTTATAAAATTATAAAGTTTATAAGTTTTTATACAAATAACTTGGTAAAACATCAACAAAATTACACTGCAATAAAGTAAATATAATAAAAACTGCTTATATACATACATATATACATATATATATATATATATATATATATATATATATATATATATATATATATATATATATATATATATATATATATATATATATATATATATATATATAAATATATATATATAAATATATATATATATATATATATATATATATATATATATATATATATATATATATATATATATATATATATATATATATATATATATATATATATATATGTGTGTGTGTTGATTTTCTTCAAAAAAGTAAAAAAAAGTAAAAATTACTAAAAGGCCCATTTTTATATAAAAAAGTGAAAAAGCCAAGCGAGTATCTCGCATTGCCTCTAGGGCCACCACGCCCCTGCTTGAAATAGCTGTGCGATAAGTTCCCCTATTTTTAATAATGAAATCAAAAAAGATAACCATATAACCTTTATTTATGTTACGAAGGACTGATCTTGGATCAATAACGCAGATGCTTCCCAGCTGAGTTGTGAAGAGTATTAGTAGCAGAATTATTTGATATTTGAAAAGTTGGAATATTTACATGTTGATACAGAAATGTTCTGCTAAGAGTTTCACTAAAGTTATGCTCAATGCCATTTTCATTTTTTAATGTTTGTGATGTAACCATACAATCGATGGTAAATTAAAATCCCCTGTAATTAGTAAGTTTTGTATCCTTTTCTATCAAAATAGTCTTTAGTTTTCTATTAAAAACCAAATCAAAATCGTTTATGTCAACAAAATCGCTTCGTCTGTAGTTGTGTCTACACTACAACTAAATACTTGTTGTTTTGAATATACACTGTAGCCCAAATTTGTTCAATTTTACTTAAATTAAAAACAGCATCGCTTAGCTCTAATGATTTAACAGTTTCAGTAAAATATAAACACACACCACCTTCTTCTATACAGATTATAGCCTTATCTTCTATACAGATTAAAGCCATTTAGATTTACAACCGAGATGCTTTTGAACTATGTTTCACTAACAGCTATTATTTGTGGAATGCAAGTGAGTACTAATACCTTAAATTCATCAAATTTATTTTCTAAAGAGGTTACATTAAAATAAATACATTTCAAAGCATTTAGCCCGTTTAAAGATAGTGGCTGAAATGATTTTGTTGATTTAGTACCGTTGAGATTTAATTTTGACGATCTGATTTCCACCAATGCCATATCAAAAGGGTGAGTCTTCAGCATTGTTTGCTTCATTTCTTTTTTTTCTTAAATTGTAATCAAGTCTCCTTTGTGCTTCAGTTAAATCTTGACTTATGTAAATTGATTTGTAACCTGCTTCTCTCTCAAATTTTTTGCTGCAAGAAGAAGTGAATTTTTTAATGAAACATCACTTAGTTCAACTATTATTGGACCAGGTTTAAAGTATTTACTACTTTCTTTGCTGATTCCAAATCTACTTTGAGCTTAGCTAGTTCTTTACTTTTCTCATTTTTGTTGCGTTCAAGTAGATTGATTTGATCAGCGAAGGTCATGAGAATCTTTGATATATTCCCACACCACTCGTGTAGCTGCTTACTTGATTCACTCTCTCTGCCATCTAGTTTTGGCCAGTTTTTCTCTTGTAAAAATTCTGTAATCATTTTGATAAAGCAAAGGTTTCAAGCAGTTCTTTACACAAGTTTTTTTGATAGGAGGGCTACCACCCTACAACAGTGGATTACCTACGGGTTGTGAAATATCTAATTTTATTAGTTAGCTTATCAACACAAATACTGTAAAGAGTTTAGATGTGTTTTTTTCTGTTTATATATATTATATAAATTATATGTATATATATATATATATATATATATATATATATATATATATATATATATATATATATATATATATATATATATATATAAAAATTAGCAGAAAATCACTTAGCAAAATTTTTTTTTTTTTTTTAAAGTGATTTTTTACTAATTTGTAATTGCTCTGTTCTTATAAAGAACATTGAGCACTCTATTTTGTAGAATACATTTTATAATGTTTATATATATATATATATATATATATATATATATATATATATATATATATATATATATATATATATATATATATATATATATATATATATAGTTTAAGTATTTTGTTTAAGTAGTTAGACCTTAATAATAATATTTTCCCTTTTCCGTAAATTTTTAAAATATTTTCTCTGTAAATGGTGAATATATTGCTTTTCTTTTTTATTTTAAGCCAAATTAAAGCAAATTTAAAAATATTTTTTAAAAATTTTATGCTATAACTTAATCATAGCAGCTGTAGAAATGCCAAATATTTTAATGCTGTTATTTCCTTCATTGCTATTTATAGTAACAAAATTAAATGTTGAATAACTTTTTTGGATATAATGTTTTGATTTCGACTTTTAAATTTTTTGATCCTGATATCATAGGCCTTCAAACCTCATATTCTATTTCTCCGGGTCAACTCAAAGAGCTTATCTTGATTTTTTGAGTTTATCACCTAAGTTATTCTAAACAAATCGTACAAACAAAAATGTCCATAATGATTCAAAATAAATATCACGTCACGATCTCACTGTTTAACTATTTTGTCGAACTGTCCACTTTATTTGCTTGGTTGTTGATTATTTGTTTGTCGAAGCATAACCACTGGATATTATTAATCCCTATAAAATCACTTAATACAATGTTATTCACTAATATAATCAATGTATACAACTATGAATATGGCAGAACTTCCAAATACATTTCCAAAGATTGTAAAGAAAAAACCTAGAGAGCCACACGAATTACCAAACTTTGGTAATTCGTATTTATTAATTAGAATAGAAGAATTATAGAACTTAATAAATAAACACAGCAAATAATCAAATAATTATTCAATTATTTAAAATAAAATACTGATTTAAAATTAAAAATTTTTAAGAACTTAAAAATAGATTAATATATTTTTAGTTAAAAAAATGAGTTTTTTAATATTAAATTGAAAATAATTAAAATTACATTCTTGAGAAAAACCTATAGTAGTATTCGGAACTAATTTATTCCAGAAAAATGGTCCGCGAAAAAACAAAATTTTCCAAAATTAGTTGGAGAAAATGGTTGTCTAATTAAATTATCATTTCTTAAAATATATTTATTTCGATCTCTTTGCATATACAAATTATGAAAAGAAACAGAAGATGAGCGGGTCTTACATTTATACATAAAACAAAGTATATTAAATACATTTAACTCGTATATATTAGGAGCTTTCATTTCATATGAAAGAGGCTTGGCGTGAGCAAAGTAGTCCTTGAAATAAATTAGACGTGCTAAATGCTTCTGTTGACGAAAATGAGGTTTAAGTTTCGTTTTGTTAGTGCTACCCCAAGCAAAGTTTGCATAGTTAATATGGCATTGAATTAACGAGTAATATTATTGAATTAAGGTATCCTTATCAAGAATATTTCTTGTTTTGTATAAAACGCCACTACTCATTAAAATTTTACTGCATAAGTTGGCAATGTGATTTTTCCATGTAAGATTTTCGTCAACATAGACACCTAAAAATCTTGTTACTTAAACTCTTTTTATAGTTATATATAAATATAGTTTAACTACCAGTCGGCCTCAGAACCATAAAACTGAGAATTTTAGAGCTGCAACCTCATTAGGAGATAATAGAATGAGTTGCCTAATCATAAAAACAGTGGCGAAAGCAAAACCCATGCAATGAATCAAGAAGATCCAGCATTCAAGATCCTAACTGGAAATAATGTATATAAATACATCTATGATAGCCTAATAGATATTGAAGGGATGCAATGCTGGTCGACAGATAAGTTCTGTTTACCCCTTAAGACTTTGATAAATGGTCTGATTTTTTCAGATTTATTGTGAAAATGTAATCATCTTTGTAAAGAATAATAATGTTTTGAAACAAATGTTTTCCAATAAAAAAGCGTTTCCACCACACAGTCGACCCTTCTCGTTTATCATCCTGGTAAAAAAAGGGGAGAGTTGGAATTTTTACAGATATTTTTTATTATGAAATGTTCTTGTTTTGATAGCCAGTGTTTGCATATAAAAGTTATCAGAAGAAAGAAAATTATGTCATAAGAAACAAAAAACGACTTAGAATTATTGTTATTAATATAAAATATAGAATAGTGTTATTAATATAAAAATTCTTATAAAATCGGGTAAAATAGACGTAATTATAAATACTAAAACAAGAACCTTTATATGTGCGAATAAGTAGCAGAAATTTTCTTAATCGGAAATCTAATAGCGTCTATTTGTACAAACGCAAATATGCATAAACTCAATATAAATGTGCCCAACAATTTAATAAATTCTGGTAAAACTGCAAACTTACGTAAATTTGCAGATTTTTTCAAAAAGTTTTTACAAAAAATTTTAGTGAAATTTATATTGGATAAATTTTTAAATAAAAGCCTATAAAAGATTTCAGCACAATTTTAGGAAGCTTATTGAACAAAACATTAGCAGTAGGTACGAAGTGTTAAAGAGTAAAATGAATGCTTTTTTTGAGCGTTATATTTCAAACGCATTATTTCTAATTTTTGTTTTAAAAATTCGTCTAAAACGGAGATTGGGACAGAACGGAATATTGCCTCTGTAAATACCTCTCATAAATCGAAATCGACGACCGTCTCGCACAAAGCATCTTGAAACGTAATATTTGACTTCGTTTGTTGGTTTCTAACAAGAAGCAAGGCCAAGGGAAAAATATGAGGAATGCAGTAAATATTTTATAGTTTTAAATCTAGGAATTTAATTACTCGAAATGCCTAGATGTTGGCGCATCTGCGGTATTGGCATTAGAAGAAAAGAAAAATTATTGTTATTAGTTGTTACACTAGGATTTTGCTTTGTTTTTTTTGGAGTTTTCATTCGATTACCTCGTCATGACGATGAAAAAAGTAAGTTCGTCGAAAAATTGTCTGCTTCTATTCAACCTCTTCAAGAAGTATTGTTAGGTATGTAAATGAATAAATAAATAAATGTAATGGCTAGAAAATACTAGCTATTAAATAGATTATTGAATAACTATTTGTTTCTCTATTAACTTTGCCTGTTTTAATATTATAGGATTCAAAGTTACTGCTTTTCTACTTATTATCCCAGTTCTGTCTAGCATAGGGTCACCACAAAATTGGGGTCACCCATGAAGTTCTTACAGAACTTAATACTGTTTAAGATTCCCTTGTTTCCTGAAAATCTCATCATTCTCATCATTTTTCTGTACTATATTTTCTTCGTCATCATTAAATCTTTTTCATTTTTGGATGGTCTTCTTTGTTTTTAAACCTTTTATTATTATTATTATTATATTTTCTTTTTTATACTCGATAAGAGCTAGATAAAATTCTGTTAAGAGTTTTATTTACAAAAGTTTAAATGAATCGCTAACTTGAAAAAGGGGACATGTCCTGCAAAAATTCACATAACATGCAACGTGCAATCGCACGCCTTATATGACCACACATATAGTTCATTGTTTTAACAACTTGATCACAGCTCTTTACAAGTTTTGATAATTAGCGTGTTTAAAAAATGCGCTAAAAAACACATAGCAAATGTAAATGCGATTTTAAATTTAATTTATTCCATAATTACAATTAAACTGCCCCAAAATTTCCTGAGTACTTTAATGCAACTTAATAAAAGGCAATCATTGAAATAAATATTCAGATTAGAATTTTAGGCAAAATGAGTACTGAAGCTATCAAAAAATAATTACAAACCGTTTTATCATGGAAATATAATTTCTAATAAAGAAATTATTTACTAAAAAAAATAATTACAATAATCTTGAAACAATTGCCTCTGTTAACTATTTTTTATCCCAGGGCATGACATTATTTTTTTTTAATGAACGTTAACTTGTGTATCTTTATTTATTGACGAACTTCTAATTTAAGAGATTTATGTCAAATAAATTTCAAATAATTTTTATTCTAGTTAATAAGTTATTAAATATATCAGAGATGCTTGGTTATTCAATTTTTATTTTTCAAAAACTTTTTATTTACACATTTGCAAAGTGCGCGCAAATTAATGATAAATGCACAATAAAAAAACTTTCGAAAGTGTTTTTACTATGCAAACAAACATTATTTCACTTTTTTTTTTTTTTTTTTTTTATTTTAATTTACCTCCTCAAGGCCGAGAAGGCCACTACAGACGAGGAGGCTACTTATTTGTGATTATAACCCTCTCTCAACTCTATAACTCCGAAACACGAACCTTGACGAACAAGGCCGCTGCGCGGAGAAACAAGTTGAGAAAAACAACTTTATGGAAAACAAGAAAATTAAAAAAAAAAGCATGCAAAAATTTATTTATAATGAATTCATTTGTTTTAAACTTTTAATGTAATTGCTAAAAACATAAAAGAAACCATACTTAAACATTATGATTGCTTTCTTCAATAAAAGAAAGGAATAGAAATGTTTAAGCACGGTTTCTTTTGATGTTTTTGCAAAAGCATTTATTTTAAGTAAAATTATTGATGCTTTAGTGAGTGCATGCAAAAACCATGCTAAAACATAATTACTTTCTTCTATAGCGTACTTAGTTATATACTTAAAAGTGACGCTATTGAAAAAAGTAATCATTTTTTGGCATTTTTTTTTAAAAGTCTCTGAAATTAATTGTTTTTCATTTTAAATATGTGTTTTGTATAATAAACAAAAAACTATTGATCGCAAAATTATTTTGAAAGAAAAATGCTGAAGTAATGCGTTTGTTTTGAAAAATCTTAATTAAGCGGTAACATTTGCATAAGCAAAATTAAAGAAATGTGATGCTTGTTTTTTTGTCTGTCTTTTAAGAAATGCACGCACATTTGTCAATTTTTCGTACCCTGTATCCTATTAACTTTTTAATAAAATTTTAAATTTGTACCACAAAATTTTCTTAAATTTCATGGCACTTTTAAACAGCCTAAGTTACTTACGTTTTTAAAAATTAGTTTCTAAAAAAACAATTAAAAAGTCTGACATACATTCCTTTCTGGAAAGGCGTGCGGTTTTTTTGTCTCATGACCACAAAAACGTTTTTCAAGTTAGAACTTGATCACGGCCGTTTGCGCAAGTTGCTGCGTTGCTGAAAAATTGTTTTAAATTTAATAACTACTTAAGAAATTAAAGTAAACTTAAATAGAAAACAATAATAATAGTTTAAATAATTTGTGTGTTGTTTTTATTTTCGTTTTTTCTTAGTGGTTATTATTATCGGCAACAAAATTTATTAAGTTAAAGCAAAAAAAAA
This sequence comes from Hydra vulgaris, assembly GCF_022113875.1. Classification (NCBI taxonomy): domain Eukaryota; kingdom Metazoa; phylum Cnidaria; class Hydrozoa; order Anthoathecata; family Hydridae; genus Hydra; species Hydra vulgaris. The sequence continues at coordinate 29,300,683 of NC_061158.1, read as the reverse complement.
AAAAAAAAAAAAAAAAAAAAAACGGTTCTAGGCATTAAAAAGGATGACTTTCCCATATTTTATGTGTTTTTTCTTTTAAAGGGAAAAGAGAAAATATGTATCGTCATCTGTTTGTAAAATATATTTGTATAATTATAATGAAACAAGTTTATATCAAGAGTTAGATTATACGATTAAATAACTTATAAAAATGTTTGTCACGTTTTTATAAGTTATTTAAGTTTTAATATTATTTAAACATCCACTTTATTCTTCTAGATATTTTTCTACTTTAATTAAAATTTGGGAACACTAACGTTGCTTGAACAAAGAATGAATTTTAAAAGTTATAAGTGCGTTATAAAAGTAATAATACTATTATAATGTTATTACTTTTGTAATGCAGTTAGTGACTACAGTGTTATTACTTTTGTAATACAGTTTGTGACAAGAGTGTTATTACTTTTGTAATCATAAGTTTATTGTTTTATTTTTTATTTCTTTGTTAACAAATTTAAGTTGATTCTCCCCTTAAAAATCAAGGGACACGGTTTTGTATAAACTAAAATTTTGAATATTAGATAATCTTCCAAATTTTGCATTTCGTATTCGCTTATTTCAACCCTTGTTGTTACATTAAAATTATACAAATAAATTTTACAAACACATTGCAATTTGTATTTTTGCTATCCTCATAAAAAAAAAATTAAGAAAAGGAAAATCATTCTTTTTATTGTAGACTTCAAACTGTTTTTTTTTGCTTCGCCTTATCTAATTTTGTTGCTGAATGTAACAACCACACTAAAGAAACAAAAATAAAAACAGTACACAAATTATTTAAATTATTAATTTGTTTTTATTTTTTTCTATTTCAATCTCTTTTTGTTTTGTTAGTTTTTTTTTTGTTTTTTGTTTTTGAAACTTTTTCAGCATTATTATAAAACTTGCAAACAGCTGCGTTCAAGTTGCCTAAAATAATATACTGATGAAAAACCGCACGCCTTTCCTGGGGATGCTTGTCATATAAGGCGTGGGATCGCACGCCTCTTACCAGAAGGCCTGGACTAGCTCTCGAAAGAACTCCCAAGATACCATGACATTTTTTAAAATATTAACTATATGAGGACCAAAGGTTAGATGTCAGTCAAGGGCTCCTAACAATTAAACTGTTTTGATTGGATTAATTATACAACCATCTACTACATCCACAACATTTATAAGGGCATACTCCCAACTCGAAATCCATATTGTTCTGGAGGAATTGTCTTATTCACAGCACAAAAAGTAGACAGTTGCCTAGCTATTATCTTTTTAAACATCCTTCCTAATACGAGAAGTATTAAAATAGGTCTATAATTCTTTGGCTTTGATTTTGATCCTTTATTTTTCCAGACTGCTACTATATTTGCTTTTTTCCACAATATTGGAAAATAGTTATCTTCAATGCTTTTGTTAATAATTGCTGTTATGTTTGCGAAATAGCTGCAGTTACTTTTTTTAAAACAAATGCTAGTAGACCATCCTACCCAGTAGCAGTTTTTTCCTTCAGGTTCGCTAGATGTTGATCTACTATTCTGCAATCTATTTTTTTAAGACTGAATAAATCTATAATGTTGCATCCTGGAATTTAGTTTAATAGATATATCGGGAGCTCTCACAGAATCTGCTAAGTAGGAGTTTAGGATATTTAAATCTATGGCGGCCTTTTCTTTTTTTTGGGAAGAAAAACTTTCTTCTCTTATGAATGCCCAAGCATTCCGAATGTCTTTTCGATTGGAGGGGCTTTGTTCGTGTTATTTAACAGCCATCTTGATAATACTTTTTTTTTTTTTCATACTTGTAATTTATTGTTATAGTTGTTAATTAGTTTTTTTTGCCATATTGTTATATTGAGTTGAATCATTTAATTTTTTATCCATCCATTTAGGCTTGTTTTTTTTAAAAGAATACTGTTTCAGTGGAATCACGTTGTCAAATATATTTATTATAGAAGAATGCCATGTGTCTAGATGATGCATTGTGTCTAGAGATGTGTTACCATTAATACTGCTAATAATTACTATTTGGCTTGTCGTCAAGTTTTGCAAAGTAAATTTTATCAAAAGATTGTTTGACAATAGGTTCAATTTTTGTACTAACTGCTACTTTAAGAGTTACTTCCACTGGGAAGTAACTCTTATATTAACTCATATGATCACTGATGGCTAATGATCCCATGCAGTAGCTCGTACACAGCATTTCTACTGGTATAGAAATAGTGTCTAAAAAAGTTGCAGAAGTTGCGGAATTCTTGTTGAGGCAACCAATCTGATTGAGGCATTCACAAGTAATATGGTAGTATGTAGTGACTTTTATAAAATGTAGTATCATGTCAACATTTAAGACACCAACCTTGAGTTTTTGCGTCAAAGTTTAAAAGTGTGTTAAAGCTTAGTTCTTTAGGCTACATCAAACATTTTCTTGCTGTCATTGTTCTCTTTTCAACATTCTTTTATAAAATTAATAATTTAACTTAATTTAAAACTGGTTAGGCAGATAGGTAAATAGATAAAGAAAAACTGCTATTACTTTTTTTTAATTATTATTATTTTAAATAAAGTTAAGGTCTAGCTGGTTTATCAAAAGTAATAGTATTAAATAGTCTTATTTTTAAAGGCCACAGTACTTCTTTACATTGTTTGATACTCTGTGTACAACTTTAGTTTTGTACCGAGCAACATAGATAAAAACAATTAAAAACTAACAAGCTTTATTTAAATTGTTTTTTTGAAAAATAGCAGAGCTTGATGGAGTGGAATAAGCATCTAGAAAATTAAAAATTTGGCAAAGTTTCTAGTATAAAAGATTAAAATAAGTTATTAGCATCAGTTGTTAACTTACCTTGTAACAGTCTCAGCTACCAGAGTGCAAATATTAGTGGTCTTCATATTGGGATTCATCTTTCCACAATATATACATAAAACATGTATAGCTTTAAAACTTGATCTTTATTACAAAACATGAAAAAGGCAGTTCTTTGTATATTTTAGTGCCTATCCTGTTGATCCAATTTATAAATTTATGCTTTATACTGTATAAGTTGTCCAGCAAACACAGGCCAACAAATTTTATTTTTTTACTTACTTTATTTTTTTACTTACTTGACTTTTTTTTTTTTTTTTTTGTATAAATATGTTTTTCTTATAGTATTTCTGATTTCAAATATGCAATCCTTTTTTTTCCATCACGTCAAGTTTTAAAGTTATTAGGATTCAAATCCAAAGTTTTTGGGGCAGGAGTGCGAAGTCCAAAAAGAACTCTTGATTTAAAAGTCACAAAAAAATACTTCTTATTAATATAAATTTTGTTCCGAATGGCTTGTGTATGTGTGTGTGTATATATATATATATATATATATATATATATATATATATATATATATATATATATATATATATATATATATATATATATATATATATATATATACTCATTTATATATATATATATATATATATATATATATATATATATATATATATATATATATATATATATATATACTTATTTATATATATGCTCTTATTTATATATAATATTTCTTATTTATATATAATATTTCTTATTTATATATATTCACTCTTATATATATACAGGCCTCGGTCAGAGTAAATGAGCATGAGAGCAGAGAAAAGCTCTCCTAAAATGAAAATAGAAAGTTGTTGCTGTTCGAGCTGCTCCTCTAAATAGTTTTTTACGAGAGCTTTTGTTTTTTGCATGAGCTGTTTATTTAATAAATTGCTTATATATACAAAATTTGGTTTTATACTTGTAGAAATCATGTTAGTAATGTTAATGTTACAAAAATATATACATAACAAGCGTTATTTATTGATCAGTGAAAAAATTCTTTAGGCGATCATTGTCTTTGTGTTTTCACACTAGCTATTCATTTTTTTTATTAAGACTACTTTTTTGATAGAAAGTTTGACAAAGAGCTGTAAAAGATTTTACTGCTTATAAAAAATGTGTTTTATTTTCTTATTGTAATAGAATTCAGGCATTTTAGGTTTTAAGGCATTTTATTTTTTAGTTTGTAAGGCAATCTAAGGCATTTATTGCAACAATTAAAAATTAAACAATAAAGGGTGGATAATATATTAAAGTAATGTATAAAAAATATAATTTATTACATGACATAACAAATTATTATGCCATAATTTAGAGTCTGATAATTTTATATTTTTCAGTTATCAAAAACAAAATCAAAAACATTTACATTATGATCGTTGCTTAAAAATTTATTGTTATTATTATTTTTTGCAACAATTACAGCCTTTAAAAAACATTTATTATGCAATTAATTTATAATTGCATAATTTTTAAATAATTTTGCGTTTTACATTTTAGAAATGATTTTATGTTTTTAAATGAGTTTTTTATTTTAGTTACAATGATAATTATATATTTGAGTAAAAAATTATACTTTTGTGAGAGCAGTAAATTATTCCCGTAAACCATTTGAGGGAAGTGTGGGCGAGAGCTAAAGCTCTAGATTCCCGTCTAGTCCTGTATATAAATATATGTAAATATATCAAGCTTTTCCGGGAAGCGCGTACGGTTACACACCTTGTATGTCCAAACTTATAGAAATTTTTTTAGGAGCCTATTTAAAACTTTTTTCAAAGTTATAAATACATTTTTTAAACAGAGCGTTATATTCTTACCTCTAGTAATTCTTTTTAACATTAGAAGTTAGGCAATATAAAAGAAACAATTTCAGACATGCATCAGATGGGGGTAAATTCATTTATTAAAGAAACTATGTTATTCTTTTATTCAACTTATTCTGTCATTAACAAAATTTATTAATCAAATAATATTTTTTACAAATAAATAACAATTTATTTTCTTATTTTCCTATTATATAAGTATTGAGAAAAAATATCAAATATAGCAAAAACTTTTTTTTAAAAGCGAAAAGACTTTAAAACGAATAAACGAATTAACATAAGGAAAAAAAATTAACAAAATTTCTTATAGTTCCAGGGTACATAGCAAATTAGTTTCTTAATTATATGGGCTGATAAAAATTGTGAATAAATTGCATATAAAAACTTTCAATTGTTATTAAATCGTTATAAAAGATGTTTTTTTCAACAACTCTAAAAAAAAAAAGAATACAAAAGTTGTATAAAAATTTTACTTTTTTTACTTAACTTTTAAAAAGTTTACTTTTTTTAGTTATTAAATTTTCTAGTTTATTTAATAAAGTTGATATTTTGTTACAGTTTTGTTTCCTTTATAAGGATTGTTTTTTTTTCTAAGTAGATAAGTTTAGCTTTTTGCCGCAAATTATTGAAACGCTTTATAAGTTAAAAGATGCAAGCTACCGTGGTCAGTCTAAAGAAATTAATTTAATTGTGGACAAACAAGGCATGCGACCGCACCCGCTTCCCGGGAAGGTTTGATTTTTTATAAATTTAAATAACTTTTTTAATCAAAATTCTTTCTTAATTATAAGGAAATTTCATTTAAAGTCATTAAAAGTTTTTAATAATTAATTTTTTAATAATTTTTTGATAAAATGAAAAAATATTTTGTTATAAAATTATTATAACAAAACAAACAAACAAAATCTAAATTATCAAAAGTGGCGCTAATATAAAATAAAATTTAATGTGTATTATTTTTTAGCTAACAATTTTTTGTTTTGTTTTTTATTATTTTTTTAAAATTAGGTAATTATTCATGTTATTGTTTGTTATAAGAAATTGCCTAAATAAATATTATTGCAAGATGATAAATAAAATTTTTTTTACTATGTTTATTTTATGATTTTTTTTTTTAATGCGTTTTTAACCAGGCTCGACCAGGAAGGTGTGCGATTTCATGTCTTTATATGACCACACATAGTATTTTGTTTTGATGATTTAACAACAGTTTTTAACAATAGCGCTGAAAAAATTGGTTTTTAATTATGTTGAAAATAAATAGCTTCGACATGTTTATCCTTATTAATGTTTTTATATTAGCAAAACGCTTTTAAATGCATAGATGAGTTTATATTAAATTATATTAGAGATTTTATGGGTGGTTGACTCGAATATAAACGCGCATATAAAAATGAATAACCCCGTAAAACGATCAATTTTTAATTAAATAATTTTCTGGGATTTTCATAGAAAAAAATTTCCGGGATTTTCCAAAAGTCAAATACTCGTCTATGTAAATAAAGTAACTAATGATTTTAATCAAAATATCAATGAAAGTTGTATAAATTTTTATTTATATTATAATTTATATAAGATTTAAAAAAAAAATTATAATAAAAGAAATAAACAATTCAAAGTTATTTTTATTTTATTTTTTGTTACTTTTTTTTACAAATATTTATTTGTTCTTTTATGATATGTTTTTTTTTAATTTCTTCATAGTTAAGTTAAGAATTTTTTCAGCGCGTTTTTAAAATGTATACAACTATTCTAAACATTTTAACAGCTGTGGTCAACTCTTCAAAATCAAATAGTATTTACGTAGTCATATTATGACATGAAAAAGCAGGCCTTCATGGCCAAGCTTGTATAACATATATATCTTTTTTCTTTACATTTTTGATAGAAATGTTAGATTAATAAAAATAAAATGTTTTTTTTTATGTTATTACATTTGTAAATAGCGCAAATATCAAATGTAATTTTTATGGAAACTTTTTTTAAGTAATCCTCATTCAAACTTCATTAGTCTTTTTTATAACGTAAATTCTTTTATCTTAATATTAAAATATGCTTAAATATTAAATTTTTTTTTTTTACATTTTTTTTATGGCAAATATTGTTTTTTCCGCGGATATTTGGCAATATTTTCGCTAAATTTTTTCCGGGATGGAGGGGTATCGCCGTCCATATTTTTTCCTAGAATAGCCCCTGATATATATATATATATATATATATATATATATATATATATATATATATATATATATATATATATTCTCCTAATTGTTTAAAACATATTGTATATTATATTTTACATAAGGCATGAAGTGGGCTACATGCTTATATAGTAGCTATGTTGCGAGACACTAGTTAATGAGACAGCAATGTCGCTGGCTATCATGGTTAGGATAAAATATGATTTGTATTTGAAATTGTATTTTCATTTTGTAGTTATAGGCTAAATTGTCATATTTGTACTTGTACTTTATTTGATTGAAATGTATTTGTTATACTGTTTTTCCCAAAAAAACCGGCAAACTAGGTTTGTTGGTATTTTTTTTGTGTGGAAAAAGCCAGAGGTTTTTTTTTTAATTTTCATTTTTAACACAACTTAAAGATTTATTTTTAAGGGATATTTGTTAAAAGACTTATTTTATATATATGTATATATATATATATATATATATATATATATATATATATATTTTTTTTTTTTTTTTTTTTTTGCTAACTTATCTCGTAGTTGAAAGAAACTTTTATGGTAAAAAAATTAAAATAATGCGGAAGTACATTAAGTTTTATTGTTTTTTAAAAAACTGCAATAATAATGAATAGAAAGTTTTTAATTAATTGTGTTTTTGTTTTTTAAAAACATTTTTTTATAACATGTTTTTATAACAATTTTGATATGATAAGAGCATAAACTAAGTTTATAAGATTTCCAATACATAAATGATTGTTTATTCTTCTTTAGATGCTGATGTTAAAAACATTGCAGAAGAAATTAAAAATGCAAAAGATACAGAAACAAAGCTTACACATGAAAAAAACCATCAGTTAAATGAAGAAGTTCATAAAAAAATAAAAGAAGAAATTGAAAAGGAAAAATTAGCTTTTATTGAGAAGCAGGTAACAATCTTTAGAACTTTGTTTTAGTAATGACTTGTTTTTGTTATTTTAATTACAATTAGATATTCCTAATTTTTTTTTAAATATTTTTTTATTGAATATGTAACTAAAAATCTAGAAACATTTTATTGTAATGCACTTATAGCAATTTAAGTGATTGCAAATTGAAAATTTCGTAAAAATTTCTGGTTTTTAGATTTACAGTTTCTTGATGATCATAAATGTGCCTCTTTTTTTTTGGACCATTAGTAATATTTGTTTGATTTTAAAAGTTCATGTATGTAAATGTTCCTGAAGTTTTGTAATGTTTCTAGATTAATTTTTATTTTAATTAAATTGTTAATTAGTTGATTAATTTTGAATAATGTTTAATTATGTTTATAAATTAAAAAATGTAAATAATAAAATTTTTGCATTAAGATTAATATATTATTTTAAAAATAGTTTGTAATTATAAATATCTGTATGTAACTTTTAATAAATAAAAATTGAAATATTAAAATATACGGTTGCTAAATTCTTCTATTATAAAAAATAACAATTACAACTTACCAAATCATATACACATTAATTTTATTTTTATAACTTTTACAATTAGTTTTTTTTATAATTTTATTTTTATGACTTAATTATATTATATAATTATATATTAAGAATACATTAGAGAATAATGATTATAAAACATAATTTCTCAATGCTGCATCCTTCTCCTATTCTTAAAAGAGATTTAAGGCGATTGCAAGAATTTGTTTGATTTTACTTGATGTTTGTTCTGATTTTACTTTGTTAATGCAGGAAAACATACAAAATTTATAACAAGGGAAGAGTATAACTTTTTAAAACAATCCACTCAATAAAAAATTTATCTGTATCACATCTTCCATTTTTAAGAGATTTTTAAAATGTGAAACCACTTCTTCTATATCTTTATCGCCAAATTTAATCACAGGGTTCATTGGCTAAAAAGAAATTTCTAATAGAAAAATTTACTTGTTAAACTATTCATTACAAGGCTTGAATTAAGTGATAGCGAATTGCAGCATCTGGAAATATTTCTGGTCATTAAATTCTCAGTTTATTAATAGTGAACACTGTTTTAATAAAATGTATTTAATTTATCATATTGCAAAAATTAATAAAAAAACAAAACAATGAATTTACAACAAAATTATGACAGTCAAAACTTACATATTTTTAGTTATTGTTTGTTTAAACACCAGGTGATTTAAAGATTATAAATAAAAGCTATAGGGAAAAAAAAAAAATTGCTAAATGTCCGAAAAATTTGCACTGTAATTTAAAAATCAACCAATAAAAATTATGCTCAAGCTATTTGCGCATAACATCAATCAAGTTAAGCTAAATAAAGACACAATATTGAAAACTTCCAGGCATGATAAAAAACTTTCGTACAGCATATAATTAAAGTATAAAGTTGACTTGTTCAAAGGGTTTGGAAGGGAGAAAATGATAATTAATTTTTTATAAAACTTTCAATGAACAAAGTACTGATATAAAATTTTAGTATTAACCTCACTTACTTTAATGTAAAACACGTTCCTGTTTTGGACTGACAATGAATGAACAGTATAAAGTTGTTACAACTAATTTCTTGAATGGAATGTTTACTAATTTAATCAAGTGCTTTTGAAAAAACAATTTAAATCCAAAGAAATGCGAGTAGAAAATTACAAACGCAATGTGAAATATACAAACGCAATGTGAATAGAAAATTTCTATAAGAACATTGAAACTTCAGAATATTTCTAATATAATAAAAACATAAAGAAAGAATTATTTAATTTTTTGTTTGTGATATTCCACACATCGTTTATAATAAAATAATTATTTATAATAAAAAAAATTTAAATTTGTTTTTGTATTAAGTATAGGTTTTTTATTAAGTATTATTTTTCTTAAATTAAATGATGACAAAAGTTGAGAAGAAAATCACTTATTAAAATTATACTAAATAGTTTTAAAAAGGAATTTTACATTAAATTTCTTGTGTTACAATAATCTCTTCAACTTTTAAAGATTAAAAAAAAAAATGTGAACAAGTAATACAAAAACTGTTAACCATTTCTTAATTAACAGTGCAATGTTAAGAATTGAATATATTAGAACAAAAGCAAAAAATAATTTATTCTTCTAAATTATACAAAGAAAGTCTACAATTTATTCTTCAATACTAAATCAGTAAGAATTTATAAGCACTTGTATTTTTGTTTATTCCTGTTTTTTTTTTTTTACCATCATATCACAATGGGGAACAAAGGAAAAATGACCAAAAATCAAAAAACGCCAATTAATTTGAAATTTTGCAGGTATAGAAAAGAGTATTCTAAATTGAATGAAAGAAAATTTAAATGATTTTTGAAAGAATTGTGACCATTATTTTCAAAGTAGAGTCTGATATGCATTGCTTTAGCAATAAAGTGATGTTCAGTGATTTTTTTCACTTTAAATTATTTATTTCAATATATATATATATATATATATATATATAAATATATATATATATATATATATATATATGTATATATATATATATATATATATATATATATATATATATATATATATATATATATATATATATATATATATATATATATATATACATTTTAGCTTATAAATTTTATAAATCACATATTTTAGCTTATAAATTTTAATTCCAACAAAACTCAGTTATTTACTGCAAACAACTACCACAATACTGTCGACATTCCTATATTAATAAATGGTAACCCTCTTTTTTACATCTTCTTGGAATATCATTTGCTACTAAACTTTCATGTAAACAAAATATACAATCGATTGCTAAATTAGCATCCCTTTATCATTATCGTCATTTTCTTACCCTTGATTCCATTCTCTACCTTTACAAATATCTTTTTGTCCATGTATGGAATGTTGTTGTCATATTTGGGCTAGTTCTTCTTATGATGCCCTTTTTCTTCTAAACAAGCTCTATCTGCTAAGCTTGAGCCTCTTTCCCATTGTCGTAAAGTTGCATCTCTATCTCTTTTCTACAAATTCTATGGTGGCTGTTCAAAAGAGTTATTATTTCTAGTTCCATTAACAAAAATTCATAGCAAACCGTCATAGCAAAATGTAACTTGCGTGGTCATATAAAGACGTGAAATCACACGTCTTCCTGTAAAAGCCTGGTTATATAAAAATATCAAAAAGTTTTGCCTGCTTTGAGCATATTTTTGATACATAGTTTAAAACGCGTTCGCCAGGAATTTAATTCATAAATTTTTTATGTTATTGTAAAAATGTTTTACATTTTAAACAAATCACAAAGAAACAGAGCTATAGAGAAAAATTGTTTTTAACAATTAAATCTTTTTTTTTTTAAATTTTAGGAAATTAAAAAAAATTAAATTAAATATAAAAGTCTTAATTATGCAAACTCTTTTGTTAATTATTCTTAAAACAAAAAAAACAAATACTTCTACACAAACTTTAATCGTGCAAACTTAAAAAAATACTCAACTAAAATAATATAAGTATATTTAATAATTTGAATCGTATCAATAAACGTTCGTAAAAATTTGTTTATTAAATAATAAGTTGCTTAACTTATAAACAAACTCAAAAGTATTTTCATTCTACGTGTAATTACAAAACTCTTTTTTTTTTTCGTTTGTAAGCAATTCAACTTGATAAAATAAAAAAAGGAATAGATATGAGATAATCTTTGTTAAGAACAAATTTAATTTATTTATTGAACTATATTTTTATTTTTATTTATATATCAACTTAATTAAAATATAGTAACATGTTAAAATATTTTAACATGACTTGTGTTATTTATAAACCGTAAGGCAGCTGCCCTTACGGCACCATTGTTTTTGGATAATATTTTATTTTGATGAAGATCACATAACTTACATTTGATTTCAATATCGTAAGTCTTCTCTTTTTCTGTGATCATCACATCAGCAAAGTCACAAGATTTAAAAGTTTTTAAAGTAAATCTTTAGTCCTTTAAAATACAATCCGTATTCGAACTTTAAACAATTTAGAGAGAATAGAAATATACAAGGTTTTTATATACTAGTTTGTCTTGTTTTATAAAGAAAAATACATATTCATTAGTAAAAAATAGGGACTGTCATTAAACTAAAACGTGCCTTAGTGTTTATTTAACGGAATCTGTAATGTGCGCGTGCATAATAAAACCTCCATTATATAAATATATTCGATGTAATAATAGTGTCATCAGCGGATGTTATAGTCTACTCGTGATTTCTTTACCTCATAATATAACTTGATTTATGAAAAAACTTATTGAATCGCACGCAGAAGAAATTTAACAAATTTTTTTCATTCAAAAATTGCGAGTAACAGGTAATTTTTTTTTCTGTGCCGGCCCCCTCCTCCTGCATAACTTCAAGGTAAAGGTATCTATATACCTTTAACTAATAAGAAAAGCAAAGAGTAATAATTAATGAAGTAATTTTTAGAAAAATATAAATAGATTGTTCATTCATTGGCACATTTTTTTTAATATCTCGATAAAATGTCTTGATATTTTTGTTATCGTGATGACAAAAATATTTAGACATTTTTTGAGATTTAAAAAAAAATGTCAATCCTTAATTACAAATTTTTTTGCAAATGTTTTTTATTATAAATTCAGTAAAAACTCTTAACAATTTATATTACAAAAAATATTTATATTCTGTATTAATAAATATGGAATATAGATTTTTTAAAAGTTTTTTACTGAAAACTTTAAAAAATTACTACTTTTTATTAAAAATGTTGCAAAAAATTTGTAGTTAAGGATTGACGAACAATTTTTCATGTTGCTAAATATTTGGATAAAAAGTTTACCGTAAAATTAATTGCTATAAAAAGGTAAGATATTTCGTGATGAAAAGTTACAACAATTATTTTTAACGTAAATTCTTTTTTGTAATAAATATCTTTACATATCGTTTAAAAGTTAATGTGATTTTTTTAAAAATTAATTACTTCTTTAATGTTACCGCTAATTTAAAAGTTAAAAAATGATAAAAAGTAGCTTAACTAAAACAGCTCTACGCGTACGTAAAAATTGCTTAAGGCGTACGTAAATCGCTCTAGGCGTAATGCTTTAAAACAAGGCCTGATATATATATATATATATATATATATATATATATATATATATATATATATATATATATATATATATATATATATATATATCTATATATATATATGTATATATATATATATATATATATATATATATATATATATATATATATATATATATATATATATATATATATATATATATATATATAGATATATAGATATATAGATATATATAGATATATAGATATATATAAAGAGAGAGAGGAGAGAGTTTATATCAAAAACTTCTGGAAAATTAAAGTTATTTAATTTTAATAAACTTCTGGAAAATTACTTTAATTTTCCAGAAGTTTTTTAAAATTAAAAATTTCTCTGTTGCTGCAAAAAAATAAAGTTTTACTTTAATTTTCCAGAAGTTTTTGATATAAACTCTCTCCTCTCTCTCTTTATATATATCTATCTATATATATGGTGTGGAGTAGAAGACTAAGCGTCCCCTTCTCCCCCCCCCCCTTACTTTTCCCAAATTTTCTAAATTAAGTGTAAAATAAAATATAAAAATATAAAAAAAATATTTTCTACAAAAGATAAAAACCTGTGCTGCTATCTATGTTGCAAACAAATAATAGAGAGAAGTTAATGTATAAAATATTTCGTTCAATTTTATTCATATTTATAGATTTTATTTTTGTATATATTTAGATAAAATTGATTTTTATCAGGGTTAGGGTTTTTTGAATTTGATGTATAAATAGTTATAAACACCTCAAATTACTTTTTTATGAACATTAATTTTTATGAATGTCTTATTAAAATAAATGCAAAGCGTTATTTACAATAATTAGGGAAAAAGACATTATAAGGAAAACAAAATTTGCGTAAAACAAGCTCATTTTCTTTGTTGTAATTAAAAAAGTTTTTCAAGTTAATTTTTTTTCTTCTCTAATAGAAATTAAAAAATTTTTTTTTAATGTTTTTGATTTAATTCATTTAGTTTTGAATTTCATTCATATTTATTTCATTTAGTTTCGATTCAATTTCAGTTCATTTAGTTTCATGTTTTAAAGTTAAGTTTATTGGAATTTTATTCATTTTGTTTTTTAACTATATTTTAGAACTTTCATTTAATTTAAGTCTTTCAAAGAATATTTTTTGAAAGAATTTTATTTCCTTTTTTTAAATATATAAATGCGTACACAAACATGTACAATCCCTAAACGTGCAAAGCTACCGTCAAACGCTTACTGTACGCGCCAAACACGTATGTCTGGTCACCTTAATTTAGTTCTTTTGTTAAAGGAATGTAAACCTAAAAAAAAAACTTTTTTTTCATTACAAAATTTTTTTTTCAGAAAAATTGTGGTGTGTGGTGCAACCCCTTGGAATGTATGTAAAAAAAAAAAAAAATTTAGTCTACATAGTTTATTATATCAATTCAAAAACTCCATATAGTGCTGCTTGTTAAAATTTAAAAAAAAGCATGGTTTTGACTCGTCTTAATATATATATATATATATATATATATATATATATATATATATATATATATATATATATATATATATATATATATATATATATATATATATATATATATATATATATATATATATATATATATATATATATATATATATATATGTGTGTGTACACACACACACACACACACACACACACACACACACACACACACACACACACACATTGGAATTGGCTTTTTTATGTTCATTGGCTAAAAGTATGCAATCGCTACATCAATAATAATTTATGTGTAAACTTCACTTGTTTTATAATTATTTTCTTGAGCATATTTTATTAAAATTAACATTAACACATCTCGCTACAGATTTAAAAAAATGATGGCTCTTTTTTTTTTAATTTTATTTTATATTTTTGCATCACTTTAATGTTAAACATCATTGTGGAAACTGTGAAGGAAAGCCTAAACAGATGTTAGTGAAATAAATGTTTTTATATTAGAAAGACATATATTTTTAACAATATCATAAAAACCAAAGTTTAAGTTTCACTTAAATAAAAATACATGAATTAGTGAAAGAAAAATCTATATTATTTAAAGATGCATTATATACATTGCACTTTAAAACATAGTAAAATAATTAAATTTAGTCAACTAACTCCTAATTTATTTTTAATCATTCAAATAATATAACTTAAAACACTTAAAAATGTTGAAAAATACTTTTACCATATGGCTATCATATACAGTATATACGGTTTATGCGATATAAACTCTTAAAACTGTATTTTTCTCATCTTACAAAAAAGATAAAACACGTTTGGCGCTAAATTTATTTTATTAATTATATTTAAATAGATATGTTGAGCATTTTATATATTTTTTTTTATTTTGAGAAAACAAAAAAATAAAGTTTGAAGACTATGCTATGTCCAGTTCCATATATTTATTTTAAGTTTGTAAATTAGTATGATCTATTATATGATAAATTAGCATGAATATTTTTCAAGAGATACATGCTGCATTGTTTGCTTGTGTAATTGTAGATTTTGATTTAGTAACCAAAAAAATGTTCATATATTGCTTTTAATATATTAAAATGCATGACTGTCGTATGAATTTTAAAACTTTTCAATTTTAAACAATAAGTGCAGTCAGGAGAAGTGCAAAGAAGCAAAAGAAACCCCTATGCTTTACATCGCTCACTCCTGATAAGTTTTTGTCCTGATAAGCTTTTCTGTGATGTGCTTAAAAAAAATTAAAAATTAAATTAATTAATTTTGTTAATCCTTATTTTGACAACTTTCTAATCCTGCACCCTTCTTATCTTCCACCCTGAGGCTAGCTTTCTAATCTTCAATTTTTAGGACATTTTGGTATTGGGCGTTTGACTTAGTAAAATGGTTTGATATTTTTAGAAAAATTTAGAACATGTTCAACTTCATCTTGATAACTTCTAGTGGGGAATTCTTCCATTCATTTTATTGGTAGCTCTGCTTGAACCTTCTGGTTAACTAATACCATATCTTAGTCGCTGATAGGATATTATTAAATGTAGCCCTTTATCAGGAAAAATAGTATGATTTCTTTAAATTGTTTCTCATTCTCTGCATTAATGTGTAAAAAATAAATAATTCTTATATTGCCAAGCAAACGAAACACAAAAATGTTGCAAATGTACATAATACATCTTTTGGTAAAATTTAGTCAGAATAAAACACCTCTGCTATTCGCAAGTGAAGCTCTTTTTCTTGACTACTTATGATGAGATGATCTGCAGGGGCGCTTTTTTTTTTTAAAGTATAATATTGAGCTTGTCACATGTTAAGCATGTATCTTTACAAGGATAACCAAAGCCAATGTTAAATTTTTCTAGAAATAATTTCCTGGTAAAAAAAAAGAGTAGAAAATTATATAATATCCAATAAAATTCTTAAATAATTACACATTAAAATACTTTTAGTTTTGATAAATTAAGATCCTCTGGCAAATAAAGCTTTTTATTTTCTTTGAATGACTAATTGATAAATAAATTTTTCAATGCTGAAAATGGATAAAATATCACTGATTGAAACTCCAATTCTAACAGTATTAATATCTCATGTCACTTTTATGTAATAAAATAATGAGTGGTTATAAAGAAAACTTTTTTTTCTTTTTGTCGAAGTCTTTGTTTAACACTCAAAACATCAATCATTGAAGCAACAAAGCTGTTTTGTTGATCTTTATTTTGCATTTTGTTTAAGTACAAGTAAAAACTCCCTCTCTTCTGCTGTTATTTTTTAAAAACTCTCAAAATGTTGAAGGGGTAAATCTCTGATTTACCCCTTCAACATTTTGGACATATATGGTTTACCCCTTATGAACTTTTTTCATGTGGAAAATTAGATATGATCTAAATTTTTTTATATATCTAGGCTATTCCATGGTCTAAATTTTTTTATATATCTAGGCTATTTCATGGACTAAATTTTTTTATCTATCTAGGCTATTCCATGGTCTAAATTTTTTTTATATATCTAGCCATTTCTATGGTGAAAATGCAAAGAAATCGCTGATTTCACTAAAGAACCAGAAAAAAAGACCTGTTTGCTACATCTCATATTGACTGGAATGTGCAGAAATGGCAAACTGTCCTGTTCAGTAATGAATCAAAGTTCAACATCATTGGGAGCGATGGCATTTGCTGTGTACGTCGACCGGCCGAAAAACAGCTCGATTTACGTTACTGCCATAAGACCGCGAAGCATGGTTGAGGCAATCTAATGGTCTGTGGGGGTGTTTTTCTGCTAACGGTCTAAGTCCAATATATCGAATTGATGGAATAATGGACCGTTTCATGTATAAAAATATCCTGAAAGATGTTATGTTACCTCATGCTGAATGGAATATGCCAATAAAATGGATTTTTCAGCAAGTCTCAAAGCAAAGTTTTCCCTATAAATTATAAAATTTTTCTCTATAAATTTCTCACTATTTGGAGTGTCAAGAAAATGTTTACTTATGACTTTGTTTTGAACTAAGAACTGTTACGGTCTCAAAGCAAATATCAACTCCACCAATAAAAAATGTTTTTTATTGTGTTTGATTATTTAACAAAATATATGTGGCTATTTAATAGATTTAACTTTCTGTTTTTTAAATGTACTTAAATTTACTGTTATGAAAGTTTGACTTACAGTTATTGCCAATCATATGTGTTTAGCCATAATTGATTTTAAAAGAATAAAATACCATTGTCCCAAAAGTAGATCATTAATTGTTGACAAGTTGCTATTTTGAGCACTGCAATTAGTATTTAAAATGTTTTAATATTTTCTAGTTTTTTCCTAGAAAGAAAAAGAACGAGAAATTGAAAGAGAAAGAAAACAGCAACTTCTTAGAATCTCAGTTCCTCCTGAACATGGAGTTCTCACTGGTGGTGAACCTGAAGATCCAGACATAAAAAATAAACGTGATACTGTGCGTAAGGTCAGGGAATGTTTTTTTATTACTCCGTTATAATTAGTTATTCCTTAGAATCAAGATAAAATGTTTTGTGTTTCATATGATTTTAATATACTTTATAGGTATAAATGCATATAATTTGGTTATTCTCAGGTTTATTTGTAGAAAATGTTAATTTTATAATAGTTAAAATATGTACTGAATATCTATATGTGATGCTTCACATATTGTCAGGGATAGTGCATATCCATGTAACTAGCATTGAATAATACCGCATATCTGCACATCAGATTTACAGTTTTACATTTTTACACTACATATTTACAGTTTTACATTTTAGTTACATTAGTAAGATTTATACTTTGCTTACTGTTTTATTATATATTTAAAAAAATTCAAAAATATGCATCAAAGGACTAGACCAAGCTTTCAAGCCCTAGTGAAATAAGGAAAAAAAAATTAGAAAGAGAGAAAGGGTAAAAAAATTTAAAATATATTGAACAGATGTTCAGAACAAAACAAAGTCACTATAGTAAAGCGTGTAGTAAAAAAATAATAATGTTAATTTAAATACCACACATGTAATAGAAATGTAATAAAAACAAAACAGGGCACATAAGTAACCATAAATCTACAATAAATACAAAAGTTTAACATACTTGAAACAAATATACATAGGTGTAGATATATCAATATTTAAAATGTAATATAATGATAGGAGGTATAAGATAAAGAAAAAACCTTATTGGTTTTGTGTAATCATAGTTTATGTAATGGTGGTAATAAACTTCTCTTCAGAATCGCGTTTATTATTACTGGCGTTTCAAAAGAGGCTCAGTACCAATACCTAGTTTATCCCGTCAGATAAACATCATCGCCATTTATGCTTTACCTGGCAATTTATGCCTACTCCATACTGCAGTAAAAAAAGGACTTCACTGCAAAAAGCCAAAACCATTACTTCACCCAAATTTGTAAAGCACTAATATTTTTGAAGAAATAATATGGATTAAGAAATAATATTTGAATTCAATACCAAATAATATAACAAATTTAAGATAAAAATTGTATATATATATATATATATATATATATATATATATATATATATATATATATATATATATATATATATATATATACATGGCCTGAAAAAAGCGCCGGACATTGTCGGGCACTTGTCCGGTAAATAACCACATCTATCAGTCATTTTGTCTGACATATTTTATGTGCATTTAATTTCTAATCATTTTAGTTGTTCCAAAATTAATTATAAATTCAGTATTGTATAAAAAATTTATTTTTTAAACTTTTAATTTTTTATACGAAACTAAATTGAAGTTGAACACAAGGCTACGTTAATAAAATAAGTCATTTTTTGAGTTAATTTATTTTTTAAAAGACACCAAAGCATTACATTTTTTTGAATCGAATAGCCCAGTTTTTATCATTCCTATTAAAACATTGCAATTAGTTATTAATTTAAACTTTTAGTTAAGTTTTTTTTTTTTTTTTTTTGTTCGATGGTTTTTATAAATTTCAAACAAATATTTTAGCATTCAAAATCCCTTTTAAATTTGTTTTATAAAAAAATTAACATCATAGTTATTTTAATCCTTAAAGAAACCAGTATTTTTAATTACACTATTAAATTTAAGTTGTTACATAACGTTTTCGTGCAAAAAGTTTTCGCTGTTAAAAGTGTTTATAAAGTTAATCCTGGGAAAAGTTTAAAAACATTTATAAAAAAAATTCATATTTATATAAATGTAAATACCTTTATTATACTTTGATGATTTAAATAAAATGTGTTTATTGTAAACATAAGAATTAATTTGTAACTTTATTTAATAAAGTAATAAGTAATATTTAATAAAGTAATAACTTAATAATTTATGTATTTAATATATATTTACATAGTAATTGATGTATTTAATAATTTTGTATT
Source organism: Hydra vulgaris (assembly GCF_022113875.1). Lineage (NCBI taxonomy): Eukaryota > Metazoa > Cnidaria > Hydrozoa > Anthoathecata > Hydridae > Hydra > Hydra vulgaris. The sequence goes on along the minus strand of NC_061158.1, from coordinate 29,280,903 downwards.
AGTTGTATTTCTTATTACATATTTAATTATTTATTTAATAATTACATAATTTATGTATTTAATATATTTACGTAATAGTTTATGTATTTAATAATTTACAAAGCATTTCGCTTAATATAAATTTTTAAAAAACATAATATAAATATATTTTCCTTTCTAAATTTTAGTTTTTTGAGCTTAGATTTTTCTATATCTTTCAAGGGACTACCAAGTCCCGAGGCATGTTGTGTTCATATTAAAGAGAATGTTAAAAAAAACGTCTGAGCAAATTTTTATTAATTAAAACTAATTAATAAATGTATACCAAGAAAAACAAATCTTGTTGTTTTAGTCGAAGTTTGTCTTCTCCATTTTCTGCGGTATTTGGAGTAAAATAAATGCGATTTTACAGGTGCATTATACAGACTTGATAATTTATTCAAGTGCGTTTAATTCATAGAAGTTTTAGTACATGTCTAGCAAACTTGATTCTTTAGAAAAAAGTTCGTCATTTCAGGCCCTGTATATATATATATATATATATATATATATATATATATATATATATATATATATATATATATATATATATATATATATATATATATATATACACACACACACACACACACACTAAGTAAAATATAAATAAATTTTTTTTAACAAAAATGACAAAAAATAATAGACTAAAATGTAATTGATGATATAAAATAATAAAAATTATTCTAATAGAAAACCATAAAACACTCCAAAGTGATAAATGCTGTTAGATAAAACTTTATTAAAAATACAACAAGTTGCTAAAATTGGCACTTATTGGTTAAATAAAGCCAATAAGATATAGAAATATATATGAAAATATAAAAACAACAAAAGCATACAAAGTTTAACGCCACCATAGATACCTAGATCGAATGTTGTTAACCAATCAAAAAAGCAGGTTTTAATCAACATATAGCAATAAACAGTAAACAAAACCACTACAACGTCAAATGTCAAAAATTACGTAGGGCGGGAAAAAAAATTTTATGTATAAAAAATGACATAATGTATACCTAAAAACTAACATTTATACATATAACTAACATAAATACACACATATGCATACATACACAGACCTTGTTTTAAAGCGTTGAGCTTCCGGCAATTTACATATGAATTACGTATGCCTAGAGCGATTTATATGAAGCAACTTTTGATATTTTTTTAACTTTTAAATTGCTCTATTAAGCAATAAAATAAAAGAAGTAATTAATTTTATAATAAACCACTTTGATGATTATGAAAAAAAAGTTTGAATGACAATTATAAGCGCTATTTACTAATGAAAAAACTTAAGCATTATTAAAGCTTTTTTATCAAGATATATAGTATACTATTTTGATAAATAATCATAAATTTGATAAAAAATAATTAATGAAATTAATTTTTTTGTTAATAGTAACAAAAAACAAGTTTATTCAATATTTGCTTTGTATAAGAATTTAGTAAATGAAACTTAAAAGAAAACTATAAAAGAAATATTTATTATGAAATGTTGCGATAAACTTTTTTATTTATCATATTGTAATCACAAGTATATTTATTTATACAAGTTTTTATAGCAATAAAAAAAATTTCCTTAAACTTCTATTGAACAGTAAAAAGCAAGTGATTAAAGTGATCAAATTGTTTTGCTTGAAAAGCGCAAATTGCAAAAATGCAAACAAGCTTTAAGCAAACCAATACAAAATATATTATAAAAATAAGGTCTTGCAATGTAATACTTTATATAAAACATTTATTTATTCAAAATTTATTTATTTTTAACAGCAGCTTTACATCATAGATGAGTTTTTTCCGGGAATTCCGGAAATTCACTTTTAATTTTCCAGAAATTTCCAGATGTTTTTTGTTATTAATTTGAAAAAAAAAATTAAATATTTTTACATAAAATTTTAAATACTACAACTTTTACATTTAAACAAATGTTTTCTATAATTAAAATTTTTACGAGATCAATTTTCGTAACCTTTTTTTTTTTTCTTTTTTGCTTTTTGATTCATTCAAATTAACTTTTTCGAATATTAGAAATTCCTTTTTGTAAAAAGTTAAATATTCTAAATACCGTTTTAAAAGTTTACGAACGTTTTTGTTGCTTGTTGCAGGGTTATTCATTCTTATATGCGCGCCTATTCAATTTTATATGCGTATTTATTCATTTTTATATGCATTTTAAAAAAGCAATTAGAACAAAAAAAAAAATCATTTAAGCATTTTGTTTTGAAAAACTAATTTACTTTTTTCAAAACAAATTATTCTTATTTCCTGGTAAACAAGGTTAAAAATACTTAAAACGAAGACTTTTTACATTCCATGATGGTTTATTTAATTTAGTATCAGGTCTTTGTTTAATTTTATTACATTATTAAATTTCTTGATTGATTAAATTATTATTCATCTAATTATTCATTTATATAGATTTAAATTTAATTATTTATAATTATTATTAATATATCTATATAAGAATTTATAAGCCTATTTATTCTTTATATTAAATTGTATTAGAGATTTTATTATTGGTTGATTCGCATATAAATGCGCATATCAGAATGAATAAACACACATTAAAGAATGAATAAATGCGCATATAAGAATGAATAAACACGCATATAAAAATCAATAGACGCGCATATAAAAATGAATAACCCTGTAAAACGATCAATTTTTAATAAAATAATTTTCCCGGATTTTCATAGAAAAAAATTTCCGGGATTTTTAAAAAGTCAAATACTCATCTATGTTACATAATTAGAAAGTTTAAGCAAGTTTAGAAAGTTTAAGCAAGCAAGTGTTATGTCGAGGCAGTGGTAGGAATACAAAAGAATTTTTCGTAAATAATTAATAAGTCTTAAGGAAACTGCCTTTCTAATGCATCTTGTTTAAAATGTACTCTAGAAATTTCTTACCACTGCTTAAAATGTACATTACATTAATAAATAATGTTTAAAGCTGATACTTTTGTTTTTAATGATTTGCTTTAATATTTTTGAGGTTAACGTCTCTCTTACTCTCAATGTCATCTTTAAATTTAAAGTAAAATTTGATTCAGATATTATAGTATTCCTTGATTATTTATACTTATTACTAAAAAATAAGTCATGAAAATAAATGACTTAAAACGCGGGCATGCTGAAAGTTTTTAATGCTTAATGTTTTTTAAATTTGCCGTGGTAAAAAACTTGCTAACGTTTATACTAACACCGCAGCGTGTATGCTTAAACTCTCTATCAACGGATTATGCACTATTCAAAAAGTGGACGGAAATGTCCTTACAACTAAAAAAAATTGATTAAAAAGTTATTTAAGTTAATCTTTTAATTTTTAAAATGTTAAAGGTATGTATAATATTCAGACTTTCCGATAAAGTTAGCACTCAAACCATTTTTTACCCGTTTTTTTTTTTTGGTAGAAGATATATTTATTTAAAAAGTTTTGTATAACCTCAAATATTAAATTTTTGAAAATGCATTTTTTTATTTTTACTTTTGGAAAGTAATAAAAAGGATGCAGACAATCAACTGTTATTCGCAACTTTTAATTGACGTTCTGTTGATGATGATGATGTCTTCAACGAGCAAGGCAATAAAATTGTTAAGAAAACATAAATTTATTAAATTTAGATAAATTTAGAATAGAGTATAATTTCCACTTAACATTTTTAATGCGTCAATAAGATATTTCCTAATGAAGGTGCACATTGCAGACTCCATGAAATTAATAATAAGGCACATTTTAATGACAGTTGTTATACTTAACTAATGACTAATTATATTTCTATATAAATGAAGACCAACTAGGATATATAAAAAGTTTACTATTCTATTCTGCACCTAATTTTTAAAGTTAAAATATAGATAGTACTTTGAAAAGTAAGAGAGTATTTTTGAAGACTTTTAATAGCTGGTTGTTTGTCAAGGATTTTCAAATTAAAACCTTTACAGAAAAAGAAACTACTTATGTTGTTAAAATCATATGTAAATTGTGCGCTCTTCATAGAAATACCATTTTATTAAGAACTAAAGGAGCAGTAAGAGCAGCTGCTTTACGAATTATAAATGGTACAAGTAATATTAAAAACTTGTAGACATATATTAAGTAGGACTCACCAATATGCTAGCAATTGGAAAATGAAGATTTTGACAATAATAAAGAAGCAAAAAATGTAAGAATTTAATTTAAATTGTTGATATTTTATTTTATTAACTTCTTTAATTTTTAAGCCATTTCAATTTAAAAATAAATAAGTTAATAGCAGGCCGCCGATTGTGGTCACGCCACAATCTGGGACTTTTGCCTCTACCCCACCCCCCTCTAGTCTGCACTGATTAATAGACTTATTTTGTGTGTAAAGTAAATCGAAGGTGTAAACAAATTACCAATAAATCGTCTCAGTTTAAAATCTATCTAATTTTGGTCATTTAAGAATTTAAAAAAAAAAGTAATTTAATTTTTACAATTTTTGTTTTAATAATATTTGATGTGACAGTTAATTTGAATCCATAAAAAAAGATATTGTTTGTTTGGGACCTTCTGATATAATTTGTTTAATTTTTTTATTTCCTTCTGAATTTTTCTTTTGATTATTAACAGTTATTTTTCTTTTTTTTTTAATACTTAAATTTTAAAATGTTTCTGACACTCTTAAATTATGCTATTTCCTATAGTCCTTGTAGATGGTTTTTTTCATTGCTTAGTAACGCATTACTAATTGACGAAAATGACATAAAAATGTTGCTGCTTTATTAATAAAACGTTTGCTTTTATTAATTAAAAAATATTATTTTTTGCAAAAAAAAAATGTTTTTATTTTATTTTAAATTATTTTATTTTATTTAAAACTATTTGTGTGTAAATAATGTTTTAAATAATAAAATGCAGCACATATATATATATATATATTTTTAAATTTAGTTTTTAACAATAACAATCGCATAAGGTAACCTTACTAAGGACTGAAGAAGTTGATTTTTTAAGACCCGAGTTTAATTGAATGATGAATTTAGGTTATTTTAACAAATATTTACCAGTCCTTAGGCCAAACTTATAGGATGGAATTGAATTTTCTATTAAACTAGATGTACTCATTTTATATAAAATGTTAAAAAATATTTTTTATTTTCTAATTATTTAATTCTTAAATTTTAAATAAATGCTACAACTATTTTTATATTTCAGGGTATGGATAATAAAAAATACTTCTTTATGCCAGAAATAAAAATGTTTAAAAGTTAGGGTACCAAACTTGGCAATTTTTACAATATATAGAAATAATAAGATTCAAATTTTGATAATTCGATAATAGTTCAAGTAACTTCAAAAAACTTTTTGAAAACTTTTTGACCCTCCAGCTGTTATATAATGAAGTAATAAAAATTTTTTTTATTGAAGTTATTTAGCATTTACTTTTTACTGTTAAGCAAATTTGGCTCTGTTATTAACTTATTTTCTTATCAAAAATATAAATAGTAATCGTATTACCTCCGTATTCATTATTGATTATGGTGTAGTAAACGCTAAAAAAATATTTTAAGTGAATAGAAATGAAATGAAAATAGAAAGGAGCGTTTTATGAATACAAAATAATCTGCTTCCCACCATTTTTTTTGTATCATGAAAAAATGTCTTCGCAAGCAAAAAAATAAAATAAAATGTTGATAATATTTGGTAATCAAATTGATAAAGGTTGAATTCTGTCTAAAAATTATTTTTATATATATCAACAGGTGGATTTTAAGAATTTGTCAAAAAGTTTATATTTAAATCCATCGTCACAGAAACAGGGTGGCCACAGTTCCTCTAAAGTCCTCTTTTTTAAAAATCTCCTCTAAAGTCCTCTATTATCCTCTAAAAAGTTGAAAATATGATCAATTCTCCTCTATAACTCCTCTTTTTTTTTTTTTTTTTTTGAAGTTTACCCACTTTTTAGAAATATTAAAAATAAATATATTTTTATAAAAAAATTATATTGTATTGTTTCGATTAGCAGATTTTTATTTTAGTTACAGAACTAACATTTATATTTGTTATAGTAATACATTTTTGAAAAGGTTTTCTTATTTTTACAACAATTTTAATGAGTTTATATCTGTGTAGAAATTGATTTGACTGCAGTTATTTTCTAGTATGTCTACCATAAAGAACTTATTTGTTTTGTTTAGAAAAGTATAAATAATGCCTAAGTATAAAATTAAATTTGAAGGCATGTGACTCATTGAAGAGGAGTTCAAATGCTGGTTGCAAAAAGATAAAAAAGATGAAATAAGTGCATTTTGTAAAGTTTGTTCGAAGTCCTTTAGCATTGCAAACAGTGAAATAGAAAATATAAAGCAGCATGCCAAAGGGAAGAAACATGTGGAAAGATGTCCATCTAATAGCAGTAAGACAAGTTTTTTTAAAAGGTTATCTGAAGGAACTAATCTACTAGAACAAAAAGCACCTCAAAAGCAAACAAATTTAATTGACATGATGTCAAGAGATCAGATATTAAATACAGAGGTAATTTGGTCACTAGAAGTTTTGAAATGTAAATATTCTTACCATTCTTCAGAATTAAAAAGTAAGTTTTGCTCCATGTTTCCAGATTGTAAAATTGCTTAAAGTTTCACTTGTGGAAAAACAAAATGCAGTTACATTTTATGTCACGGTGTTGCCCCTTTTGTTAAAGAGACAATGCTAAACGAATTGAACAAAGTTCCTTATTATACCACATTTGATGAATCTTATAACAAAATTTCTAAAAAAAGTCAAATGGATCTACATGTTTGTTTTTGGGGTGGCACAGAAAATGAAGTAAAAACATCTTATTGGAGTTCTGAGTTCTTGGATAAAGCATCTGCTGGTGATTTTTTTTTTAAAATATAATAATTGTTTAAGTTCTTTGGATCGTAGTAAAGTCTTCAAGTTTCTTCTGAAGGGCCTAATGTAAATTTAGCCTTTTTAAATCTGGTAAATGAGAGTAGAAAAGAAGATTTACTTGATCCTTTAATTAATATTGGAACATGTAGTCTCCATACTCTTCATCGTTCTTTCCAAACTGGGGAAAAGGCTACTGAGTGGAATATTAAGAAACTACTTTTTTCTCTGTATAAAATATTTGATGAGTCATCTTCTGGCCGAGCTGACTATGAATGTCTAACAGCTGCTACTTTTTCCGATTACTCTCTTAAATTTTGTGCACACTGATGGATTGAAAATAGTAATGTTTTCAAATGTGCCCCAATGATTTGGCTTAAGATAATTAAAATTGTATTTGGAAAGGCTTACCAAAATCGAAGCGACCTGGAAATGGAAAGCCTGAACAAAACACCAGTTTTGATTGTCTTGCTAAAGCTGTGGAGGATGTCACTATACCAATGAAACTTAGATTTTTTAGGGAAATCGCAACATCATTAAATGATTTCTTAATTATTTTTCAAACCAACAATCCAATGGTGCCATTTCTTACCAAGTCACTAGACAATATCCTTTGTAATTTATGCTACCGCTTTTTGAGGAAGGATGTTTTAGAAAAAGCAAACTCTGTTTATAAGCTGCTCAAAGTTAACTTTACTGATAAAGTTAATCAAGTGTTATTGGAGTCTGTTGATCTTAGTTTTGCTATAAAATATGATATCAGTGTTTTGAAGAAAAAATGGAAAGTTGAGCGATAGTGATTTATGCAATCTTCAGTATGGCGCTTTACAGTTCTTGTCTAGTTTATGTACACATTTTACAGAAAAAAGTTTAAAGTACTTCTTGTTTGTCTCCTAAAGTTATGTTGGAACCAGCAGAGTTATCAACAGCTTTATTAGACAAAATGCTTGAAATCCTTGTTGGTTTGAAAAAACTGACTTCTGAAACTGCAACAAAAACCAAACAAGAGTATTCAAAATTTTCGTCAAATTTTGTTAAGGCCAACACAGAACTATTCAAAGAATTTGAAGAATCTAAAGATCAGTTGGACTCATTTCTCTGGAAGCACATTGGTTCAGATCCTAACTATAAATCCCTTTGGTCTGTTGCCCAAATTGTTTTAGTTCTATTTCACAGTCAAACAATTGTGTAGCGCGGATTTACTGAAAACAAAATGCTTCTTGTTGAAAATCTTGACATGAAAAGTCATTTCTCAACGATTAATATTGGACTATATGAAATGAAAAAAATGTTGAACCTCACAGATTTCCCATGTCAAAGAATTTGTTATTGTATGTGAAATCTTCTCGTCAAAAATATCAACAATCACTAAATCTAAAATCAAATTGAGCAAGGAGGAGAATGAAAAAGAGATTGAGATTGCTTTAGAAATTCAGGAAATAAATATTAAGGTTGTCTCTTTAGAAAAAACTATAGTCCAGTTTCAAAAAGATGCTGATAACTTGAGATTTGAGGCAGAAAAAAAGAATGATATAACTTTCTTATCCAAATGTAATGCCTTGAAAAGAGCTGCAATTGACAAAGAGAGTATTCTCTGTGAATTGAAATGCAAAAAAGCAATGCTGGTAGAACTTAAGGAACGATTTCATTAATAAAAAAATATATAAATTTTATTTCATGTAATCAAATTTCATTTATTGCTTTTAGTATAATGTTATGAATACCCTGGTCTGCAAAACTGGTTAATGCCAGGAAGGCATGAGTTGGGTTATAAAAACTGCCTCAGCAATCTAAGTCATTTAACTTAATAATTCACATTAAAAAAATCTTTCAGAGCCACCCAAGTGGCAAAACATGGATGTTAAACCTATACAAAAATAAAATCTAAATATACTATACTAAAATCCTCTATTTTTATTTAAAATTTTATAGTAAATTTAATGCAAAATCTCCTCTAAAATCCTTTAATATCCTCTTTTTTTATGAAAATTTTGTGTGGCCACCTTGAGAAAGAAATGCTAATGATAAATTGCTACCGCAATCTGGAATTGCGGTAGCAATTCCAGATTGCGCTAAAAAATTGCCTATGAAATGGTGTGCCATCCTATGATACCTCACTCACATTTTTCTGTTTTGGTAAGATTTAAAACTTTTCTGGTATATGAGTAAAATACCATTTTTGCCATTATAACATTTTATTCAACTGTTAGGGTAGATTAGGGTACCTTGAGCAAAAATTGAATTTTTTTCTAAATTAATTATTCGTAATCCAAAAATTTTTCAAATAAACAATTTTTAGGGATCACTATTTACAATCTATTTAGATATTGGGACACCTAATATTTTTTTCTTTAAAACTCAGAGGTTTTAAAAAAGTAGCATAAGTGGTCATATTACCCAGACCACTTAGTAATATGGGCACTTTAAATTAACTTAAAAAAATAACATTCATTAAGTAAAAAAATAACAATATATTAATTAGAACTAATTTGTGGAATCTAATGATTCGTTATCAAAAAAATTTATTATATAAATCATTAAAAAATGAATTTTAAGCCATTTTTGATTGAAACGAAACTACTTTGTTTTATGCCAAAAAAAAAAGAAATAACTAAAAAGGTAGTCTGTTATTTTTTCAATTTTATTAACTCAAACGTTGAAAACGATAAAATTACAAATTTTTTGAATATAACTTAAAAATATTTTGTATTGTTAAAATATTAAAATTTTTTGCTATGTTTCGTTTTTATTTAAAAAGCAATTAAAACCCTGTAATTTTGGGACTTTAAACTAGGTGATTTCAATTAAAAACACAGAGTAGTTTGAGCAAACTTGTATTACACAAAAACGTTTTTTTTTTAAATAAAGTCAAAACTTAAAATATAATAATGAATGATGATATTTTGTGTAATCATAATGGTAGTATTTTAGCAAAAAATTGAATAGCGTTTTAATTAGACGAGAACCGCTATTTACTACATATAATTTTACGCTAATTATACTGATATACTGACATATAGAAATTACACTGACATCATAGAAATTTTTAAGTATGCTAATATTACCAGATGGTGCAAGTGTAAAGTTTGGTGTGCATAATGGTGTACTGACACAATTGCAGCAGAGTCGCCCATGGTTGATAAAAATCCATTGCATTACACTAGCTACCACAGAGTTCAGGATGCCTGACTACTAGCTGGCCTCAGAACCATAAAACTGAGTTTTAGAGCTGTACACTCATTAGGAGATAATAACATCCTAAACTGGAAACAATGTGTTAAAAATCCATCTGCGCCAGCCTAATAGATGAAGAAGGGGTGTGAGGCTGGTCAACAGATAGAATCTGTTTACCCCTTAATTGAGTCAATCTGGTTCGAATTCACAAATTGAAAGGACATCTAGCACTGTCACAAACATTTTATCAGATAAAAGACTCTCTTGTAATTGTGATTGTGTTGTAATTCTTGGAAACTACAGTCTTTGGTTGGTTAAAGATTATGACGAAATTATTGAGAGTTTTCTCGCAAAATATGCAAAAGCGTAGAAAATGTCTAACTACTACAGGTGATCAAGAAATTCAGAAAAGTTTAGTAGACTTTGATCAAATAATCAACAACAAAGCGATACAGATGACACAGATAGCGATATTGATAGCAAAGATGATATTTTAACAGACACTCTTTGTGAAATAATTATCTGATAAAAAAATATATATAAGTTTATATAGATAATAAAAATATATAAGTTTATATTGATAATAAAATTTAAGTTTATGCTTGAGTAGATCTTAACTGTCATTTTTATTTTAAAATATTAATAAATATTGTTCAATATTTTAATTTTAATTTTTCTTGAAAAAAAATAGATCATTTTTATCTCAATAATTTTTGCCATTCTGTCCTAGAATATTTTAATTTTTTTCATTTTTTGTTATACTAAAAATTGTAGACCATTTCTGAGGCCACATCAAAAATTTTCACAATACATTCGTTTTAAACGTACAAAACTTGCTGTTAACAAATATAAATCGCTGGTAAAGTAAATATATTTAAAGTTAATTTTTTTAATTTTTTACTCACTAACTTTTTAAAAATAAAAAATTATTTTTTAGTAGTAAAGCCGAAATTAAAAAATAAGATATAATGATAATAATAATAATAAATATTTTAACATTTTAAATAATAAATTAATTTTTAATGCATTTATATTGATGTCGAGAAAAAAAAAGTTTAACATTTTTAAAAATTTAATATTTATTTTGATTATTTAATAATAAAAACAAAATTTAAAGAAAACAAACAATTTTATTTTTTGTGAATTGAGTTTTTTTTTAATGATTGCGTTTCGCGGTATTTATGATGTCTTTAAAAGTATTGTGGTAGTTCTGATGTCTTTAAAAAATAAAAAGATAAATAGAATTTTATGTCTAATTCACTTTAAGCTAATGCATTAAGCATTTGTTTTTTAAAACAAGGCCTGCATCCATATATACATACATACACACGTAGCAATGTTTGTTGAAGTAAGTATTGCATGTTCCAGTACAAGAGTCAAGTATTACTAGAAACCGGCATAAAAATTCTATCCCTGAACCAGCCAACCCAGCCATACTTTAGATTACTTATAATAGATTTAACATCTATGCATTAAATTTATATTATCTTCTGGATCTAAAAGCTAGGTCTGACATGTTCCAGACACAGAAATATTATCCCATGGAAACAGCAATTATGTATGTAACGTTATCTATATATTTTAGTTATATTACTAGAAACCAGCATAAAAAACTCTATCCCTGAACCACATCCAGTCATCCCAAATATCTTATTAAAACAGTCATCTGAATAATTTTAGTTTTTTTAATTTTTAATTTTCCATACAGTAAAAATTAAAAACTTTTTTAAATTTTGTAAATATTTTTATATTTAGTTTTTTCGATAAATGTCTGCTTTTACGCACTGTCTGGTTTGTGGTACTTTTACTCTAGTTAAGCTAAAAGCTTAAAAAAGTTTAGTCAACTATAGTAAAGCTAGAAACTTGAATAAATTTAACAAAAAAAACTTGTGAATCTTTTTGTATGGGTAATAATAGAGTGGTATGTGTGTGTTGTCTGTCACTATATTCTTTGGAATGGTTTTTCAATTTAAAAACTAACAGAACAATGCCTGTTCTAAATGTTATATAATTAATGCATGGTATTTTTTTCATGCCGATTTCAATTCAAAAAAAAACAAAAATCAGAATAAGTTTGTCACTTCTTTTTATAATGTCCATAAAGTATCAGACAAGAGTAGGGATGTACCAAAATTCCAGCTGTCTTTTAGATTAATTCGCTTCTGGCTGGAATTTAATTTTTTTTTTTTTTTTAATTTTTATGACGTGACACAGGCTGTGTAAATAAATGAAAAAATCATCATCCTACAGTGCAATAAAGAACTATAGGTAATTTTTGCATTTATATTTGCAGTACTACTATTTTTGCAAATAAAATTACATTAGTGTTATTTAGAAGCGAATTGATCTAAAAGACACACATTCCGGCCAGAATTCCATTACATCCCTAGACAAGAATAATTTAACAGCCATGTTGTTCAATGTTTTTCTGTTAGTCAATCTTCAATTTTGGATACAAGACTAAATAAGAAAAAGCAAATAACTCTTAGTTATTATATTTAGCATTTATTATAGAGTTTTTTGATAAGTAAAAATGTATGTTGTGAACAGTATCATTAAAAGGTGTTTTGAATATTTTAATTTAATTGAAGGGAAATAAACAAAAATAAAACAAAAGTGATATTTTCAAAATATTCATGACCATAAAGCATCAGGCAAGATTTGTGATATCTTTAAAGGACTTTTAGGAACGAGTTTTATTTTTTGTAACTATATAAACTTCCTGTTTTTATATTAATAATCATGGTAATAAAAGTTTTATATATTGATCAGTTAGAATTGTCTCCCTTTTTTATAAATATATGAATTTAGTCTTTTTGCAATCCAGTAAAACACAATGATTTTTTTTTTCCTGCGCATCATAGTTCTTATTATTATTATCTTCATAGTTTTTGTATCACAATTCTTGTATCACAGTTCTTGCATCATAGTTTTTATTTAATTTGCTATTTTACTGCTATAATGTATTTCAAATTATTTTAAAAGAACAATGTTTTAATTTTCTGTTTTTTTTTTTTTAGATGATGAAATTTGCCTGGGATGGTTACACAAAGTATGCTATGGGTCAAAATGAATTGAAGCCAATTTCAAAAACAGGACATTCAGCAGGGATATTTGGGGATTCAAGTATGGGAGCAACGATTGTTGATGCACTGGATACTTTGTATATTATGGGTATGAAAGAAGAATTAAAAGTAGCACGAAACTGGATAGCAGAACATTTATCATTTTCTACAGTAAGATGGTAAAATTATCTCATGTAAAGTATTACACATTCTACTAACATATATGTGTGAAAAAAAGTTAAAATATATTTATAACTTTTAAAATTTATTAGTATATGCTATAAAAAATAGGTCATATTTATAAATTTAAATTAGATTAAAATGGTATAACATTTTAAAAACAAATTTTGATGAAAAATTATAGTTTTTGATATGAAAAAAAAATAAGATTTTTATAAATTCCAAAGTTTACAATATAAATTGTTATATTAATGCAATAAATGTAACAAAAAGTTCAACATTAAAAAGTTTTAATTTTCTTATGATAATACTTTTAAAACAACACTAATTTTTTGATAACTTGCAATTTAACAATAATAACATTAAATGGATAAAGAATTTAAAAAAATGAGAAAATGACTAATTTAAATTGTGAATTGAATCACTAGTCATTGTAATCACTAGTATACATCAATCCTAAACTTTTCTGAAAAATAAAGCTAAATATTTTCAAAAGATTTTTAAAATCCAAAACTGATTCAGCAATAAATTCTATTATCATCAATCTAAAATTATTTGTTTAATAACTTCTTTAAAATAAATTACTACAGATTGCAGAATATCATATTTAATAGCATAAAGGTTGCAGTTACAAACATTGTTTTAAATAAAAGAGCTTAGCACATTAGCTCGTTGTGGTTTTGAAATCATAAATTTATTTTTATTTATTTCTTTTAATTTACAGACATTAACTTTTTTAAACCACCACAATAAAATGAATTACAGCAAAATAAGTGTAATTTACTAATTAAGAAATCTAGAAGTGTTATTTTGTTAATGTACATATTGTGGTATGTCTATTTTGTTTCAATTTTTTGTTGTTGTTGTTGTTGTTTTTTAATATTAAATAAATTTATTATTACATTTTTTATTGCCATTTAACATAAATTAATTTCTTTCTTTTCTCGACATTTGTTTAAATGAATCTTTTTTTTTCTTTTCTTTTCATTATTTTTTAAAATTGCAGCTTTGCAAATAATAATAATTTTTTTACTTTTAAAAAGTTAAAAAAAAGAAAGAAATATTACAAACAAAAAATATTACTTGTTAAAAAAAAAAAAAAAAAAAACTCAAGTTATTTACTTTAAACATTTTTTGATGCAGTGATATAACATGTTTACATGGAATTTAAAAAACTTTTTTAATCAAAATTTTTTCTAAATTATAAGGAAATTTCTATTTTCACTATTTTGATATTGCACAATCTGTTAATTATATAAAGCTCATGTAACTATTATTAAATATTGTTTTTCTAAACTATTATTTTTCTTATAAATATAAACATATAAGACATTGCAAGAGCTATATTACATCAAATGTAAATACTTGTAATAATTAAATAAAAAACTTCTATAGATATAACTCTGTTATTAATTTTTCAATACAATAAATCGAGGGATATTAGATACCTTTGTTGTTAAATATGTTAATACTTGATAACATTATGTATATTTATTCTTGATAACTAGGATATCTAAACTCCCTCGAAATATTATTTTAAAAAGTTAATAATAAAATTAATAAAGAATTTTTCATATAATATCCATCAGGAATGCGAAGTCCCAAAAATTTGAATGTCACAAAAAGATTACTTCTTCCTAGTTTTTGGTATCCAGGAGTTTTTATAATATAAAAAACGCTTGTGGACTACTATTAATAAAAAAATTAAGGCTTTTAGGTTAGAGGAACAATCACCTTTTGAACCCGGAGTACTTAGGTATAATGGCGGAAAGGATATTATATTTCAAAGTCATCAAATTTCATGAATTTTTTTTTATATTGCGGATCATGAGCCAACCAAAATGTTGAGAGCTTCTGGAAACCAGAGGCCAGGAAAAATAAAGAGATAAAGTCAGAGTTCTTTTGGGACTCTTCATTCCTGATATCCATAGAAAAAGTTTTTCAATCGAAGTTTTTTAATAAATAGAATTAATAAAGAATATCCATAGAAAAAGTATTTTTTTTTTTTTAATAATAAAAATTAAACTCTTTATGAGATTAAAAGTTTGTAATGATTAATGTTTTTTCCAATTTTTTTTGGATAAAATAAATCATTATAACAAAACCATACAAAATAAAATTAAAATATTAAAAGTAGCACTAATATAAAATAAAATTTAACATGTTTAAATTTTTTTATGATTTCTTTTTTTACACGTCTCAAAATATCTTTTTTTTTCTTTTGCTGAACATATTTGATGGAAAAATCAGGTTGATAAAAACGAAAATTTCTTTGATTTTTCTCATTATATGTAAATAGCGCTAATATATTATCAATCAATCATATATATTTTGAAAAATAATTTCATGGATATTTACAAATAGTAATTCTACTAATCTTAAATAAACACCAAAAATATAGATCTTTATTTATATATATATATATATATATATATATATATATATATATATATATATATATATATATATATATATATATATATATATATATATATATATATGTATGTATGTATATATATATATATATATATATATATATATATATATATATATATATATATATATATATATATATATATATATATATATATATATATATATATATATATAGTTAGTAATAATTATAAGAATTGTAATTATAATAATAAAAATATTATTTATAGTAATAAACATAAGAACCACAAGAATAATAATAATAAAAACAATTACAATTATAATAATAATTATAATAACAATAATAATAAAAATAACAAGTCACTTATTTTTATATATACAATAGCTAAGTATACATATAAGTTAGTTATAAAACAGTTGACTGATAAAATGTAACAACTAACAAGGACACATGATCATCCTGAATGAGGGTTGTACCCCCCAAAGCTGTCATATAAGCATTTGTGTTGGCACATTGGATAAGTTTTGAACTATAATTGGCAAATGGCAAATATTGAGGACTTTTTTTTTTTTTTGGTGTCTCTAGTTGGCAAAAAATGCGTTCAACCCCCCCTCCCTCCTATCCCAGGAAGACCTTTTCGGAACAGCTCTGCAAGGACATAAAACAGTTATTTAAATTGAAAATAATAAAGTAGGAATAATAATAGTAAAGTTAAAAATAATACTAATTGTAGTTATATGAACTTTTAAAGCATCTTGGTCACTGGAGCTTAACTTTTACAACTAAAAATGGGAAATTCTTTTACATAAATAAAAATTGAAAGCATGAAAATAGTTTATTTATTATGGTAAAGCATATTAAACTAATTATTATTAGCATTATTAGTACTAGTGAAATAGTACTAATAATGCTAATAAATGTACTAATGTATTTATATAATAATAAAATGTACTAATAAATCAAACTAATACTGAAATAATGTATAATATAATAATAATATTTATATGGGACAAAAACCATGATTGGAAACAGAACTAAAGACACTAAATGTGTTGACATTGTGTTCTTTAGTATGCATGCAAAAAATGAACAATTGATACCAGCTTTGATAAGACTGCTAAAAGATCTACAAAAAAATAAATCACACTAATAAAATAAAAACAGATTTAAATATATCTCATAGCTCAAAAGTGATGTTTCTAATAATAATTTTTATTAAGTTTTACTTGACTGTTTTCATTGATACTAAGTAACTCATAAACTGTATTTTATTTTGCTTAATAAAGTCTGTTGAAAATATAGCAAAGTTTTTTTAACAACAAATAAAATATATATTAGGTAGTTTTTTGTAATTGTTTTCAAGCATGTAATTATTAATTTAAGAAATTCAAATAAAAGTAAATAATATAAGTTGCACAATAAGGTCACAATAATTATATAATATCTCTATTTTTATAAATGCATATATATCAAACCAATATTACTTAATGGCCTATATTTATTTAAAACCATGTTTTTACTATATATTGTTATTAAAAAAAAAAAAAAACTATTAATCTATATTAGCATACAAGCAAGACAAAGAAAAATAAATCCTTTAACAGATAAAATCAGTATTTAATGATAACATATTTCAATATGATTTTATTTGTATTTTGAAATGCATTTTTAATTGATTTATTTTATTTTATTTTTGACATTAAAGAGTTTTGTATGCTTTAATAAAGTTTGATAAAGTGCCCTTATGATTACAAATATCAGAATGTTTTAGTTCACATTCTTAAAATGTAAAAGTTTTTTTAATGAAAGATTTTTATGGATATTGCAGACCTTTTTACGAGATTTCTTGCAGCAAGGATAAAGCATAACACATGTCAATGTAACTTATTCATATTTTTAATTTTAGAAGTTAAGTTGCTAAAAAACCTTATTAGTGTGCTTTAAGTACCACACTGTCCACATTGTAAATTTTGATTTCACTAAGCTATTTAGATTTACTATGAACTACTTGGAGAAGATATACAGTACTTAGTGTTGTTTGAAATAGCTAAGATTGCAATAGTTGAATTAAGGCATCGGGATTTGCGATTCTGTGAAATTATCTGGTCTTCAAAGTTTCAGTTTATGGAAAACCACGAAATTTACAGAATATGCGAATAAACTTTAATTTGTTAGTGAAAATGTTATGAAAAACAAAACAATAAATTTATGACTGCAAAAGTAATAATACTACAGTGTTGTTACTTTTATAACACTCTTTTAAGTTACATTTATAGTTTATTGTTTGATCAAACAACACATAATCAAGCTATTATAAATAAAAATGATTTAGTTAAGTAATTCCAAACTTTAATTAAAGTAGTAATGCATTTAGAAAAAATACAATGGATATTTAAACAATGTTAAAAACCTCAGCAACTTTTACGAATACATATTTTTATAAACAGTTTAGCATTTCTAAACATCCTACTTAGGGTCAGGAAAAAACACGCGTTCACTTTAAAATCAACTAATGAAAACACTGGTAATTTACTTCTTAGGAGAAATCTATATTAAAAGGGGAGGGGGAGGAGGGTATAAACTTAAATTTTGTTTTATTATTTAATCAATTAAATCATAATAAAAGTAAAGACAAAAAAAATATATTTCTAAATATACTTCTTTATAATTAAAATTTATTAAATTGAACACCTCTATTTTTAGTTTTAAGTAAATGTCAGTACTCAGTGGCGAAACTAGGGGAGGGGGGGGCAACTTTAAAATCAACCAAAGAAAACACTGGTAATGTACTTACCAGGAGAAATCTATATTAAAGGGGGGAGGTTATAAGGAGAGGGGGCTATAATTTTTTTTTACTAATTAGTTAATTAAATAGTAATAAAAGTAAAGATAAAAAAATATATTTTAAAATATACTTTTTTATAACTAAAAGTTATTAAAAATTTGTTATAAAAATTCGTGGTTTATAATATAAAGCGCTGGCTATTAACCTATGCAATTTAAAAATATATGCAAGTCCTTCGTACCACTGGATTACAGAGGGACTTGAAAGAGTGTCCCAAAGAAATTTAAAAACTAAGTATAGAAATTATTTAAAAGCCCCACATCGCCCATGCAACCTAAAATTAGCTTAAAAATAAGACACTTTTTGTCTGCTAAAAAGTATGATGTAGTATTTTTTTAACATACAGCAAAACAACTTTTACAACAAATTTTTGTAAAAATCAAAAATAATAAAAGGAGCAACTTTTTTTTTACTGATATCTTAATAATTTTTAGATTTATATATCTTACTTATAATTCTTTTGTTTTTAAATTGAAACAAATATTAAAGCTTTGCTTAAGAATCTTATGATTTTCATACGAGTTTTTTACATTATAAAGAATGTTATGTATACGTTCTCTCGTTTTTGTGCAAGAGAGCGCAGTATTATATATTCTGAATCTTACTTATTTTCATTTAAACAATCGGAACTATTTTCTGACTTCTCTGGTTATTTTTATGCTATGACATTTTTTGTTTTTCCGTCGAAAAAAAATATTTATTAACAATTACTTTCATAAACTGACAGTATTAATTAGAGATATTTGGTGAATTGTTAACTTTTTAATATAAAATTTTTTTGATTACGCTGATTTAATTTAAATTGCTAAATTTGCTGAATTGGATACGGATAAAAAGGAAATATCATTTTATTTTACATTTGATTTTTGATAATGAAACTTTTAAAATGTCGACAACTCCATACCAATTAGAGCCTGTTAAGGTTATGAAAAAAAAGTTGTACGAGCAAATTATTATTAAATAACGCAATAATTAACACATTAATTAATGGCAATAATTCAAGATAGATGGTAATTTAAATTGTCAAAATGTCACAACGCGCATTAAAAAACATATATTTGGTATTTCCCAATTAGTTCAAACCTTTTTTTTTAACATTATCTTTAATATGAACACAACATGTGTTGGGAGTTTGGGATCCCTTTAAACATCAGATGGGTCTCTAATATAAAAAAAAAAATCTTTTTTAAAAGAAAAAAGTTGTTCATATTCAATTAAACGATGTCACTTTGTTTTTCTTCCAAATTATTTAAGGTGGCTAAGAGTAAATACGATTAAGTTTAATGCACTTTTTCTATTTAAAAAAAAACTCTCATGTGCGTAATACAAAAAAAGAGAGGAAGGCATATTTCCTTTGATGTAATAAACATGAGATACCATAGTAGAAGCTGCGTAGTTCTGATCTAAAAACAAGAGGGAGAATTTAATAAAAAAGGATTTTCCAGGTTCACAGGAGGGATGAATTTATAGGACAATCAAACAGGATTTCTCAGAAAAAAATAACACTAATTATAAAAGCTTTTATTTTTATCAGTCAGATTTTATATATTATATTTATATATTGCTGACAACAAACTAAAGTTAATAAATGGGGGGTGGGTAAGGTTAGCAAACAGGAATATTTTTCAAAAAATTTAATACCTTCACCATCCTAACCCACCCCTATCTGTATTATGCACCTAGGTATACCTAGTATATTTTTTATTTTCATCTTGTTTATCTTTATCAGTCTTCTCCGTTTAGCGGAGAAGACTGATAAAGATAAACAAGATGAAATAAAGATAAAGATAAACAGTCTGTTGCACTTATCAAATAGTGATAAGTGCAACAGACTGTACATAATTTAAGTGACTCTTATGTAAGTATGTGGAAATGTAAATACATTGGCTGGCTGTAAGTTATGAACAGGCAGAGTTGTCAATATAATATAATACAAAATTATTGTAATATCTATTTTTTTTAACTATTAAATTAATAGACCAATAAGAATAGGTATGATGAATCAACCTGGCGGTAAGGTTTGCCATAATGGCAAATCTTTTATTAAATTTTAAAATGAGGCTTGGTGTCAGGTTGAACTGTAGATCTCAAGGCCTCTATTGCTGCCTAACTACCGGATCATATTGAACTTAAATATACATAATTTAAATATAATTCATCAAAATGGATTCGACATGAAACATGAGATACTGATCTTGATTAATAAAAAACTGTTTAGTTATTAACACAGTTATTTTGTGTTAATTTCTGTTTTTAAAGAGTTTTAAATTAGTACATGACTTTTTTGATTAAACAATAATGGAGGAAATATTCCAAGATATTTTACTAGTTAAACAAACTTTTTTATGTATGTTATTCAATGTGTTTTTCAAAATTTTGATTTTTAATCTAAAAAACTAGCTAAATGCATTTTGTGTGTGTGTTTCGTTTACAAGTGATTTAATGTTTATTTTACAAGTATTTAAATAAACAATTCAAAACATTATAAAAATCGCAAAATCTCTATAAAATTTTTTTTAAGACCCAGGTTGATATACTTTTAGAGAACATTTTTTTACTGATATATTTAAGTAAGGAGCCTGCTAGGTGTGCTAGGTGACCTTTTATTTATACCTCTTATAATGACTTTCTACATTAAGTTTTTTTTTTTTTTTTAAGGGTTCATTTGTTTCAGTGTTTGAAATGAACATACGTTTTATTGGAGGATTACTGTCAGCATATGCTTTAACCAAAGATGAGGTAAATTTTTTTACAAATTTAGTAAATGACTTTTTTTTTCTTTTAACTTTAAAAAACTCTAATACAAAACAATTTAAAATGTTTTTATTTATATTAATAAAAAGCATCTGTTAAATTATTATTTTTTGTAGGTCTACAAAATCAAAGCCAAAGAACTTGCTGATAAGATGTTGCCTGCGTTTAACACACCAACAGGAATTCCATATGCTCTTGTTAATCTTCAAACGTAAAACTTTTAATTTCAGTGATTATTAAAACGTGTATAGATAGATTTGTATAGAATAGTATTTTTTATTAAAGTGGTCAGGGAATGAATTATGGATGGGCTTCAGGTGGCAGTTCAATTTTATCCGAATTCGGATCTCTTCATTTGGAATACACATATCTTACAAAGATCACTGGAGATCAAATATATTCTAATAAGGCAAGTTTTTTTCTTTTTAATACTTTTGATACTGGTATAATTAAATATAAAAATTCAGATTTATACTTGTGTTTGTATAAATTTATTTTCTTGAAGGTAATGAAAATAAGAGATGTATTGTTGAGGGCAGACAAACCAGACGGTTTATATCCAAACTATATGAATCCAAACTCAGGCTCTTGGGGTCAGAGTAAGTTGATAATATTTTATAAATAATAAAGAAAAAAAAATTATAATATTTGCAAAATGATTTGAAATCATCAATCAAATGACATGAAAGTCAAATGCAAATAAATAATTATAATATAAAAGCTCACTTATTTCAGAATCATTAAAAAAATTATTTTTCTTAAAAAGTATTGGTTCCTTAACTTATAAACTACATTATTAATAATAAATATATTTCTATGGCTCACTTCATAAAACATCAAAGGCCTGAATAAGAACCCTTTCATGTGAATCCTATGTTGTTTTTTTTGTTTTTGTTTTTTTATATCTCAGGGCCCTCATACTTAATTTGCAATTAATTAAAGTCCACATTTAAAACTTCACATAGTGCTCTTATGAAATTATTTAGAAATAAAAACATCAAGACTTTTTATATCTTTACCTGGTATCCTAAACATTTAAAGTTCTCTATATAACATATTATATCACATAGTCACAACTCAAAGCTTCTGCTGTGTAAGAGTATTCAATGCTTTTAGCAGCTCACGTTTTACTTATTCTTGCATCTTCACTAAGATAAACCTGACAATCAAGTCTTACATTCCTTTAACAATAATTTATACAGCTTTAACATTATTCTTAAAATAATATGCAAAACAAAAGGCAACACTTTAAAAAGTTATTATGAAGAAAATCACAGGAGCAATAACTGATTAATAAAACTTACATAGAGTTCTTATATTTCCACCGTGTCTATTTTCACAAAAGTTATCATTGAGCCCTTTTCAAAGGTTGTATTGTTCCTCTTAGAATTTTACAATTAGCTGGTGTTTAAGCCATCGAAGCATGGCTTTTTAGATAATATAACTTAACTAAGTCAGTATGGATAAAGGAAGACAGATTTCAGAGTAACATGTTCTTAAGAGCAGCTGTGGTGCAGTGGTTGTGCACTTGCCTCATAAACAAATGATCCGTGGTTCAAACCCTACCTCTGGGCAAGTTTTGCGACATTGGTTAGGAAGGAGGCGTGAACTTCCAATTAAATGCTCATCCACGGTGCTCTGTGATAAGACCGTAAGGACTTCTTAGGGCACATAAAAAAAAAATTAAAAAAAATGATATGAGTTGTTTGCATTTCCTGTACTTGTCAAATAGCAATATGATACAAAAAAATAATATTTAATGACAAATATTTTTAAATATATAAATTATAATATATAATATATTCAATATATTGTTTTATGCGTATTTATTCATCTGTATAAATTTATATTGAGGTATCAGTATAAATTCATCTGAGAAATCAGGATTGAATACTCTGAGCATTCTTTTATGTGCTTGCGCTTAGTAGATCTTTACTCAATCACCTTTTTTTTTTGTTTTTTCTTGTGTTTTTTTTCAAGACTAATTATTTAGATGGATTTTCTAACAAAATTAAGCAAGCCCTTTCTTTTTATCTTTCAACCAATATTGTTGTTGTTATTGTTGTTGTTATCGGCGATTTAAATGCTCATCACACTGAATGGTTTTAACACCAATGACCCTGTTGGCATGATCTTAACTTCAATCTATTACTCAAATAATTAACTTTTTAACTTGTTTTCCAGACAACCCTATCACTTACCTTTAATCCTTGTTTTGTGTTTAAGTCTCTGACCCTAGCTTATGTTCAGTTTTTCTTTGTTCTCCTTTAGATAATTTCAAACATGTAATGATCTCTATATATCTTTTATCTCATACTTCTTTGGAACTCTACCTATCGTTGCACTACTTACTACTAGCCTAAAGCTGACTGATTTTTTTGTGATTTTCTTATCTTTTTCACAAGAACAACACTCTTGAGGACAAACGTCTTTTTATTATTGCAAGAAATCTATGTAAAAAGGTGTTGTCTGATTCTAAGCTCCATTATTCTCAGACCTCTAGGTTCTACAGACTTCTCAAACTCTAGAACCTTACCTAAAATTGTTTTTCTAGAGACTTTTTAGTCTCTAGTAACTTCTGAGATAAAATACCAGATTTAGCAAACTGAGAATAATGGAGCTTAACATCAGACAAAGATTTGGACATCTTCATCAGTGCCATTAATAAAAGCTAGTCTGACATTTAATTTTTAATTCGTGGGTCAATCTTATTACCTCTCCTGAGGATCAAGCATAACTATTTGCAAAGAACCTTATTTATTAAATATTATTAGTTAGAGATTATTTTTTATTATGTTATTTTTTAATTCAAATTTTATTAATTTATGATTGTTATTTTTTAATTCAAATTTTATCAATTAGAGATTTATGTAGTTCTTAAGCATTTAACTGTTTATTGTTACATCATAACACTCTAAATTAAAAATAAATATAAAATTACAAACTTAAATAACAATTCTACAAGTATGAAAAGCAACTTTACATACAAATTTTGTGAAGTACTATTCCTGCCATTCTAGTTAATTAGATAATTTTGGCTTCTCTTTTACTAAAGTCATTCTCGATTAAACTCGATAGCGTCTTGTGTTCCAGACAACATTCCGGTCATAGTCTTACAAAAGTATTCTCCAGAACTTTCTTTCACTCTAACTGAACTATTTAATAAGTGCTTGACTGAATCTTAATTTCCTGCTTGCTTGATGATGAATGACATTTGTGATTTCAATTCTTAAAACTCTGAAGAACACTCTGACCCCTTCAACTATTGTCCAATCAGTCTTATCTCTTTTATCAGGGAAATTTTTGGGTCTTTAATCAATAAATTTCTGACACCTCACCTTGAGTCTAGTAAATTACTCTTTGACAATCAATACAGATTTCGATCTACTTATTATTTGTCTGACTTGCTAAATTTCGCAAATAAAAGATTATATTGTGTATTAGATGAAGGTGGTGAGGCAAAGGCTGTTGCTATTGAGATATTAAAAGCTTTCATTAAAGTTTGGCATCCTGGTCTTCTCCATATGCTTGCTTCATATAGCGTATCTGGAAAAGTTTTTAAGATTAAGCCATTTCTTTCTAACCGCAGTATTAAAGTCGTCCTTGAGGACCAACACTCTTTCATTTCCAGCACCTTCTGGGGTACTGCAAGGTTCTATCCTTGGTTCTGTATTGTTTATTTACATTCATGATTTTCCTGACAATCTTGTATCTAAAGTGGCTTTTTTTTTTTTGCTGACAACTCATCCTTATACTCCTGTCTTAACAAAATATCTTTTTTTTTGATTGTTTAGAACTGGCAGCTAATCTTGAATATAATCTCTCTTTTGTAACAACTTGGAGCTTGCAGTGGCTTGTGACTTTTAACTCCAAAAAAACTCAGTTATTTACTGCAAACAACTTAATTCCTGTTAACATTCCTTTATAATTAAATGGCAACTTTCTCACTGAGTTCTCTTTTGGTTTTTTTTTGGATTATTATTTACAACTGAACTCTCATAGAAACCATATATACAATCTATTGTAAAGTAATTTTTTTCTAAGGTTGCTTCTCTTTGTTGTGTTTTCATTCTTCTTTTTACTTTTTTACGTTTTATACTTCTACTAATCTCTTATTTGTCTTTGTATGGAATACTATTGTCATATTTTAGCTGGTTCTTCTAATGATGCCTTTTTTGTTCTACACAAGGTCAAAATAGGCATTGTAAATGTAGTTGGATGTGTTCTATCTATCAAGTTTGAACCACTCTCCCATCATCGTAAGGTTGCATCTCTTTCTCTTTACTACAAATCATTGTCCCTGCTAATAGTAACAATATAATAAAAATAATTATTAAATTATTTTTATTATATTGTTACTATTAATAAAACTATGGTTACCTTTCAGAAAACCATGGCTATTATGTTTAATACCATATTTTATATTAGCAATCAAATTTATAAATTACATTTAAGATTAAATGTAAGAAGAAAAAAGAAAAAATATATTTTTGGTATTAGAATACAAATAAATAAATTAAAATGTGAACCTTTTTAAGATACTGAGTATTCTCACTTGATATTATTTTCAATTGACACTGTTTTTTATTGAGTTAGTTTCTCAATTTCGTTTATTTTTATTGTGACAAATCTTAATCTGAAGCTCACTCATGACAACAAGTCTTAGTTAATGTATTACATATATTTTTCTTACCCCTAAATATTGATTGATTTACTTATTAAAACACAACATTTTACATTACAGTTATTTGCAATTCAGTTTAATTTTTAGTATTTCTTATTTTGATAAGACAGCTGATCCAAAATATGGTGGCATTTTATATTGAGGACTGGAAAAATTCTTTTAACTTGACAGTGATATTTAATGCAGATAATCTTGCACAAATAATTTGTGAATATGGTTTTTAGTTATTTTAAAATATGTATTTTAGGACAAGTTTCACTGGGTGCTTTAGGAGATAGTTTTTATGAATATTTGTTAAAAGCTTGGTTATTAAGTGGGAAAACTGATTCCACTGCAAGGATTATGTTTGATGAGGCAATGAAGGTATATTTTATTTTTTAACTTAATTTTGATAGTTTTCACCATCATCAAGTAGTAAAATGTGTATCAGGCTTGGTCGGGAAGCGGGAGCGATCGCTCTCAAATACTG
The DNA here is from genome assembly GCF_022113875.1 of Hydra vulgaris. Taxonomy (NCBI): domain Eukaryota; kingdom Metazoa; phylum Cnidaria; class Hydrozoa; order Anthoathecata; family Hydridae; genus Hydra; species Hydra vulgaris. The sequence goes on along the minus strand of NC_061158.1, from coordinate 29,254,464 downwards.
ACCACGGAAATTATATTTAGTTGCGTAAAACTGGCCAGGTTTTTTAGTCGTTTTGAGAACATTTAAGTTTATGTACGAAACAAAGAATTTTTGTTTTACGGACATACATGGAAACATAAAATACTTGAATGTTCTCAAAACATCTTTGTGCGAAAGAATAGAAAGAATATTTGCGAACACTAAAAACCCGCCAAATTAACAAACAAACTAATTCTATTGGTTCAAAAAAAACGCTGATTAAGCGAAATAAAGTTCTAGTGCATTCTGTTAAAATGTTTTAGAAATTGTATTATTCACGATTTGTTACGTTTTGAGATTTCTAGCATTGTTTTAAGAATAAATATTATTTGTTTACGAAAATAAATGTTTTAAATATATATTAATTAAATTGTCAACATTTTAAAAGTTTATTATAAATCATAGATTTTATTTGTACATTCTTATTTTTTATTTTAAAAGAGATTGTATTCTTTATGTAAATGTAATTTTGTGTATCTGTTTTTTATCGTAATGTCTTTTGATCTTTTGAAGCAATTTTTATGATTTAAACAAAGACTTACAAAAATAATTGCGTTTTCAAAGTTATAATCGTTAAAGTTAATAAAACTAATTATCAGGCCTTGCGATAAAGCGTCGGGCGATGTGAATTTTACGTCGTCCAAGAGCGATTTTGCGTGTAGCTAGGGCTATTTGCGTCGAGCAAAAAATTTTTTGTTTGAGTATATTTAAAGATATTTTTGAGCGGAATTTTAATGAAGTAATTTACGATTATTTTAACATTTAATAAAGTATTTTAAAAACCGCACGCAGTTGAAATAAAAGTTTGAATTTAAAAAAATTAAATATGCTTATTATTTACAAGTAGAAAAAATTCAAAAATTCAAAAAAAAGTTTAAATCTTTTAAGCTAACATTTAATTAAAATTATTCAGCAATAGCAAAGTTGTCGATAAAATTGAACAAAAATACTTTCTTTTAGTTTTGAGATTTTAAACTTAAATAATTATTTTACGGGGGTTTGTTAAGTTTTAAAATTATTCCATAGATTTAAAAATATTTATTAACTGTTAGACGTATTTAAAGTATTTAAGAGTAATTTCGAGGAAACATTTTAAAAATTGGTGAGGGCAAATAAAAAAATAAAAAAGGATAAATATTAAAACGTATTCTACTTGATTCAATAAAAAAGTACAGTTATTAAAATTTTTGTAAAAAATAACTCAAAAAAATTACTTAAATAATAACGATCGCTTTTATGTTAAAAGTTACTGAAACTCAACGAAGCGTGCTCAAGAACAGCTGCTGAAAAATAGAACGTCAATAGTTTTTCGAATAATTTTTAAGAATAATTTTTTCGCTGAAATATTTCTTTTATACCTATAAGATTTTTATTCTAACATTTTATTTTATTTTACTAGAAATAAAATTCCTTGTTAACATTAAAAATCTATTCAAAACGTTTGTTTAAGTTTTTTATTAATACGAGTGATTGTGCTTATCAACCGCTTTATGAAAATAAATAAAAATAAATAAATAAATATTATATAAAATCGCTTGTAAAAATATTAGCTATTGCACAGTTTTCAATCGTACAATATTAAAATTTCCAGTTTATTACTCGCTGACTTTTTAAAAAGAAAAAATAATTATTTGAAAAACTTTAAATTACATATTTAAGAAAAAAAAAATCAAATATTAGCATATTTTATAATCTTTTTTAAATTTAAGTTGTTTTTTATTGTTTAGTATAGACAAAACGTGACAAACGTCGAGAAAATACACAAATGTTTTTACATTTTAAAAAACGAAACATTCCAAAACATTTTTAAATGATAACATTTCTACATAAACGATTCAAAGTAGTTTTGCGGTAATTAAGTAAATTGGTGCAGTTAATGTTGATAAATATGAAAAGCAAATAAAAAGAATTTAATGACGTCAAAAATCACGTCGTGCTTATGTGTCACGCAGTTCTTATTCATCGCAAGGCCTGAATTATGTAACAAACATATAAGAAGTTTCTGGTTACTAAACACAAACAACGCATACAAAGTAACTCGTGGATGAACAAGCATCGCACCTGAGGTCACGACAGAACACAAATATATAATAGCTAATAATTAGATATAAAGAAAAGTTTCTAGATATTGGTTTACAAACTCTAATTATTTTCGCTTAAGTTGCCATTCTTAAAACTCGTTATACTTTTTTCTGCTTTAAATACTAATTAAAATTAAAAAGCCCACTCACTAAACATCATCAGCGATATTGTGAAGCAGTTTCGCTTCCTGGTCATTAAGTACTTTTAACCTTTTTAGTTGATTTCTATCTTGATAATTTAATTCCTTTAGTAATTCAATGATTTAATTATATCATTTGTTTATCTTACTAAGAAGAATCGCTTCAAATATGTTAAACTTTTCTAACTACGCGAAACATAAAACAGGTATTAAAAAAATTAACTTTTTTATTTATAAAATAATTTAGCTTAAGTAAAACTAAAACTTGCAAACTTAGTTAAATAAAGAATATTTGTTTCCCTTTTAAAAAATCGTAAGTTGTTACAAAAAACATCGCTTAATTTTATAAAAAAAAATTATCAAAAAGCGATGTTTCAAAAGTATTTGTTTTAAATGTAATTTATTTAGCTTAAAGTTTTTTCGCGTTTATAGATATTTTATTTGCCTACTTTTTTTTTTTTTTGTAATTGTCTCTCATTGGTCCAATTATTCTTTGTCGCTTTTTTTTTTTTTTGGTCAGCAATCGAGAGCGATCGCTCCCGCTTCCCGACCAAGCCTGGTGTATATATTATGTCTATTTAATACATATTGTATCAATAATTATAAACACAGTATTTAGCATTTAACAGAACTAATGTTTGATAAAATAAGTTCAGTTCTCCAAATAGGGTTCTATCAGGCATGTTTTAATATTGATAAATCCTAATGATGCTTTTCTTTATTTAAAATTATTTCTAAATTGTGTGTGTTATTTAAACTGTGAAGTGTATATTGCATATTTTTAAATTGTGTGTATAGCTTTTTAGAAAAATTAAAAGAATGAAAACAACAATTTTTTCCCCTGTAATAAATGTTGTTGTACGCAGATATAACAATAAGTTTATTTTTAATTTATTATAAAAAGTTTTAAAAAATATATAAATATTAATGTTGAAATTTTAAAATTTTTGAGCAAGTTTTTGTAAGAGTCTTATATTTTGTTTCAAGAATGTTTTTTTAATAAGCTTATAACAGGGATTATCTTTTTCCAGATATTTTCAGAATTCCAGACAATTCTTTAAAATTTTATTTTAAAGAATTATCTGGAAAAATTACTTTATGCTCTATTTCACGGATTATCTTTTTCTGGATATTTCCAGAATCATGGATATTTCTTTCAACTTTAATTTTTTCTGAATTTTGAAAAAGTATTTTGTAAATATTTTTGAAATATGTTTTCTGGATTTTTATAATATGACCTGGATGATCACTGATATTTAGTTGGGTTAGGTATTATTTTGTACATGTGTACAACTATTTTTTTTTTTTTTGTGTAAAATTAATTATTTTGACTATTTCACTTAAAAATCTTGTGTAATTTAATTTAATAATTTTGTTATATAAATTAAATTAATTTATAAACCTTATTTAGATAAGTATTGAAATGCTTTTCTTTTAATTAAAAGAATGCCTGCCAAAGACCTAAACCTTCAGTCGATTTATGTACACTCTACTGTCGAATAATTATTTGTGACTCCTTATTTAAGTCAGTCGATTTATGTACATACCTATGTGCCTATATTTAAGTATATATTTAAGTCCTATATTTAAGTCAAACCCACAATTGTGTCAGCCGTGCCTCTTAAAATAGCAATGTAACATCCACAGTACTACGTCATAAGGTTACTTTTCTTAAAAAGTTAAAAATTAAATTAATCAAAATTACACAATTTACATTTATATTTCCAGATTTTTTTTAGAAAAAAAATTTACTGGATTTTTAATGTATGACCTAGATAATCACTGTTATAAGCTTACATTGTTAAGTAATTCAATTTTTGTTATTCTGCACATTTTGGAAGTGTTCCATTACATTACAGATATATTATGATCAAAAGATTCAGTCATAGCTAATGCAACATCCAGATAGAGTTGTGACACTTTCAGAATGCTGGCTTATTAAAGAATGCAGACTTTAAGAGTGCAACATCAGCCATTACTGTGCACGGTTTTGTGCAAATGAGAATAAATTTTTTCAATTCAAATATTTTTGAGGAATTGTTATTTGTACCTTATTTAACAACAAAAATTGGTGAATAAGTTAAGTGTTCTTATAAAAAAAAAAAGTATACAAAAGTTGTTTTACCTTTAGAAACTTCTAAAACTGAACTTAAAAGAACAAAAAAATGGGTCAAAACTGGACATCTCGATATTACATGTTTGTTTTAAAAAAACCTTATTCAAAATTTTACTCTAAAGAATTTTTTTTTCTAAGTAAAATGGGTTTGTTGTTAAAAATGTTACTCTTGGTGTCATTTTGTGTGTAGGCAATGGTTAAAAAAAAGAAAATCTATATGTTAAATGTGTTGATAGATTTTTTTAATGAAAAGCTGTGTAATTATAGCAACAAGCAAAAAAGTATGTATGTCTTATTTATATAAAGTATGCCACCTTTTTTTTTTTTTTTTTTAATATCAAAAGCAAGTAGTTAAATACATGGTTTTAGTTATAAAAACTAAATTCCAATAAGTGCTAGCTCGGTAAGTTTTTTCATATTTTTGGTCGTTTTAGGCGTTGGTCATTACTTATAAATTTATTACTGGAATTGCACTGATAATTATTTTTGTATCTATTATCATGATGTAAGATGTACACAATAAACGATGGAACGATAACATTGAAATTTTAAGATATGTGTATTAAGTGAGCACTGGTTTTACCTACATAGATGATTTTTACAAAGTTAGCATTATTTTTTTTTTTATCTTTTGTTATAGGCTCGCTAAATAAATTTTTTAATGAGGAGTAGCATATATAAAGTTTGTAGGCTCCCTTTCCCTGTATGTTTCAATAACCTGTTTCTCCTCTGCAACCATACATATTAATTTACAAAAACTAAAATTTCTGTAAAAACTCAATACATTAAAAATATTAAAGGTAAAGTTTTAAACTATTTTTTTATGTCCACCTAGCTACTACACTTTTTTTTTTACAAGAGTTTTTATATCCATTTTACTTCCTGACAGTAAATGTTTATTTGAATTTGTTTATCTAAATTTTTTTATTTTTTCAAATAAATGGCTTAACTCTATTTAGTGTGAAATAGAGTTAATGTAGATCACAAACAATCCAAACTAACCTTCTATTTAATTTTTCTACCCATTGCATGACTCAACTTACCCAACCAGTATTTACATTTGTGCTACCTCTCCATGATAGCCATGAGATGTTTTTTTGATTTTCATTGCTTTTAGCAGCTAAGCGATTTGCAATATTTTCTGCTTTTTTAAGCTAATCACAACTTGGGTCTTTTACAACAGTAATGTTCTTTAATTAAGAAAATTTTGTTCATTTATCTCTATAAACCAGCAGTTACCAAACTGTGTGTCAAGGTCCCAACAGGCTTGCTTGACAATTTGCAAGGGGTCACCATTAGCACTTCTGAAAATAATTTGTTTACGCTAGTCAGTGGTGTCTTTTTATCATTTTAAATTTATACCCACAGCTAACTTGCTTATAAGTAATTGTTTCGACAGTTTCTCTTAAACTTGTTTGCTGTTTAATGCTCAGTAATATACATTGAATATGTTTGATTCAGGGAAAGTTTAAAGTTTTTTTTATTTAGTTTAAAATATTTTAACTTTAATTATTGCTTCTGTCACCAACTACCAGATTATTTAACTGCTATGTGGAATTGAAATGATGGCTTACCTTTTAATCTGATGCCAAAACTTTTTCATGTGGTCAAAATATTTGCAAAATGAAGTTAATAAAAGATTTTACTTTTCTAAAAAGTTTTACAATTGAATCTTTAAAAAAAGTCTTTAAAAAAAGTATATATATATATATATATATATATATATATATATATATATATATATATATATATATATATATATATATATATATATATATATATATATATATATATATATATATATTAATAATTAATTATTGTAACAAACTTACATTATTTTCATAGATAAGGATAAAGTTACCCTAAGCAAAAGAATTTGCTGTCAAACTAATTAAGTTTTATTTTTTTAATCGTTAGTTTTCAAATCATGAAAACGATCAAAGAAAAAAAAGAATCTGATTTGTGCTTTTAAATGTTTCAATGTATGAATGCAAATATAACCTTTAATATCTCTATAATTTTTGTTGTTTTGTTTTAAAATAACGCTCGTATTTTTCAAAATTAAAAGTTAATCACTCAAAGAAGTCCTAGTTTTATAAGTCTTAAAGTGGTATCAGTTAAATTTTTATTTCAAATAAAACTTGGTACATTGTTTCAATAAAGTATTTATAATGCCTAGATTACCTATAGTTAAGTTACTGGATATAATAAAATAAACTTTCAACACAAAATGTTATTTTAATAATTAATGATAGCGCGGTAAAAATTAAATTTTTCTGCAGTCTTAAAAATTACCTATCGATTTTTATTTGTTCTACTAAATATTCGATCTTCATTTGAATTCTTTTGTTATTACATTTTTCAAGTCAATAAAAAAATAAGCGAAAGTATCAATCAAAACTTATTGAAATATTTTTAGTTTTAAAAATAATTAAACTCATTTTTAAAATTAAAAATTTTTTAAATAAAAAATAAAAATTAAAAAATAATTGATTTTAAAAATATGATTCTTTTTAAAAATAACAGTTCTATTTTTTCAAAATATAGCTTTCAAAGTTGTAACTTGATTTTTTTTTTTTTTAAAAAAAATAGTACCATTAGCCTTAAAAATTGACACACCCTACTATAATGGCACTTAATAATACTTGTACCTTTTTTTAATGGAAACTTATAAAAAAGTTAAAAACTCTAAGGATTATTCTACATGTTACAATCTTTTTTTTATTACTCCTTGTTTAAGATAAAACTCATTTGATTTGTAACCTTGGTATGAGACAGTTGCACTGCTATTATAGTAATGAAAAGATTTTCCTTTTTAAGCATCATTTTTATTTTAACTCTTGTTTAATGTTCGAAGCATTAAAGTCAAGTATGCTGTTAACTTTCCCTTACTACATTCATAAAAATTTCTTAAGTACTTTCCCTTACTGTAAAACATATTACTAAACACATAAAAGTATTAACTATTTAAATATGCTTAAATTTTTTGTTAATGTTATTAAGGGCAATGTGAATAATTTACTATAGTTTCATAATGTTAAAACTAATTTAAAACATCAGATAATACAAATTCTCTCAATACAGATTTAAATTGCCTTCAGTCAAAAACTTTTGGTGTTTTGGTAAAAGTAATATTCAAAGGATACATACACAGAGCATACTCAATATGCAGCGAAAACCATTTAAAAAATGAGATAAATTTTTCAATTTAAGTATTAGTTAATTTAAGTGTTTACTGAAAATGGGTACGATGAAAAATGGTTAAAGATATTTCTTATCAGGTTCGAAAAAAACGTTTAGCAAATAAAAATGAAATTCTATCAAACTCTAAAAACCTTCCTACAATCTCTTTACCATGGATACCAATAACATCTCCCAGACTTAGAAGAATATTTAGAAAAGCTGGTTACAGAACTGATTTTAAATCGAATTCTAACCTAAAAACGCTATTAACGTCTAAAAATAAATCAAAATTACCACGCAACAGCACCCCTAGGAACCTTATTAATTAAGCGCAAATGCTCCAAAGTGTATGTCGGTGAAACAAAACATCAAATACAAACAAGGGTTCAACAACACCAAAAATTTTTGACTGAAGGCAAGTTAAACCAGTCTGCATTAGCTTTGCAAAGTAAATTGCAATGAGGACATTGAGTGAGATAAAGAAGAAACACTTAAAGTTGAGGATTAAAAATTTGAAAAAAAAGTTCGTGAAACCTTGGAGATACAAAAACATCAATGTTCTCCCATGTACGGTGGTATGAATTTGGAAAATGAACAATATGTAAAAACAGATTTTTGGACTTCATTTTTTTTATACTTAAGTAAAAGAAGCTATTATAAAGGTGAAGTCAAAGTTTAAAACTTTTGTTGTTATTTAACTGTCATAATTTTTTTAATTATATTATATGCTGTTGCCTATAATCCGACAAAAATTTCAAATAAATTATTTAGTATTGAGAGAATTCGCATTATCTGATGTTTTAAATTTGTTTATATATTTATACTCTCGTACAAGATGTCAACATTTAAATCATATATATATATATATATATATATATATATATATATATATATATATATATATATATATATATATATATATATAGAGAGAGAGAGAGAGAGAGAGAGAGAGAGAGAGAGAGAGAGAGAGAGAGAGAGAGAGAGAGAGAGAGAGAGAGAGAGAAATTATTATTGCTCTGTTCTATAAGAACATTTAGCACTCTATTTGTAGAATACACTTAAATATAATAAGCATTATAGCAATCATCTGATTCTTCACTTTTTGGTTTCTTTCAAAGTTTCTCAACGTTCTATTCTAATAGATGTTTTTAATAACTTGTGGTTATAAAAATAGGTGTTTCATTTCAACTCAGAACAGTTTATCAGTATGATTCTTTATTTTAGTTCATGATATAGGTCTTTCTTTTTTTACTACCTAGAATAGTTAATTACTTGTTAAAGTTTATCAAATCATTTCTGAAATTTATTTTTAAAAACAAAAAACAACCACGCTACACCACAAAGTTGTGGTGTAGTTTTAGAGTGCTCGCTTCATAAGTGAGAAGTGCTGAGTTCGATCACCGACACTTTCCTGGTAGTACTGTGCTTAACTTGTTTTTTTGTGCCGCAACCTTGTTCATCAAGGTTTGTGTTTTAGAGTTATAGAGATAAGAGAGGTTTTTAACCATAATAAAGTAGCCTCCTTGATTGTAGCCCTACAAAATGCGAATATTATAAAAGAAAGCTATTAGCAATAGTGTAACATTCAAAACTCAGCATTCTATTAATTTTACCTTTATTTTATAGAATTATCAGAAGATCACTACTTTTTAAACTATTTCGCTTTCACTATCCATTTCGGATTTTTTTTGCAATAAAGGTACATATCAGATGTCCTCCTCATATGTCCCAATCTCTTTTTCACGATCTTTTTCTAATCTGCATGCACACGTATTATATATATATATATATATATATATATATATATATATATATATATATATATATATATATATATATATATATATATATATATATTATATATATAATTAAATTAAATTTAATAAAAAAAATTTAACGAATATGGAAAAAGAAAAAGTTGTTTCTAAATAAAATACTAAATATAAACATTTTGGTTAATTCTATAAAAGCCAGACTTAAATATGTTGAAATTCACTGTGCAACTTGCATAAACTCATAAAAACTTGAACTGCAAAATTATTGCATATGTAGGATACATTTTTACTTGTGAAAATATGCCTTAGAGTAAAATTGTCAGATAAAGGTTTTCTAAGATTGAGAGCAGCCATTTTAAAATGAATGTACCGCTCCTCATCTAGTTTGTTTTTCATATTTAACAAATACTGTTAACTAACCGGCAGTTGAATTGATTTTAAAGCATGTTACTACAGAGGTAGCCAGAACATTATTTCACTTATAAAAAGTCAATTTGTTGCAAAAAAATTATAACAAATTAAAATCTGGCTACAGCTATAGTAACATAGTCCAACTTATTAATCTTTACAGACACACAAAAGCAATGATCCAAACATTTTTCTTTGGATCATTGTTTTTTGATATTACATAATAGTTTTCAAAAAAATTTTGAAAATTATAATGTAATATAAAGATTAAAATCTGGTTTTTTTTACCCCTGAAAATCCCGCACAAAAAAAGCAAATTAAAAAAAAATTGAAATAAACATTAAAACTAACTTATTTCGGTTAAAAATATTTAAAATTGAAAAAATATTTCAGAACAGTAAGTACAATCCTACTTCCGCTTTGCGACGCATAGTGGCTAAAATACGTGTAAATGTCAAAACTAATAAAATTTTATTATTTTGCTATATACTTCTACCAATATCTAGAACTCAATTTTTATAGTCACTGAAGACGTGTTTTTTGTTATAGGCCATAGATCCGGCTTTAGTACGCAAATCTCCTGGTGGTTATACATATCTAGGCGTTTACAATGGTGGGACTGTAGAAAAAAAAATGGAACATCTGGTAAACATTTTTTTAACCTGAGCTGAGTGTTGCAGATATTGTTTTATATATTTTTTACATTTATACTTTTGAAAATAATAATGTTATATGTTTCACTTTAACTATAATTATGGTATACATAAGGCATGCTTCGCTGGTGGTATGTTTGCTTTGGGTTCTTTAGAGGCTCCTAATGAATCAAAAAGTCGTTACATGGAACTAGGCGTTGAGATTGCTCGCACATGTAGAGAATCATACCGAATCACTTGTGAGTTGACTGTTTAATTATAAATTTTTAAATAATATTGTGAAATACAAAAAGTTTACAGTGATTTGGGATTTGCATCTAATTTAGCAACTGGATTGGGTCCGGAGTCGTTTCGATTCGAAGGACCACACGAAGCAAAAGCTATTCGTGGGAACGAAAAGTATTATATTCTTCGACCAGAGACTGTGGAAACATACTTTGTGATGTGGAGACTTACGCACGAGCAAAAGTATAGAGACTGGGCATGGGATGTTGTAGAGGTATTAACATTGTTCTATTGCATCTGGGTAATAAATTTTTGGCCTTTTTTTAAATTAAAAATATTTTTAGGCTTTAGAAAAGCATTGTCGTATTGGGGTCGGTTACAGTGGAATTCGAAATGTGGATAGTACACCCGTTAATCATGATGATGTGCAGCAAAGTTTTTTTTTGGCAGAAACTCTTAAATACTTATATCTGATATTTTCTGACGATCAGTTAATAAGTTTGGATGAATGGGTTTTAAATACTGAAGCCCATCCTTTACCCATAGAAAAGAAAGGAAATAGTGCCTAATAAGAATTAGCGGATTGCATTTTTGATTGTATATATTTAATGTCATTTTATCACGTGGTTTCTTTTTGCATTTTTAAAATTTATAGATTCTACCCCGTTGGCAAGTCGAATAAAGACGCTAAAAAGAAAATAAGCAAATGGTATTTGTTTAGAAAAAATATTTCGAATAAGAAATCTCTAATGAAAATAGCCTTGTTGATAGTATAACGTATCAATTAATTGGTTTGTAATATGGCTAGATCCGCCATCCCACTTTTGCCTAAGTGAGTCGACCAGGCTAACTCTTTTAACAGGTGTTGTGCTCTGACGTGACAATTTGTTCACACTAACTCTTGACTACGGTGTTTATATAATCTTATAATATATAATGTATACAAAGTTAAAGAGCTAGGTTTGGGATTTCAATTTAAAAAACTCATTTTTTTAAAAATATTAGAAATACTGAAGGAATGCTTGTTGCATTAAATGTGTTAATAATTGTAATATGTAAATGAGGCCCCATTTAAAAAATTAATTGCTAATGTGTTGACTAAAAAACTTTTTGTTATGTAACTTCAACTTAAATTTGGTTTATTAATTTAAAGTTAACTGAAATTTGTGGATAGATAGTTTGCCAGATAAACCTATTTTTTAAACATGTCAATAAATCATTTTCTTGTTGTTTTTTTTGTTTGTTTTTTTTTGCATTAATTTGTTGATCAAATTATGTTATGATTAAAACCGTATACCTGAACGTGTGTTAAAAAAACTCAATATTTATAATTTTTTAACATTACATTTCTGGGTAAGTATTTTTAGAATTTTTTATGTAATAAAACCCTGATGTGCTATTTATTTCTATTCAACTCTATTTATAATTTTGTAAAATTTATGTTTGATTGCACGTTTTAATATAGCTTGGTTTTTCTTTTAAAAATATATTTCTGAGCTTTTCTTAAAAAGTATGATTTGCCAAAAAAAATATTTAAATCTTTCACTCTTATCCCGAAGACTGAGGGGGTTACTGAAGTTCAGGAGACCCTTTTTGTTTTCAATTTGTTGTTGCGACCCTCACTAAACTCTTCACTATCCGTGATTTAAAAAAAAAAAAATTATGCGTATATATACTCGAAATTTCTCGCTTACAAAGAAAGCGTTCTTCTACAAACCTTACTTTGAACGTTTGATTACTTTGGGTTACTTTTAAAATTTTTGAGATATTTTTACTTGCCCTTCTTTCACTGTTGACAATATTTGAAATTTAACAAAATAAATATAGGGACTATGGTTGAGTCTTACATAATTCAAGTTTAAAATAATATTTAGATAAAAGGATTTTTTATAATATTTTTATAATTGGTCATTCAAAATTACCCCACAAATGGGATCACTTTAAATACGTATTAAGTAAAAGCAAGACCTATTCAAAAACGCATTTATTATTTTTTATTTTTTTGTTGTTTTTTTAAATTTAGTAAAAACTACAGTCTAGTTTCACATGAGTATACTAAAATAATATAACAAACACTCACTTGTTTTTTTGTTTTAATGGGTATGATTTAAAAGGACTAGCATAAAAAGGACTAGCATAAAAAGAGTCTCATTTGCATCAAGTTTACTTACAGACAATGCAATTGAAACATCTTTGTCAAAAAATCCTCATAAGAAATAATTTTTTCAAGGTCAAAAGTAATTTATTTCCCCCTTTGAGTCTCCTTTTTCTTTGACATCAACACGACACAATCGTTAAAGTACATTTACTGCTTTGGGTACTAAAATTACAGATACCATCTGGCAAACGATTGATAATAATACTTACATCTAATGGGTAAATACTAGGGTTGTTCGCCGAAAAACAAAACTTGCGAAAATTTCGCATCTTTATCTACCGTAATAGAATTGTTATTACGGAAGTTGCACATGCGAAAATGCACATTCCGTAACGCGCTATACGAAAATATAAATAAATAAAATTCCGTAATAAAGCATTGCGAAAGAAAACTTGCGAAACAAATCATTTCGTAAGAATACTTACGAAATAGTTCCTTACGGAAAAAGCATTCCGGAATGTGTAGTTACGAAAAAGACGCAAAAGATTTTATGTTACGATATATTTAAGATATTAAGTGTTAACAGTTTAAATAATAAATAAAAAAAATTAAAAAAAAATGTTGTCAAATGATTCTTTAAATGTTTATACAAATATACCTAATATATATACATATATATATATATATATATATATATATATATATATATATATATATATATATATATATATATATTAGGTATATTTGTATAAACATTTGAAGAATCATTTGACAATATATATATATATATATATATATATATATATATATATATATATATATATATATATATATATATATATATATTATATTTATATATATATTCATATATATATATATATATATATATATATATATATATATATATATATATATATATATATACATTAACGGGATTTTACTGTATATATATATATATATATATATATATATATATATATATATATATATATATATATATATATATATATATATAAATATATACTTATATATACAGTAAAATCCCGTTAAGTTGGACTTTCAATGAATAGATAAACAGTATGCCTTTCTTTTTAAAAAGTATAAAGAGGATGTGTGATAAACAATTAAATACTTTATTATAAAGAACGAGAGATCTCTCTAAAGGTAAATGATATCAGAAAGCGTAAAAAGAGAAGAAATATATGTGAAACAGCGGGATGTGAACCTGGGTCTACGCGGCCAAATGTCTTAACTGAATGAGCTATACGTTCATTCAACTAAGAGAATAGTAATATTTATTTAATATATAATTTGAAACTATATAAAACAGAATTTACAGAAAGAGATACGTATGCAAATAGGATTCTATATATCAGGAAAATGAATAGTAATGTGAACCTTTAGATGCTTATAATTAATATCTGGACTCAAAAACTAGTTACTTTTAATGGAACACAATAGGCTGTAGGAGCCTCAGGGAAATTATATTCAGAAATGGTTATATTTAAATGAATTATATTATTTGAAAAAGTTGTTTTACGTACATTTCATCATAATTTAAGTAGAACTTAGTAAAGCAAGGGAAACGTGTTGAATTAAGCACAATGAACTCAATCTTAAAAGAATAACTAACAGAAGAGAGGTTGTCACTATTGTGAAGGCGACGAAAGATCTGTAATATAGAACATGGAGGTCAAAAAATGCTATCTTAAGTAAAAAGAGTTTGATGAACAAAAGTTACAATGGCTGCGGAATGCGAACCCGGATCTCTGCGGCGAATTATCACGTATCTAACTGATTGAACTATACAATCTTAAACTCAAATTTATATCTTATTAAAATTAAAAAACAATATTTTCTATGATCTATACTTCGAAAAGCGTATTCAAACAGGACTCTACATACCTTTAAAATCTGCTAGAATTTTAGTAACGTGCACACTTTTAGAAATTATTGAAATAGGTATATTTTATCAGAAATATGCTTAAGCTAAAGCATATTTTTGAGCCTCTTTTTACTATTTGCTTAAGCATATTCGAACCTGTTTCAAAAATTTCATATGCTTTAAAAAAAAAAACATGTATATTCCTACCCATCATTCTTATTTTTAATATACGTAATGAGTTCAAAAAACATCGTTGTTTATATTTATTATGGCACGTTTCGTAAGTTTATTTCCGTTAAGAATTCTTTCGTATGTTGTGATCCGAAATACTTTCGTTTCGAAAGAAATTTTATTTTTTATCAATATTTCTAAAAATAAACCGTAAAAATTTAATAAGTTATGTTACTGAAAATAAAAATTCATTATAAACATTTTGGGATTTAAAGATGTTAATTTTTACAATTAAAATCAGTCTGGCAAACAAATTTTCTTCATAGACTTCAAAACGTCGTTTGGCGAAAATGTTTGTTTCGCAAGTGCGACTTCCGAAACCGCTACTTTCGTATGTTGCAAAATAGTTTTGTTTCGTATGTCAACTTGCGAAATGCTAAATTTCGGAAGTGGCTTTTGCGAAATGAACATCGGCGATTTTAAATGTTTTGTAACATTCGGTACGAAAAAATGTAATTCCGTGTTCTCAATATCCTTACGAAAGAATGTTGTTTTTCCGGAATTGCACGAAATCCTCCGGTTAACAACCCTAGTAAATACCAGATTTTTTTCAAAACTACTAAGCGGCTGATTACCTTTTGCTCTGACGATTATAATCTGTATAAAAGTAAAGTTAGGTTAGTTATTAGTTAAGTTTTTTATTTTTTGTAATTTTCTGTACCTTAAAAAACATTCGATAGGACAACAACTCTATTTGAAAAAAAGTTTTGTCGTTTTTCACAATTTCGTAAAAGTTGGCATTCTAGTTTTTAGTTATGTCCTCTCAAAATATAACTGGCTTTACCGTTTTAAGGTTTTGCGGGACAAAAAAACTGACAATATTAAATTAACATGTGATTTTAAATTGCTTGATAAGGTTTGTTCTTTTACATATTATAGAACATTTTACAGGACAGGTGTTTAATAGATGATATTGTTTTTGTTGGTCGATGCTGGAGGAGTAATGTCAGACTTTAAATGTGGCGACCATATGAAAAAATGTAAACAAGATACAGAGTGCGCCATAAATAAAAACTGCCATTGCTAATGTTTTTTTGAGTTGCTCTTGCATTCTATTCGCTATTGATGCGGCTGACTCTACATGTGATCTAACGTTAAGATCATTGGAGACCATCACACCGAGGTCTCGTTTGACTGCAGTCTTTTCGAGTGGATAATGCATGCCGTCAAAGTTAGCCATTGAGTATTCACGCGTCGACTTGTTACATGTACGACCAGCATGCGTTACCTTGCATTTCTCAATATTGAAATGCATAAGTCAAATATGTGACCATTCCACTGCTCTGTCAATGTCAGCTTGAAGAGTGATGCTGTTCGACTTGTTTTTAATTATGCCAGTTAGTTTACTATCGTCAGCATACAGCATACATATATTTCATATGATGAGTGATGCTGTTTGGCATGTTGTTAATGAAGATTACTAAGAGCTGATGCTGTTGATGACCACTCATTGACTTCGGTCACGTAACCAAGCTGAGATCCAGTCTAAGAGCGCGCCTTGTATACTGTAGGCTCTTAACTTATGAGCATGGCGTTTATGTCAAATGTCTTTGTCAAATGTTCATGTCAAATGCCTTTTCAAAGTCTATGTATATGAAGTCTACTAAGTGGCTGCGATGAATTGCTTTCTTCATGATGTCCCAAGTTTCTGGCTGGTTTAAGACGCAACTCTTGCAATGAACAAAGCCATGTCGCTTTGGAGTAAATAAACCATTAGCAACACTTATCTTTGATAATGTATTTAGTAACATTATCTTTGATAATGTGTGTCCGAAAATAACTACAGAAATAAAAAACAAAGAATATAAGAATCCATGGATGACAATAACTTTAATTAAAGCATCAAAAAGAAAACAAAAACTTTACGTAAAATTTTTGAAATCAAAAAATAAAGTAGATGAAAAAATATACAAAAATTATAAAAAGTTTTTTCAACATAGTATGAAAGAAGAAAAAATAAGGTATTTTTTTAATCAGCTTGACTAGCATAAATTCGACTTAAAAAGGACTTGGGCTGTTATAAACGAACTAACAGGAAGAGAAAAAAAAGAAGCACACTTGCTTACCACAAAAACTAATTTCCGATAAAAAAATTTTAACAAGTACAACAAAAATACGCCAGGAATTTAACAAATATTTTGTTAATGTAGGCCTTTCTCTTGCTTCTAACATTGTGCAACCAAATAAAACATTTGATAATTTTTGGGAGAAAAACCTACCACTAGTATAAAGAATGAAAAGATAACTAAAATTGAATTTAATAAAGCAATTATCGAACTTAAACGCAACAATTCATGTGGATATGATAGTATTTCGAGTAATGTAGCAATTTATATAATGGACAGCATTAGTAAACCATTATTTTATTTAATATCATCTTCATTTGAAAATAGTATATTCCCTAACAAACTTAAATTAGCCAAAATTAATCCAATTCTTAAAAAAGGTGAGAATGTTTTCAACTACCGACCTATTTCTCTTCTTCCAGTACTTTCAAAAGTATTTGAGAGAATAATATATAACAAAGTAAACAATTACTTTACATTAAACAATTTATTATGCAAAAATCAGTTTGGATTTCAAAGAAGGTGTTCTACTGAACATGCTATTATTAAACTTGCTGACAAAATATTTCGTCGTTTGATAGTGATGAGCTGGTATTAGGAGTTTTTGTTGATCTTTCCAAGGCCTTTGATACTGTTGATCACAGTATTTTACTTTCCAAGCTAAAATACTACGGTACAATAGGCTCAACATTTAAGTGGATTAAAAGCTATTTGTCTAACAGAAAGCAATTTGTATTACTAGAAAAGTCAGGAGCCCTCGATATTACGTGTGGAGTTCCTCAGGGTTCAATCCTAGGTCCATTATTGTTCTTAATTTATATTAACAATATGCATAAAGCATCCCAAAAAATATGTACAATTATGTATGCTGACGATACAAATTTGTTTTTTAATCATCCTAATGCAAAGACTTTGTTTTAAACTATGAATATTGAACTTGAAAAGTTTAACCTCTGGTTCATAGCAAATAAATTATCCCTAAATTGTCAAAAAATTAGTTTTACCCTTTTTCATAAAAAAAAACAATCATTTAATCTCCCTTTAAAGCTTCCTAAACTGCTTATTAACAAAAATGAAATCAAACGTGAAAAATGTACAAAATTTTTGGGAGTGCTTTTTGATGAAAATTTGTCATGGAGAAACCATATTGGTCTCCTTGAAACAAAAATGTCCTCTGTAAAAGACGTTTTGTATAAGTCGAGACCTTTTCTCGATACTAAATCGCGTAATATGCTTTACTTTAGTCTTGTACATAGTCAACTTTTGTACGCAAATATTGTATGGACCAGCACCCATAAAACAAAACTGCTAGAATTGCAAAGCCTGCCAAACCATGCATGTAAAGTAATAAATTATTTAAATAGGTTAGTAAACCCGGCCCCAGTGATGCAAAGCATGAAGGTTCTAGATATTGAAAAGCTTAACACATTACAGATATTAATTTTTATGTATAAATAAAAGAACAACCTCCTACCAAGCGTTTTTTCAGATTTTTATTTTACTTTTAAAAATTAAATTGTCTTTATAATGAGTGACTATAGGGGCTTTATGAAAAGGTTGTGATGTTATACACATCATCCTTACCTTCTTTGAGTCCCTGACTGATTAGAACAGAATATACATAAAATTAAAATAAAAAATTATGAAAAAACGTTTTTTATCATGTTTATCTTTACGACGTGTATTTTATGTATTTTTTACATGATTATATGAAAATTGTTATTGTAACTGTTTAATCAGCAAAATAAAAGTATATATATATATATATATATATATATATATATATATATATATATATATATATATATATATATATATATATATATATATATATATATATATATATATATATATATATATATATATATATAACACAGTGTTCCGTTATACTTGTTTGAAAAATACTTTCTATCAATTTGCATGGAATGGATGGGAGCAAGTAAGCCGATGTGTTTAGCTTATTCCCCTTCTTGAAAATATGCAAGTCGGGAACTACACCAGTCACGAACGAGCATTTGTAGATAAGCAAAAAAGGTTTGGCAAAGGTAGCTGCACATTTACTTACGACCCGTGGATGTAAGTCGTTGTAGCCAATAGCCTTTCATCATGCTGGTTGAGGCACTTTGTATTATATCGATAGAAAAACTTGATGGGTCGACGAGACAAATTTCAAAAGCTGGCATTAGACCTTTAGGCTCCAAAACAAAAACTGAATGAAAATATCGTAAAAAATATTGTAAAAAGTCCAATTGTAAAAAATCCAACTTGTTTTAATTTCTCTATCAATGGATCATTTTGGAATTTTCTTTTTATGATAAGCTTTATTTTCTAGATCTCTAAGTACTTTTCCTCTCAAAGCTTGACTGCATTTAAATTTTCTCGCAAGATCTCTCTGCGACTGATATTGATTTGCCTTTATGGAGCGAATTTTGGATTTTGCTTTATATTTATCATTAAATCCTTTCTTTTTTCCAATTCCAGCTTCTCTTTCAATAGATTGAGTCTGTTTATATCGCCAAAAATAAATCCAACTGATGATCGAGAAACACCGGTCAATTTTAAAATGTCAACTTGTGACAATGAAGGATCTTGAATCAGATAAGTAGAAAAGAAGCAAGAACAAGTAGAGAAGCTAAAATATTAAGAAGATTTTTTTTACTTGCTATCTCAGAGTATTTATTTGTTATTTGAAACCTCTAACTTGTTTTTTGGAAGTGTTTGCTTATTTACTGATTTCTTATTTTATTTTAAATTTTATTTATTTTTCTTTCTAACTTTCTAACTACTTAAGTATTTTTTGTTATGGATTATTATAAGTGTATTTATATTAAGTATACTTTATTAAGTGTACCTTTATATTCATTTATCGTTACTACTTCCATGGTATTTTGGTATGTATATTGGCATGATATTGTTGTTTATGTACTCGAATTACTTATTTTTCTTTTTTAAAGTACTGTTTATTGATTTTTTTTTATTATAGTTATTGCTATATACTATTTGGTACTTTTTATTATAATTTTTGTTGTATACTTAGTTGCTAATGTTTTATGATATATATTATAGCCACTGCATTATAATCTCTCATCTCTTTGAATTAATTACTATTTTACATTAATGTTTACAAGCTATATTTCATCTAACAAACTTCTTTCTTTTTTTTCTTTTTTTTTTTTCTTCGAAAATCATACTAAATATAATCAAATTGTTTTACACTTCTAATACCTTATTATGCCATCTAAGAATATTTATTTTGGCTCTCTTTCTGACCTTAAGCTTGATCAAACATTATTACACAAGAATACTAATTTACTATATTCTCTTGACACTACATCAAGTCTACGAAATTCAATTTCAGATCTAAATAATCCCCAAGATTCAATTATTTGTAAATACAATTACACCATAGATTTCAATAAAAAAATTAATTTTAATTCAGATCTTTATATTCATCTCAATATTTCTTCTTTACCATATCACATTGATGATCTCTGCATTTTTATTAGCACTCTGAATACATTACCTGTGGCAATAGGTATTACTGAGTCAAATTTGTATGTAAATGATACAAATACAACAAGCATATCTATAAATGGTTTTAACATTGAACATTTGACCCACTGAGGCTAAAAAAGGGGGTGCTCTTCTATATCTAAATTTTAATTTAAACTACAGAGTTAGCAACGACCTAAAGATCTACTCATCCAAATGTCTTGAATCCATTTTTGTTGAAACTATAAAGCCTCACTTAAAAAATATAATAATTGGTTGCATTTATCAACATCTATCTATGAATCAAGACAATTTCACTAATAATTATTTAACTTCACTATCAGATAAGTTAAATATTGAAAAAAAAGTATTTTTCTTATGGGGGATTTTAATATGGATATACTAAAATATAATGAACCAAATCCTATATCTAACTACCTTGACTTGCTTATTTATTTTTCATTACATCCTGTTATAATTCTACCAACACGCATAATAGCTAAATTACAAACACTTTTTGATAACATTTTTATAAACTTCAATTCACCTGACCAAATCTCTGGCAATCAAACTATTTCAATATCTGATCAAATGGCTCAATTTATCTGCATTCCTAGAAAAACTAACCACTCTAAAAAAAGTATATCTTACAGACGATGCTTCAAGACCTTTAACAAAAATATATTTATCGAAGATGTTTCCAACATTAACTGAGATCTCTATATTAAAAAAGATGATGATGTAAATCAATCTATCAGTTTTCTTTTAAAGACATTTAAAAACCTATATGATCAGCATGCTCCATGCAAAAAACTAACTAAGCAGCAAATTAAACTTAAATCAAAACTATGGATCACCAATGGCATACTTAAATCTATTTCCATTAAATACAGACTATATAAAAAATGCACAAAATGTAAAGATATTAGTACTAAAAATAAACTGTTTTCTAAATTTAAATTTTATAGAAACAGAATTAGCAATCTACTGAAAATTAGTAAAAAATCCTATTACACAACCTATTTTAGTAAAAACTTAAACAATATTAAGAATACTTGGAAAGGGATAAAAGTAATCATTAATATAAAACCTTCCTCATATAGTTTAACTCTCTAACTTAAATTGAAAAAAAAATATTATCACAGATCAAACTACTGTATCGAATATGTTAAACAACTTTTTTGTTACTATCCAAAAAAAACCATACCTTCAACATCCAAATTTACTAACTATATCAACTCTCCAAATTCTAAATAGTTCTTTATTGATCCTGTCACAGAGAATAAAATCTCCAATCTTATTAAAACCACTCTTAGAACTGGAAAAAGCTTATTCCAGACATGATTTCTAAACCTCCTAGTATTATTATAAATAACTCTCAAAATGGTTTATTCCCAGATGCTTTCAAAGTTGCTTAAGTCATTCCGATATTTAACAAAGGTTCTACAATAGATACTACCGTCTACTATCTCTCTTCTTTTACAATATAACTACCGTCTACTATCTCTCTTCTTTTACAATAGATATGTATAACTTACCGTCTACTATCTCTCTTCTTTCAAACCTAAGCAAACTCTTTGAAAAAGCTATGCATAAGAGGCTCTATGCATTTTTGAATAAACTTAAATGCCTTTACAAACACCAGTATGGGTTTCGTACTAATCATTCCACAACTCACTTATTAAAATTACTGAGTCTATTAGAAAAGCTCTTGATGATAAAAACTTTGCATGTGGTGTTTTTGTAGATCTACAAAAAGCTTTTGATACAATAGATCATTCTATCCTACTCAAGAAATTAGAATATTATGGAATCAGAGGAATACCTCTTAAAATGGTTTACTTCCTATCTTCACAACAGATCTCAGTTTGTCTCAGTCAATGACTCAAAATCTACTCAAATAAATTGTTCCAACGGTGTCCCTCAAGTATTAGGACCACTACTTTTTTTTCTTTATATTAATGACCTTAATAACTCAATTAAATTTGCAACTCCTTATCACTTTGCTGATGATACTAACATGCTCATTATCAACAATTCTTTGAAAAAAAATTAAAAAAATACATTAATCATGATCTTGCCAATTTAGTTCAGTGGCTTCGCTCAAATAAGCTTTCTCTTAAATGTAGCAAAACTGAACTGGTCATATTCAAATCTAATAAAACAAAAATCAATAAAAATTTAAACTTTAGATTAAGTGGCCAGAAAATTATTCCTGTAAACTCTATCAAATATCTTGGAATTATAAATGATTCCAACCTATCGTTTGTGTCCCACTTGAAGACTTAGCCATAAAATTGAGCAGATCAAATGGAATGCTGGCAAATGTTCGCCAATATGTCAATCTGGAAACACTATTAAACATATATCATGCCAATTTTGGCTCACATATACAATATATGGGGACAATAGCAAGCAGTTTTAAGGATATCCTATCTTCAAAACAAAGCTTTAAAAATAATACATTTTCAGAATTACAAATTCAATCCTAATGTGCTTTATCTTACTTCTAAGATCCTTAAACTATGTGACCTTGTTCAATTCTTGAACTGCCAGTTTGTCTGGAATCACCAACACAAAAACCTACCTCTTACCTTCAACAATTTCTTCCCAAAAAATGCAAATAACCGTTACTATCTTCGAATAATTGATAATCTGAATCTTGCAGTCTTAAAACATCGTTCTGTTACTTATGAATATAAGTCCATAAAAAACCAAAGTATAAAATCTTGGAATAACCTTGCCTATGACCTAAAAGTTCTCCATTCAATCTATATTTTTAAGAGTAACCTATTCCATTATTTCCTAATCAAATACAGTTAATAAATCCAAAGATATGTTTTTGTGTTAAAGTGTTTGTCATAAGCCCATTTTTAGTTAAGATTAGTACATGTACTATTTGTAAACTTCCGCGAATGTGACAACTATTTCAGAATATATGAATTGATTGAATCAATAAAAAAATTACAATCAAAAAACTAAAAACTGTGTTTTCTATTTAATTCAAACCTTGCGTTAATTTTGGGACCAATAGCAGAAAAACCGCTATTTTTTTAAATATGAATTATTTTAGCAAATTTTAATTGATTTATTAAAATCGAAAATAGCTTCGACAACGTTTGATTAACTTTACAAAGATCTACACCATTATTTATTTCAAGGATATTAAAGACTAAATAAAGTTTATAAAAAAAAGTTCCTAACTGTCCATTAAATTTTTTTTTTTAATATCTCATTAACAATTATTGAAGATAGTCCTATCTTCAATAATTGCAACATTTGCTTCAAGTCACTTATTCATTTGCACAGCAGCTGCTTGAAACAAGTTGAATAATATGTAAATAAATATACATTTGTCAAAGAATATATGAGTTATGGTCTATATTCTAATTTTAATTCAATTATAAATAAATAAAATTCTATTAAAAAAATTGCGCTAAAATAAAATAAAACACCATTTAAAAATGGCCGAAAACTATTTCAACATTAAAACCTGTAACACACTATATGCCTTCTAAAATCAGTTGTATTACGATATTGGTTCGACGTTAGCGCATAGTTAAAAAATTGTCCAACGCTTCCTACGTTGTTCCGACGTTGGCCAACGTATGCGTGCTAGTTGGGGTATTTATGATATAAGAAAACTTTTAAAAGTCTTTTTGCTTAAACTGCTTTTTTTGAACTTTCGTATTTATGTCTATTCTATTTAAAAAAATCGGAAAAATTAAAAAACATTAACTATTTTCATATCCAAGCGTATAAAAAAATTATAATGATAGTTGTTAACTTTTTCTACCCTCCCCCCCCCCCCCTCTTTTGATTGTTCTGCTTGTTAATAAAAATCAGCCAAAACAGATATTACAAACAACCTAATTTGAAGATTCTGTCGAGAGTTTTTTGCAGAAAAGTTGCTACAAAAAAAATCTAACAGATATAGTTAACTTATTTGCATAGCCAGTTCATCTTTTTCTTTGTAAATAAATATAGTCTAAATGAAAAGGTTGGAGTTTTAATATAGCCTTATATTTCAAAATACACCGAGAGAAATATCACGTAATAATCATCTATTTTAGAGATTATTGTTAGGGATTGTCCATAAAGTATGTACGCTTTTATTTTGAAACTCCCCACCCTCTGCATTTTGCTATACCCTTTTTGAGTACCCTCCACCTCCATATAAGTACCTACACTTTTAATCTACCTACCCAACATTTTATGGTATTTTTTTTTAGTTTAGTGTCTTCTTACTTTTATAATTGACTCCCTGCCCATCTTATATAAGCTATTTGCATGACCCATCTCTCCCATCCGAGCTTATGGACTATCCTTTATGTGTTTACGTAATTAATTAGGTAAAACTTAAATACAGACTTTTTTCTTTCGAAATAAACGGGGTGAGAGTTCTAATAAGCTCTAAGTTTGCGTAAGAAGTGCGCATACTATTTTTTTTGCTCTAAGAGTAATTTTTATATTAATTATTTTTCTACATTGTACCAAAATATAGTGAAATAACGAATAAATATTGGTCGGTGTCGAAAAGATTTACCAAGAACTGTACTTTACGGACAGGTAGTCTTTAATAAAACTCTATTATTCATCAGCCTTAAATTCAAAGCTTGTAATTCTTTTAGCTTTTAAAAGATTTCAAGGTTCAAAAATTTAGCATAAGTTAAGTTTACTATCGCTGTTTACATTGTAAATAAACAAACAACAAACCATTTACGCTTATTTTAATATATTAGTTTCCTACACATAAAGGCTTGTTATACTAAATACTTCTTTGCCATATATATATTTTTTATATAGATTGTAGAACATTCGATATTCGAGCCAGGATTTTATAAAAAACGCCAAACCTCGCATTTGCTCACTTGAAAGTTATAACTAGTTGTTTACGGTTTTTTAAAAAAAAAAAGTTTTTAGTCATAAATTAAAGACGCGTATTTATAAAACGCTAATTTTGTTCACAAGCTTTTTATGTAGTTGTTTTGCTATATTTTTGTAACCAAAACTTTGTTCTTATTAAGATATAACCGTAATTTAGACATAGCTGGAATTTTAAAATCGATATTTGTCTATCTGAATAAACCTTAATTTTAAAATCAAGATTATATTAATAAAGATATAATATAGAACATGCGAAGATACCCCATAAATGCTTTGTCAATGAAAGTATTTCATATGATCAATTGCGTGCAAATAGAACAAAGTAAATGGTTATTTATTATATAATAATTGAATGCATTATTAAAATATTGAGAAAAAAAAAATCTATATAAGTTACATTTATATAGATATATATTTATTTTTTTCACTTTTTTTTAATTTGTAAATATAATGTAAAGATATGTGAAAGTATCATGCAGACTTAGGTCTGCATGATACTTTTACATATCTTTACATTAGTATTAGTAAATATGAGGAGTGAGTAGTAGACTTACAAAACACAAAAAAAGTTCAGTTTGTTAAAAAATTTGACGGTTTTTTTGAAAAACAATTTTCAAAATATCTTTACTTGTTTTATGAGCAGTTATGTTTTATAGATTTGAATTTTCAAAAAGTAAAATTTTCAAAATTTTCAAAAAGTAAAACGCCATTCAAAAAGTAAAACGCCATGAATTTTCAAAAAGTAAAACGCCATTAACTGTATTAATAGCTATTATTTTATTGCACCATTTGTAAAACTTTTGTAAGTGCAAATTGCAACATTTGTAAAACATGTGTAAAACATTTGTAAAACGTTTGTAAAACCTTTGTAAGTAACATTTATATACTATATATAAAATTTATTTGTATTTCTACTATTAGAATTTTTTAAATTGTTTTTTCTTTTACATTACTTACTTTAATTGCATAATACACAGGGTATTATGTAGTTAAAGTAAATAACAACAAAAATTTTGATTATTTTAAGATACTTGTGATATAACATTTTCACTATTTTTGAGAATACTATTTTTTCTTTTTAAAAAAATCAAAATTTTGTATATTTTTTAATGAAGTAACTCATTATAAGTTATAGTCTATATTAAGAGTTCTGAAGAGTTTGTTTTAACAAATGATTTTTACACAAATCTTGATCAACCAGGCTTTCTGTTTAAAAAAACTAGTTTTTCTATGTGTCAATACAAGTCATGTATTGACACATAGAAAAATTACAGAATATGTACAAATTTTATATGAAATACAACACTTGTTGTATATCATAAGGTTTTTGAAGCAATTGTAACATTTATGGTACAAGATGCATACTCTTTATTAGAATTTAGCTCGAATAATTTTAGCCTCTGTGATTTGAAAAACACATTAAATCACTTATAAACCTGTTTGGAATAAAAACTCAAAAGATAAGAAAAAATGTAAAAAATAAGTTTAAACCTCAATGGAAGATTGAGGTTTTCTGACAAGAAGTCGAATATATTGCATTTCACTAGTGAAATTGTCCAACCTAAGCTAAAAAAAAAACAAAAAAACAGTATTCACAATTACATAGTTCCTGTTAATGTACCACAACATGTCATTTTATTGTGAGAATAATTAGCTAAATCAAAAAATATTATAAAATGTACAATGAGAATCTGGAACCTAGTGGATTTCATAGAGTTTTTGTGACTGTTTTTAAAATTAAACATATGAGTTGTAAAAGGTTTAGAAAAATTATACACTGTGATTTATACACAAATTCTACCAGTGATTTATTTACATATAAACCACTGTAAGAATTTCTAGATTTTGAAATAATTTTTTTAAAGGAGTTCGCAAGAATAAAAAAAACTTAAATTTACAGTTAAACCAGAAGTTAACTACAAAATAAGTTTCATCTCAAGTTTAAATAACTATGACTTTATTCATTCAAAGTTCAAAAACAGTAAATATACAAATAATACAACAAATTTAATTGGTTGTATAAACATGTATATAATAAGCTAGCAAAACAAGTTTCTATTTAATTATTAAATGGAAACTTATTTTACTAGCTTGTTTAAATATACATGTTTTATTAAAAAATATTTTATTTACTTACCATTTTTTATAAAAAATAAAATTTATGAACAAGAGTTTGTTTAACTTTGATACAATCAACAATGCATCAGATGAAAATTTAAAAGTTGATAAGGAAATGCTGATACTCTCATACTTTAATAGACTACTGCTGGGGGTTTTAGTACATACATTGACTAACTAAATAGGTAGAACATGTAAGGAGTGCTGCTACATTAACTATGGTTTAGGCTGCTGGCAGCAATCTTTTTTCTGAAAAAGCTGTATGGAATTAACCAAAAAAGAATGCAAGTTTATAAAAAATTTTACTGCTTATAAAAAATATTTTATATTTTCTTACTGTAATAGAGAGTAAAAATTTTAAAACTCCATAATAAAAGTGTTTATTTAATTACAATTTCTTTTAGCAGAAAATTTAATTGCATATTATATTTTTTTATTTTACCCAAAATGAAACAAATTTATATAATTAATTATAATTAATATATAAAATATTTAATTCATTACATATTAAAAAAAATATTGCACAATAATTTAGTATGTAGTAATTTTGTATTATTCAGGTCAGATTATCCTGCTACTGGTAAAATGTAACCCAGTATAACCTGCTTCATGTCCTGTTGCCTTGTATGACAAGCTTTTTTAGGCAAAGGTTAGGAGACTGCATCTGGCTACTGTCTTGTAAAAGGCTTCCTAGGAAACGACTTAAGGAGTAAACAGATTCTATCTGTTGACCTGCCTTGCAACTCTTCTTTATCTATTAGACTGGTGCAGATGTATTTTTAATACATTAGTTCTGATTTAGGGAGTCGAATGCTGGATCTTCTTGACTCAATGTATAGGTTTTGCTTTTATGACTAGGCAACTCATTTTATTATCTCCTAATGAGGGTACGGCTCTAAAACTCAGTAATATTGTTCTGAGGTCAACTGGTAGTCAGGTTTTCGAACTCTGTAGTAGCACTCAGAGAGGCTGATTCCATCAACAGCTACAAAATATCAGAGTACTAGCAGTGCCATGTTGTTCATGGATGGTATCCCTGTTCTTACTTTTGGTGTGCATTGTCAAGGCCACATTTGGAGCCCTTTGTTATAACTTAGGGTTTATTAATAGTAATGAGGCAATTGCTTGGGCTATTAAATAGTGTACTGAGTACTATCTGTGCTATTAGTCAAGTTCTTTAACAAATTTGTAAATAACTAAAGTACCAAAAACTATAAAACTTCAAAAGCCATTGTCATCACCAAGTTCTCTAAATCTATCATTCACTAAAATTCATGGTCTTCGAAGTGATTTTTCTTCTGTTAAGTCTTATTTCTTGTAAAGTTCACCAGACCTACTTGCTCTTTGTGAGACTAATTTGAGTTCGGCTGTCTCATCTTGTGATCTTAGTGTTAATGGTTAACTTCCTTTAATTTGTTAAGACACCAATAGTCACATGCTTGGCATGTGACTATAGGGGTCTTTATGAATTACATATACAAGTATCTGCATATACAATACATAGACAAGTATCTCCTTTACGAAAGTCTGGTTGAACAACCCAAAAGGGTCTTAATTTGCAAAATATGCTATAAGACATTGACTTGAACTCAGTTGTTTGTTTGAACTCATTCCACAAGTTTAACATTGTATCATTTAATAGTCTTTTTTGTTTTTTCACTTTGTTTCTTGTTATTCTTTCTTTTTTCCCAGCAGTAAGCCTACTGGAACTATCTTTTTCTAAAAAGTTCCTAACTTCCATTTCAAGTTGTTGTTTTTTCAGTACATTTGAGGGCTGATTCAAGTTGTATGTAGAGAGCCTATATACTCAAAGAGCGGACATACATGTGATCATTTTTGATTGGTTGTTCGATTTTTATGTTTTTAGACGCCATCTTTTTGCCAAAAATACCAACTGCGATTAAAGTCTACTACTAAATTTGTATTAAATATTTGTAAAAGTATGCCTGGTTGTGCTGCAGTAGGCTGCCATAACAGGCCTGAGAAAGGATTTATTATGAAATGCTTCCCAAGAAATGAAAAACAACGGGCGATTTGGACTTCTAAAGTTAAACGACTTAACTGGATACCTACAAACACAAGCTTTTTATGTGAAGTAAGCATAAGAAAATACAGTTTTATGTAATTAATCCTAGAAATAAGTTATTTTAGAATCCATACAAATACATTATATTCGTTCAATTTTTTTATTAAGATAAACTTTGATGCTGATCAATGGGAAAAAACCAGAGAAACTCAAACATAATGCAATTCCTACTGTCTTTAAACATGTTAGAGCAAAACATAAGCGAAAAAATCCACTCGAGCGTTTTCCAATACCAAAAAAAAAGAAAATAAGTTTTATAGAAAGAGGAGAAGTTGTGGAAAATGTTTTAATTGAAGTAAATAACAATGAAGTATCTGAATCAGTTTGAACAACTGAGGTTGATAAAAGTTTACTTATACAAGATTTAAATGCGAAATTGGAGAGATTAGAAAGAAAAGTCATTAATCAAAAAAAAATTTAACATTTTAAAATCGAAAGCAAGAATAAATACTATTCAAAAATATAATCATATAAAGAGAGATAAATTTAGAGTTTTCAAAACAATATTTAAAGAAGATCAAATTTTATTAAGTAGAAAAAATATGAAATTCATTAAATGGTCAAATGATACTATAAATGAAGCGTTAGAACTCAAATTTACATGTGGTCAAAGTGGTTATGAAAATTTACTTCGTTTAAACTTACCATACCCATCATTACGTACCCTACGAGGAAGATTAGAAAATCTAAAATTTCAAAGTGGCATTCTAACAGAAGTCTTTGAGTTTATGAAAACTAAGGTGAATGCCATGAAAATCCATGAAAAAGAATGTGTTTTAATTCTTGATGAAATGTCAATAACTGAAAGTGTTGACTATGACACATCTACAAGCTCTTACTATGGAGTTGTTACATTACCTGAACATTATGGCCAAGCTAACCATGCTTTAGTTTTTATGCTTGGAGGAATATCTACAAGATGGAAACAAACTGTTGCATATTATTATACTGGAAGTTCTGTTAATGTTGGTGTTTTAAAAAACATTGTCCTATCTATAATAAAGTATACCAAAGAAATAGGATTAAAAGTTAATAGTGTTACTTCTGATATGGGTGCCATTAACCAGGCAATGTGGAAATCTTTTAATATTAGCTGTACTAAAAGTGGCAGTATTTCTAGTTCAATTAAACACCCATGTGACCCTACTCGTACAATTGATTTTTTAGCAGACGTACCACATTTATTAAAGAATATAAGAACATCTCTTTTATGTAACAAACATTTTATAATAACAGCTAAGATTCAAGAAAAATATAAACTTCAATCGCCAATTATAGATTCAAAACACCTTAACAAGCTTGTAGACTTTCAAGAAGGTGTGGATTTGAAGTTTGCTTACAAGCTTACATCTGAACATCTTGATGAAAAACATTTCAACAAAATGAAAGTATCAAGAGCAACATCTGTAATGAATCATGATGTAAGTTGTGGATTAAAATTTATTGCAAGTGAAATAAAAGATGATTCTATTCTCACAACAGCTTGGTTTATAGGAGTTGTTGATAAATGGTTTACATTAATGACTTCACGAAACCCAGGTATGGCTCTTAGCATGAAAAATGACAAAGTTTACAATGAAACAATAACTTGATATAGAGATATTCAATGGTTTAAAAAGTCATAGAGATATTCAATGGTTTAAAAATATTAGGCCAAACTGGAAAAATAAGGTGGAAACCTATTCAATCTGGTGTTATATTATCAACAACATCAGTTATTAACTTGCAAAATAAGTTTCTTCTAGAAAAAAAGTTTGATTTTCTAATGACATCACGATTTACGCAGGATTGCCTGGAGAATCTTTTTTCCCTGGTACGTGCAAAACAAGTAATTCCTACTGCTCTTCAATTTAAAAATAACTTGAAACTTATTTGTGTTGCCCAATTCTTAAAAAAATCATCAAAAGGCAGTTATGATATAGATGACCGTCAATTCTTATCTGGTTTTCTTGATATAGTTAATAGTAAGGAGCATAAGCCACAGCAAAGAGAGTGCATTTTGTTACCTAAAGATTGGGATAAAACCTCTAACTTAATCTAAAGTAATGCTGAGCAAAATTGTTTGTTTCATATTGCAGGTTATATAATTTCTAGAGTTAAAAAAATTGAAAAAGTTTGCACAGAAAAAAATTTGTTTTGAATCTCTAGTTTCTAAAAATAGAGTTAATGCTGATTACACAAAGTTTGTTACAGACAAAGAGCACAAAGTGGGTAGTTTATTTTTTGCTAATGAAACAACATTTGCATTCTTTTTACAAATGGAGTTAATATTCAGATCATTTGAGCCATACCTTAATTCCCAAAAGAATTGTAATACTATGCTTTTAGAGAAAATTAATTCTAATGAACAAATTAAAAGTCTAACTTTGTATCCTAGTTGTCATCAAATTAAATTGAAGCTAAAAAACAGGTTTATAACATTCAGACTTAAAATATTTAGCCTTAAAAAAAAGCGTTTATTATGTAAAAAGAAAAAAACTAAAAAAAGTTCTTGTGAACTTGGCAGCAAGAGTATGACAATGCATGCATTGGCACTAAAGGTTTAGGTTCAACTAATTTATAAAATAAACTGTAAAGCTTTTTTCAAATTACTTATTGATTACAACTACTTTTTTGCTGTGTTTTTTTTTTAAAGGTATTTCCTAAATAAATAAATAATTTTGTCGAAAAATAATTTTGAAAAAATAAAACATAAAAAGGTTTAATTTTTAAAAATATATTTCTGTTTAAAATATTATTGTGCTCATTTTCTTTCAATTGTTTTTACTTGAATTCGTGAATGTCATACGCTAGTTTGGCAAAAACATGGCCGCCGTTCTTCCGTATTTTCCGTATGCCCGCTCTCTGAGTATATAGGCTCTCTAGTTGTATGGTAAGATATATCTTGAAGTAAGATTGTGGAGGCTTCTTTAAAATCTGTACTTCTTTATTATCTTTCCTCTTAATACTCTGGCAAAATCCTTTTTTTTTTGGCAATTCAATTCTCAGTAGAAAAATTTGATTGTATTTGTGTCTTTAACACTTCGCTAAAAAGCAAGCTTTTCTTTACTTCCTTCGAGCATTTTGTACCACTGGTCATTTTTTTAACCACCTTTTGAGGAGTATTATCTTTTGCATATCGCAGTCTGTAGAACTTTTGTTTGTATTTATCACCTCTTTGCTTTAACAAATTGTTTTTTTCTTCTAATTTTTGGATTTTTTTCTTCAACCCATCTCTATATTTACTACGAACTTTTAGCCCGCTTCTGGAACTAAATTCCTGACTGGGACCAGGAAGTACATTTATGCCTCTTTCATTTTTGATAGGAATATTTACAGATGGGCTTTCAGGTGGTGTAGACAAACTTTCAATAAGTTGCTATCTCTTCTTTTTCATTTCCCAACTTCTCTTGGTCCTTTCTTTCCAACCTTTTCTTACTGATCTTTTATCCTTTTCTGAAAGTTCATGAGTTTTCTTTCGTGTTACTTTTTTTCTTTCTCTATCTTTCTGTTTTTGTTGTTCATATTTGTCAGGGTTTTCAGCTTTCATCTTCTCCCTCGCTTCCCGCATTCTTAGCTTTTTCAATTCTCTAGTTTTTTCTTTCCCATTTTTATTAACTGTAAGTAAAAAAAAAATTATAACTATCTGGATAGAAACATTTATCTTTTCAATAATAATTAATTAGCTATATGAGCAAAGTTTTTAAATATTAAAAATCCTTAAAATAGGCATTAAAAAATTCAGGTACAGGTAAAATTGTCGTTTGTTGTCACATCCGTTCCATGTGTATCATGTCTGTTGCTTTCTGTACTCCGCAGATGTGACAAATTAAAGGAAAAACCCTAAAAGGAGTGCTATGTTTTGAGGCTAGGACTCTGTTCCCTTTGGAGTAAATATGCCTAGGTAATTGCTATTAAACAAAAGTATTGCTTATAAAAAAGTATACCCTGGGTATGTTTGCCGCAGATGTGACACACTAAGACTAACAAATTCAACTTTTAAAACTTTAACACTTATCAGCACTAAACAACTACACCAAAATTTCCCCCACTATTACTCATTAATAAAAATGTCTGGTAGTGTAACTAGAACAGCTAAATAAAGAACTACTGCTCCATCCTACAGCTTTTTTTTGGAATTAATAACTCTATCCACAGACGTGACATTTAAGGTGGTGACAAGTGCTTCAATACATAAAAGTTACTTTAAAAATATGTTTTGAGGAAAATATTATGTCAACTCTAATTTTAATGTATTCTTGATTATTTATTATATAGTATTAGCAACAAGGTTTAAACTTTTTGGGATTAGCAAAAAGTCTGGGTGGTGACATTCCACGGACGTAACTTGTCACAGTCTGTGGAACATTATTTATTCACTGAAAATGTTATTTTGGATTGGTTTTCATCAGTTTAACATTGTATAAGCTGTATATTTGTTATTTGCACTGGTTTCAAGTATAAATAGTATTAACTTGAAAAAAAAATTAGTGGGGACAGTACATTGCTACTTTTTTGGAGAATGATCCATATTTCATTTTGGATTATATATATATGTGTATATATATATATATATATATATATATATATATATATATATATATATATATATACATATATATATATATATATATATATATATATATATAAACTAAAATAAAAAAAAAGACCCGTTATAACATTGAAAAAAATGTTTTACTTTTTCAAATGTGTTTTTAAATATATTCTACTATCTATTTGCCAGGCAATGGATGGTATAATTTAACTGCTATTAAATGTTATTATAAATTAGTGCTTTTTTGGACGCATTTAAACAGTAATTATTATCAGTTAAGTTTTGTAACTAAGGTTTCTGTTTTAACTAGTGGATGATATGTTCTAACATGTTCTAACAATGAATGGGATGGTTTCTAATACTACTGCGAAGAAAATTGTAAGAAAATTACGCTTTAAAATTTGACTTATTTTAGCCGGTATTTTAAACACCTTTGGTACCTGTTATCGGCTTAAAGCCATCGTGATCTAAAATACACAGTTCCTACTTGTGTTGGAAACACACGCTGAGAAATTTTTATCTTTTATAAACTGAGGTAGGTCTGGTAGGCACAGATTCTTGTTCTAATAGTAATATGACAAGGTACTTCACACCGATAAAATTTAGGAAAAAAATCTCTGTTCATTGTCCATCTGTATTTAAAATAAAAACAATTTTTTTTTTTTACTAATTCTATTATAACTTTGTATTATAGTTTGTAATATTTATATTCACATTTATAATACTAAAATTCTGCTTTACCAAAAACAAAACAATTGTTGAGTATTTATAAATATTTAGTGTTGTTAGCCATTTGTATAGTTAAAATATAATCTCAAGCGCTATTAAAAAAATCAGTGAATGTTATGCAAAAAAAAAAAAAAAAATAAATAAACAGCTGCACTTTGTAAAGAAAAAAAGTCAATCTGAAACTCAATTTTTTTTTTTTATTCGGTGTAATTTGCACAAGAATTTTATTTTTCAAAATCAATATCTAAAAATAGAGAAGAAAAAATAGTGGTTTATATTTATGAAAAAGTTATGTTTTTGTGAGAGCCATGAAATGCTCCTGTAAACCACTTAGGGAAGTTTAGGCAACAACGAAAGCTAAAGCTTTCGCTATCTGCCAAGGCCTGTTTATATATATTAGGATGTCCCAAAAAACAACATTTTAAAAATAATCGGCTCCCACCCCTGAAATGTGTTCTATCTAATACAAAAACACTAGGTTTAAAATTTTTTTGAATAAAAAATATTTTAAGAGGATCCCTCAAACTCAAAAATAATATTTATTTAAAAAAAAAATTTAACTTATCAAAATTATTACAAAAAAACATAAAAACTTTTTTTTTTTTAATTTTTTGTTAAAAAATATAATTTTTAATGTAATAAAACCAAAAAAAACATTTTATTTTGAATCACATATATATATATATATATATATATATATATATATATATATATATATATATATATGTGTGATTCAAAATATATATATATCACATATATATATATATATATATATATATATATATATATATATATATATATATGTATATATATATATATATATATATATATATATATATATATATATATATATATATATATATATATATATATATATATATATATATATGATATCAAGTCCTATTTATATACGTATATGTATATTTATATACATATATATACATATATGTATATAAATAGAACTTGAAATTAGCACCAGACTTCAGACATTATCCGGCACTTAACCAGTAAAAAATGACATCTATCGGTGATTTTGTCCTACCCATATTTTTGCGCATTTATTTTTTAATCATTTTAGTTGTTTCAAAATTATTAATAAATTCAGTATTATATATAAAATTTATTTTTTGAACTTTTTAATTTTATACAAAATAAAATTGAAAATAAATACATGGCTACGTTAATAAAATATGTCATTTTTTTTGAGTTGATTCATTTTTTTAAAGATGCTAAAACATTACATTTTTTTGAAATAAGTAGCCCAGTTTTTATCATTTATTTTAAAACGTTGCAATTAGTTATTAATTTAAGTTTATAGTTTTGTATTTGTTTTATTATTTGTTCAATGTTTTTATAAATTTCAAACAAATATTTTAGCTTTTAAAACCCCTTTTAAATTCATTTTATAAAAATTTTAACGTAATAGTTATTTTAATGCTTATAGAAACTATTACTTTTTATTTCACTATTAATTTTGAGTTGTTACATAACCTTTGTTTTTGTGCTAAAATTTTTTGCTATTAAAAGTGTTTATAAAATTATTCCTAGAAAAAGTTTTATAAAAAAATATATATTTATATAAATATAATTACGTATAATATTCTTTGATAATTTAAATAAAATAAGTTTATTGTAAGCATAATTAATTTGTTACTTTATTTAATAAAGTAATAAAAAAACTTAATAATTTATTTAATATATTTACATCATAATTTATATAATTAATAAATTTGTACTTTTATTCTACATTTTTATTATATATTTAATTATGTATTTAATAATTACATAATTTATGTATTTAATATATTTACATAATAATTTATATATTTAATAATTTACAAAGCATTTCTCATATTATAGTAATTTTTTAAAAATGTATTATAAATATATTTCTCTCTCCAAATTTTAGTTTTTTAAGCTTAGTTTTTTTTTTTCTTTAAGATTTTCTTTTTGTTAGATAATTTACCTTACAAATTGCGTGGTCAAGTTGTAAAAACAAAATATTTTATGCGTGATCAGGAGTGGTGTTCGATCACATTTCTTTATCGGACATGTTCGACAAACTTGAATCTTTAACAGACAAATTGCCCAGTACCAAAAAGTTCGATATTTTGAGCCCTGTATATATATATATACAAGCTTGGACAGGAATGGCGTGCCATCGAGCGCTATAGCTGACGACACCAATGATTTTATTTTTTGACAACTTGACCACGATTGTTTATATCTTTTGATGATTAAAACATTCCAGAAATGCGTTGTAAAATTGCTAAGCTAAACTTAAACTAGGAAAAAAGTTAAAAAAAAAAAAAAAACTTTTTTATTTGTAAAATCAAAGGAAAAAAATAAATAAATAAAATGCGCCTGCAGTTTAATTAAAATAAATTGCCAACAAGCAACTTAATTTTAATTTGAGCATTACAACTATATTAATGAGCGCTTTAAGTAACGAATTTAAAAATTACTATAAAAGATTTAAACTCATTCGTTCCTATTGTAATTGAATAAAAAAACATTTTTCTTTTAAAAATAAAATGTTTGTTTAAAAGATTTTAAAAAACATAAGTTTAATTATAAAAATTAATCGTATGAAAATTACAAAATGCTTCAAAACTTTTCCATTAATCAACAAAATATAAGTAAATGAAGTTATTTTATATTCTTGTATAATTTACATAAAATGTGTAAAAGCATTAGTTACAAAAGGTCTTGAACTTATTCAAAAAGTTCTTTCTAAAAATAATGGTTTAAAACATTTTTAGGAAGACATGGAAAAATAGTTTCAAACATTTAAATTTTTCATAAAAAATATATGCCTACATAAAAAAAATTTATATATAACAATTTTTAATTTACACATGAGTTTGTGTAAACAATCAATATAATTATTTTTTATGGTTTTTTTTAAAGCCTTTGTGAAAAATAAAAACATATTTGCTTGAAAAGATCAACGATTAAAAGTTATTCGTAACTTAACTCTTTTTTTTTATTTAGTTATTCGTAACGTAACACTTTTTTTAATTGCATTTAAATTGTTAAAGCATCAAAATAGACGTGGTCAAGTTGTAAAGAAAAAAAAATAGTGTGGTTAGTTACAGAGTGTGATCGCACGCCATTCCTGCCCAAGCCTGTGTATATATATATATATATATATATATGTATATATATATATATATATATATATATATATATATATATATATATATATATATATATATATATATATATATATATATATATATATATATATATATATATATATATACACACATAAATATATTAACCATTGGAATTAGGGTTGGCATTCAGCAATGCTGACCTAACTGCAAGAAATCACCAACCTCATTTCAATGTTTTATTGTCAAACCTTTGTTTTACATTTTTTCTGCCAACCTGATGTTGACCTCACACCCTGATCAAATTATTACCGACCTTATTTTTCTTTATTCCGAGGGCTGATACATACATATATATATATATATATATATATATATATATATATATATATATATATATATATATATATATATATATATATATATATATATATATATATATATATATATATACAAGGGCTATTCCAGACCCTTTTCGACAGCATTGAAAGTATTTAGGGACAATCGGATGTTGCCCAAAATCTGAAATTGAGGATTTTTTTTTTTTATGGCAATTATTGTTTGTTTTTTTTTGTGCAGAAAAATGCCTACATGCGGCAATGTTTCCGCCAAATTTTCTTACATAAAACATGCTAAATTCTGCAAAAGTTGGCATGTAATCTATATCAGTGTATAGTCATTTTATATAAAATATTTTTCAGTATTTTATATAAAATTTTTAAAATTATATTAACTGTATTATTTAAATTTATAAAATTATATCAACTTTTTCTAATAAAAATTTTATTTAAGTTGGTATTTTGATATGCTTTCTACTGATTTTGAATCTACTTTAAGTTTTTAGAAAAAGAATACTAAAGAAAACAAATTTTTTTTCTATCTGATGTTTATGTGGCCTATCCAAACCCAAATCCTCACTTCAAATGTGATGTTTGTTTAAAAGATATAGTTGGCATTCTGATCTAATCTAATAACTTGACTAGCAAGGTGGTGTTAACCAAAATGTTAATAAGTTTGCTTTATTTTGCTAAATGAATAGTATTTATCTAATGTTAAATCCTTTAGGTTTTTCTATTTTAAAAATACAGTTTATTAGAGGTAAAAGTTTATTGTTTTATATAATCTTTTAAAATTCTTTTTAGAAAGATAAAGTTTTATATATATGTTTGTTTATTCATTATAATCGTTTGGTTTTGGATCTGGCGTATGATACAAAGCACTTTTTAACCAACTCAAATGTTTGCAGTCAATTTACAGTTATTTTTATGTAATTGCAGTATAAAATTCTGGTTGGTGAAAAATTTAATTTTAATATTGGAACAGTTCATGCCAGTAATAAGGAAGTCAGTAGTTCTTAAAACAGCATTAAAGCAGGCCTCAGAAAGGTGATATTTTTTTCTTTTCTTTTTTACAGTATTTATTGTTTTCAAATATATACTTGACAGCAAAAGGGAGAAACTATTTCCTAAAAACTATATAAGTTACTGAAGCAACTTTTGACAGTTTTAAATAAATAAGATTAACTAACTTAAACAGGCATATAATGAAAAAAGAGTGTAAGCTGTAAATCAGGAACTACAGCATGCTAGATACAGGGGCGTGGTGGCCCAAGAAGCCATGTGATCTCTTCATGGGCTTTTCACTTTTTATAAATAAGGGTCTTTTACCATTTTTTACTTTTTTCTACATTCTGAAGAAAATTAACAAATATTTTTATATATACTATATTTATGTTTGTTATGTATAGGCATTTTTGCATGTTTTTTTAATATTTAGATAAAAAACGACCTTGACTTATATTGATTTTCATTGTAAATGCCAATTGGGCAAGAAACTGACAAGTTTTCAGAAAAAAAGATAAATTAGAATCTCTTAGAGCCAAATTATCATTAAAAACAACCGTCAAAACTTTAGCATCAACATTAGCCCTCTTTTTGAAACAGACAGTATTTGCCTAAAGTCATTACCAAAAAGAATAACTTTCGTTACAAATGGAAAGTTGTTATTGCAAATATATAATGAAATATATAATGAAAGTTAACATATAATGAAAGTTGACATATAATGAAATAAACATATAATGAAAGTTGTTGTTAACAAACTATAAACTACATTTAAGGCATGTTTAGGTATAATGAATGTCTTATCAAGCAACAACAAAAACAATCTTATCTTAAATAACATCGTGAATTAAGTTTGAATAAGCCATGTGAAGTATATCCATTTTTAAGTAGAATTGTTGCTGTGCCAGTCCATGCTGCTATATAGAGTTGCAAAAAAACACGTTTTTTTCCTTTGGCATTTTTTTGTTTTTTTTGGCGTTTTTTTTGGTGTTTTTTTGTTTTTTTTTGGTGTTGTATTGCTTTTTTTAACAATTTTTTAGTTTTTTTTTGACATAGATTTTGGAATAGCTTTCCTTTACTCTAGTATAATTTTAGTATTTGGCCATTAAAGGCACAATTAAATGTATAAACACCAATTTAACATAATTTTTTTATAAAAAATTTAAATTAGCTTTAAGTTAGTTATATATCTAGACATACTGTATGAAAATGTTTATTTTTTGCTTTGTTGTACTAACAACTGTGATGCCCTCATTATATATAAAAACTATTCTTATTCTATAAAAAAGTTACCATTTTAATTTTGATAATGTAAATATATTAATGTATAATACCATGCAAATTTAATATCAGACTTCGAATGTTAAAAAAAATAAGCAATTTATCAAGATTATTTACTTAATTAAGCATTTATATATTATGTAGTAATTAAGTCTTGCATTGTTTGTTTGTTATATCAAAAAAAATATATATTGTTAGTATGTCCATATTAAAAAAAAGCCCTATACTGAACTTAATTTCAAGTAAAATTTTCAAATTATTATTATTTACGGAGTTTTCCAGACCCCATTCACCTGATGATTCGTAATTTTATAATTTGTAATTTATTTTTTAACAGCATTTTTTTTTTCTAATTACATTATTTATTTATCTAAATATTTTCATACAGCACTATATCAGAACACTTGCAAAATTCTTTAATATGCTCTGTTTTTTAAGTTCAATTTTTAGACATAATCTTATGGCAAAAGAATCGTTTACCTTTTTCCATTTTACTAATTTGGTTCAGAGGTTTAAATAAATGGTCACTAAGGTTTTATTTCTGCCCCTGTA
The DNA here is from genome assembly GCF_022113875.1 of Hydra vulgaris. NCBI lineage: Eukaryota > Metazoa > Cnidaria > Hydrozoa > Anthoathecata > Hydridae > Hydra > Hydra vulgaris. Next base: position 29,213,447 of record NC_061158.1, on the reverse strand, counting down.
TGGAGAGCCTAATCATAATTCTTTTTGTTTTTCCTGTTGATTACCAACAAGAAAAAAAAATTCACTCAATAATTTAAAGATATCCTTTTTCTTTATATATATATATATATATATATATATATATATATATATATATATATATATATATATATATATATATATATATATATATATATATATATATATATATATATATATATATGTATATATATGTATATATATATATATATATATATATATATATATATATATATATATATATATATATATATATATATATATATATATATGTCTGTGTGTATGTATATATAGATATTATGGTGCTTTAAAAATCACTACTCAGTGTTGTTAATGTGGTCTGGTTATTTTTTGTATGAATCTATTTTTAGATTCTAATTCAAAAAAGATTTATATAAAATTTCCCTTTATTTGAGTAATAAGTTGACCTTTTTAATATAAACATTTTAGGGACCATTTAAACAATATTAGGGACCTGTTGAATAGAAAATAAGCTTAAGTATGAACTAAATATTGAACAATTAAACTTAAATTAGACTTGAAACTTCTAATTGTGTATCTAGGATTAATAAATCATTTCTTTCTAACTGCTTTATTATAATCATTGTCAAAGGCCTACTTATTTATTTCCAGTAACTTCTGGGGTATCTCAAGGTTCTATTCTTGGTCCTGTTTTGTTTCTTATCTACATTATTGATCTCCCCGACAACCCTACATCTATAGTAGCTCTTTTTGCTGATGACTCAAGTTTTTACTCCTGTCTTGACAAAAAGTCTTCTCTTTTTGATCGCTTAGAACAGGCAGCCAATTTTGAATCTGATCTTACTTCTGTAACAGATTGGGGCTCACATATTTTAGCTTATAAATTTTAATTCCAACAAAACTCAGTTATTTACTGCAAACAACTACCACAATACTGTCGACATTCCTATATTAATAAATGGTAACCCTCTTACTGAGTCCTCTTTTTTACATCTTCTTGGAATATCATTTGCTACTAAACTTTCATGTAAACAAAATATACAATCGATTGGTAAATTAGCATCCCTTTATCATTATCGTCATTTTCTTACCCTTGATTCCATTCTCTACCTTTACAAATATCTTTTTGTCCATGTATGGAATGTTGTTGTCATATTTGGGCTGGTTCTTCTTATGATGCCCTTTTTCTTCTAAACAAGCTCTATCTGCTAAGCTTGAGCCTCTTTCCCATTGTTGTAAAGTTGCATCTCTATCTCTTTTCTACAAATTATATCATGGTGGCTGCTCAAAAGAGTTATTATTTCTAGTTCCATTAACAAAAATTCATTCTCACTTGACTCTTTATTGTGCTAAGTCTCATTCATTAGTTGTTAATTTTTATTAAATATAATAAATGTAAATAAACAATGTTTATTGTGTCAATATACACTAAAGATAATAAAGATAAAATTGAGGAAGATAAAATTATCAAAGAAGTTTTTATACAGGACTGCTTCAACCGTGTTAACCTTTAAACATACCAAAGCAAAAATTAATTCAGTAAATTTCAGTATTTATTGTCCTATTTAAATCAGAAATTAAATTAAATTAAGATATTGCCATTAAAGTTAAATTTAGTAACTTAAACAATGAATTTTTGAATATTTCCCAAAAAAAAACAAAAAAACAGACCCCTATGTTTTTTTTCGAAAAAAACAACCAAAAAACCCAAAAAAACAAGAACCAAAAAAACGCGTCATATCTCTACTGCTGTAACACATTTAACACTCTTGTTGCTGGTTTTAGCTTTCAAATAACTGTATATATATATATATATATATATATATATATATATATATATATATATATATATATATATATATATATATATATATATATATATATATTTATATATATATATATATACACACTATCGGCTTGTCAACTCATAAAAAACAAACAGGAATGTTACATAAAATGTTACATAGAATTACATAAGTACTACATCATGGCTGTTTTAAAGTGAGCTTTAAGGCTTCTTGTTTTTTTAAAAAAATAACTACTTAATAGGTGTTACTAGAACTTTTTAAATTTTTTAAATATTAGAGATAATTTTGTTCTGTAAAAAAAATATAAACACCAATAAAATGTTTTACCATATGACATTAAATAAATGATTGAAATCTTTCTTCGATTTTAGATAGAACGTGCCAAATGATGAGCTTGGCTAAATTTCAGTAATTTGTTGTCACTTTTTATCAAAAAAAAGTTTAAAAAGTATATTTTAGATAATTATTATTAAATATACGCATTGTTAGACCACTTTAACTTAAAAAGAAAATTATTTAAACTTGATTCTTAACTGAGACAGGTAATATTTATGTCAGTAAAGCAAATCGCTACTTTTTTACTTGTAAAATAAAGTCACGTGATTGTTTTAAAATGTAAACAAAAATATATGCATAAAAATAGGCAAAATGTTGTAAGCCAGCCAAGTTTGAAGACACATTTAGTAACATAGCTAGAGGTGTAAATAACAATTTTTGGATTTTCGTGTGCATAAAGGATTGAAAATTTATTAATTTGGTGATCGTTACAAAAAAACTATATTTTACATATAAAAGTTAAAAAAACCAAAATATAAATGCATTAAAAACTAATTTTTGCTAAAAAAATTATTTACGATCACCGAAAATCAAATAGAATAGACATTCATGGATAAATGTTCCAAATTTCAACCATGAACCATGTAGCTATGTTATCAAATCTTGGTTGGCCTAAGACAGGTTTTTCGTTAAAATCGCCAAAAACACAAAAACCAAATCATTTAAAATATTTTAACAATGTTTATTTTATTTCGTCTAATGTAAATATTTATTAAACGAAGAAAGATAGTTCTTTTATATTTTTTTAATTTGAAGATGAAAGCATTTATAGAAAAAAAATTATATTATTTTAAATTTAGTGAATTTTTATACTTTTTATGCGGGAATATTTTTTTTAATTTCACAATCACAATTCTTGTGACGTCAGGCTTGCTTTTATATTGAATGAAACAGCCGTGACATAGCCCACCAGCTGCTTGGCCAATATAGCTATTATACAACATGCTACTACATTAACTGTTATATAGGTACCATATAGCCCTTGGCCCATAATATATCTACGGCATAGGCATGTAGCCAGCTGCATGTGGTTTATATAAAATATAATCTAAATTTTAATTTGTTTCACGCTTACCACTTATTTCAGTAAGTTTTATAAAATGGTAGATAATAATGATATTAGTAACTGTGTTACAATTTACATTAATTAATAAAAGTATGCACTTGTTAAACTTTGTGTTTCTTGTGCCATCTAATAAAATTCATTCTTGTGTTACTCGTCATTCAATTAAGTCTCATCCTTTTTCTGCGACTATTCCTAAGTGCTCCATAAACTCTTATTCGTCTAGTTTTTCCCCTCGAAAATCAGTTCTTTGGAATTTACTTCCTTCATCTTGCCTTTCTGATTCATATAATTTGCAATCATTTAAGTTTTTTAAAGTCACCAAAAGCGTGAGTTTAAGAAAGCAGTTCAGTTAAAGAGGCTGCGCAGGAGATAATCAACAATTGTAACTAAGCGCGTAAAACAGTATATAAGCAAATTAAATTGATAACTTACAAACAATTTATTTTAAAAAAATAGTTTAAAATTTATAAAAAGTTAAAAAATAAAATTAATGTTTAATAAATAAAAAAAATATAATTAAGTTAAAAAAGGAATAATTAAGTTAAGTAATAGTTTTAAGTTATATTTTATATATATTACCTTTTGTAAATTTTATATATACTACCTTTCGTAAATTTTATATGTTACCTTTTGTAAATTTTATATATATTACCTTTTGTAAATTTTATATATATTACCTTTCGTAAATTTTATATATATTACCTTTTGTTAATTACTCTCAGCTATCTAATAATATCCAATAAAAAAATGTTTGTAGTATAAATTGACACAACAAAAATGTCATTTGGAATTTATTCTCTTTGCAATGTTTTCTTTTTATTCTTTCTATATTTTATCAAAAATAAAATATTAAATACCAGTTAAATTAGATGTCAATAAACTACCAAGTCGTAATTGTTATAAAAATCGTATTAAACAGTCACTAAGCACATTAAATTACTAATTAAATGTAATTTGGGATTTATTCTCTTTGGAGTGTTTTCTTTTTACTCTTTCTATATTTTATCGAAAATAAAATATTAAATTTTATCAAAAATAAAAAATACCAGTTAAATTAGATGTCAATAAACTACCAAATCGTAATTGTTATAAAAGTTGTATTAAACAGTCACTAAGTGAATTAAATAACTAATTAAAAGAAATGCATTTGGAAAAGACTAGAAACTACTTTAAAATTATGTAAGACGGAGTTAAATGTTAAACATTAACTTGAATATTAATATTTAGAAGACTTTTGTTATTAAAACTTGAATGAATAAGTTTGATACTTTTAAGTTTGTTTTTGTGTCATGTAATTCAAATTTAAACAAGCAAATTTTAATTACTGTTTAATAATGAGATTTAATTTAAAGTTTAAATAACCGTGTATTAATATTTTCACCTTGACTAAGTTGTATTTTAGATACTAAGTTAAAAATGCAAATATAAAAGTTTGTGTATTAAAAAGTATATTTTATTTTTAAAAAGATTTAAATTAAAAATATAAAACTTAAATGGCTTTTTGAAAAATTCTAAAGCTCTTTAGTTCTTTGTTGTTTTTGTTTTTTTACAGTTTTTTTAATGTTTTTTAATGAAATTTTTATAATAGTCATTTGAACATATAGAGTTTATTTAAAAATAACCAAAACATGTCAAAACATTAAAAAAAAAATCTTCAATTATAAATTTTTTTACTATAAAGATGCTCACAAAAACAAAACAATGAATAAACATTTTTTGCCTTTTTTATTTTTGTGTACTTATATAATAAGGGAAGTTTGTCTTATAATTAATTAATATAGGTATAAAGACCTTAATTATAAAAGTCCATCATGCAAAATATTTTAAAAGTTAGTGGTCCTAGATACAATAAACTTTTTTTTAATTGTACCCAAGGCTATTAGCTATTGTACCTAGGGCCACTCTCTGAAAATTAGGTTTAACTCCATAATAAATTGACAACAAAGATTGACACATAAATTTATTTAATCTTAGATTGTTTATCTAGTGTTAGTTGGTTGCTACACTAAATTAATTAACAAATTTGACTAATTTGAGCAAAGTTGACAAATAAGTGCTTAAAATGGTAATCCTAAAACAACCACTAGAAAAAAATTCTGCACCAGTCAAAATTCAACAATCTACTTTGCCTTCAAACAAATACTTTATGCACATATGACCCTAGGTACAAGACTTGATAGTCTCATGAAAAATGTCATTTATTAACAAATCAAGATTAAGAGGAAACTTATTGAACAGCCCATTTAGCACTTAAGTAATAAACAATTTAATATAAAAGAATATATAGAAAAACATTTCCTCAGAAACAAGCGCCAAAAATTTATTTTAGATCATCAAAAAGCATTTTCTGATTATAACTTGTAGCATCTACCTGATTATAATTTGCTGTAACTTAGAACTGTATAGTTTTCAAATAAAGTGAGGTGGCCCTAGATAAAAGGAGGCCCTAGATACTGGGTACATGAACTTCCTCTACTTATTAAAGCAATTTTTTATTTTTATTATTTATATTATTTTTATTATTTATTTTTATTATTTATTTTAATGTATGTATGTATGCATGTATATATATAGGCATGATTTCCTGCTCCCACCTTCAAAGGGTGTGAAAGCAGATACGGGCGATTGCCCGCCATTCCTGCTGACACATGTATATACAGTATGCAAAAAAATATTTTTATATACATATGCAAATATGTATATACAGTATGCAAAAAAAAATAATTGTATATACAGTATGCAAAAAAAAAAGTTGTACACATCAAAAAAAATCTTTTGTGTTAATGTCCCATGCGCTTATTATATTTTTTTTCAAGTCGTCTAAATGCTCAGTTGCCAATTTTTCTATCCAAAATATACCACAGTTTTTCTATAGGATTTAAATCCAAACTTTAAAATGGCCATTCCAAAACATTGATGTTATTTGAATCAAAGTATAGTTTCATTTTCTTAGTGTATGTTTTTGATCGTTATCCTGCTGGATTATGAAATTATTTTCCATTTTCAATTTTTTAGTAGATAGTCACAAGTTGGCTTTTAGAATTTCACAGTACATTGAAGCATCCATTTTGTCATCAATAAATGTCGATTTCCACACTCCTTTCCAACTCATAACACTCCAAACTATCACATTTACTCCTCCTCATTACCTCTCAAGCAATTTAAATAATAAGTTTCTCATTTTTTAGCTAAAAAAAGTTTTTTCAAACATCTATAACGTTGTTTTCTAATTTCTGACAGCCACTGTAATGTTTTGATCTTCTTGAACTTTTAAAGCTAGTTTAGGTGCCAAAATAAATCTATTTTTTCACATTAATGATGATAATGAGATCAATTGCACTGGTACTCTTGTGTTTTTGTCCTATGCCAGCCAGACTAGCAACAGTTCCAATCAGATCATGCTTCTTAACAATTCCTGTTTTTTTTTTGGATCTAATAGTAAAATTTTCCTTGATTTTTCAAATCAACTATGAGACTTTATTGATGGAAAAGCAAATGTTATTTTCTTGATGTCATTTTACTGAAACACTATATTTTTTTTCATTTCTAGGATAAAAGTGCATTAAAGCTGTTTTTACTTACAAGTTTGATTATTCAACTAGCTTGATTTATGCTAAAATAATGACCTATTTTGTTAGTGTATGATTATTTTTTTTGGAGTCAATTTTATGGATCATTAGGTCAATTGTGTAAAATTCAATAGGTTTAAAAAGTAATTATACGTCTAATAGTCACAAAATTTATTACTACTTAATTACAGAGCTTTAGTTTCAATAATTCACTTTTACATGTGTTCACTTTAATTTTAAATATGGCAGATAAGAAAGTTGTTTCAGTGCAAAAATTATTATCTAAAAAGCAAATATTTACTCATGAAGAGATAGAAATCTATATACTTGATGAAAGCAAAGAGTAAAATGAGGTTTCAGAAGAAGAATGTAGTTTATCTGATATTTCTGATGGAGAAAATTCAGAACCAGTATTGTTAGAGTTAGGTTTAGAAGAGGAAAGGGCTGCATTAGTTGATGCTCTAAGTTCTGGCGACAATTCCTTAGAGAATGAGCTTTCTGAATCTTCATACATACTGGACATCTGAACCTCCAGGTAATGAAGTTAAACCTTTTGCATTTACCGGTGTTTCTAGGTACAACCAGAATAAAGTCAAAATTGATCCTCTTTAGTTTTTTAAACTTCATTTTACAGATGAAATTTGTGATCTTATTTTAAATAAGACTAATTGTTTGCTTCCCAAGTTATAAAAAAACTATAAGCAAATTCTAGAATGAAGCGCTGGTTGCATCTGAAAAAAGACTAATGATCAAAAAAGGTATTTGGTATGATACAAACACAAAACTCAAAAAGATTTAAGATATGAATGTGTTAGATGTGATGTAAGATTTTTTGCTGTTTCTATGCAATTATTATACAATAAGTGAATAATAGTGAACATATTTTTAAAATTTTGTGTTTATATACATATTATAACATATTTTTAAAATTGTTTATATATTATGATTATATATTCTTAAACTTGAATAAAAACATTTTGTAGTCTTTGATATAGTGTTGCAAATAGTAAAAAAAAAAAAATTAATTTATTAGTAAAAAAACACAATGTTTTTCATAAATACTGGACATTTAAAGAACACTTAAAAAAAAAAGCTGAACTTAAAGCAACCTTAAATTAAAAAAATACGGGACTGTTAAAGGGTTAACACCTGCAACATTATTTTACTTTTTTTTATTTTTAGATGATACCGGCCCAGTTTTTTGCACGCATAAAAGTCACCTTTTTTTTTTAGAAATTACTAAATATAGAAAATTTTTTTTAGAAATTCATGATTGTGCCTTTCTACTTCGAAACCTGTCGTTGGCCCTAGCAAATAAAGTTTATACTATTTGTACATTATCTGTATGCGAATACAAATAATGATTTCCTTTTTAAACACATAAGATATTCTTTGTTACACAAATTTATTTATTTTTCCGGATTTTTTTCTGGATATTTCTTGAAATTATTTTTCAGATTTTTTCTGGAAATTTTTAGAAAAATGTTCCGGATTTTTTTAAAATATGACCTGGATAATCCCTGGTTGTAAATCCAATATTTTAAAGAACCACTTGTCATGAAACGAACTTGCTAGACTTGATAACAGTAAGTAATGCCAATATAGTCAAATAGATTCAACATAGTGCTCCTTTAAGTAACAGAAATCAAGGACATTATGTTATAACATGGCAATATATTATAAGTGAAACATATGTAAGTAAGACTAACATCTTTTAAACAAAATTTAAATTGGAAAATTATCTTGAGGTATCAAACTATATACATTTGATAAATTGGATTATTCTTTTCTTGAACAAAAATATAAACAATTGTTGTGAACTTTTCAATTATCAATACCAAACAGCTTGTAAAAAATTTATTCCATTCCGTAAAAATACAGGTCTTTGTAAGTCTATTCCAATCCGAAACTTTTTAATACTTTTTCCTTATATATCCTAGCTTTTCAAATCCATAAAATACGGATCTCTACTGAACCTACTATTTCTATACATACCTATTCCACACCGATTATTTCTATACCGAATCCATAAAATACGGATCTCTACTGAACCTACTATTTCTATACATACCTATTCCACACCAATTATTTCTATACCTATTCCTTATTTACTTCAATACTTTTAAATAAAATAATTTTGTTCTGAAAAACAACTTTAAGAGCAAAAAAATAGATAGATTATAAAGCTCTATGGAATCGCCCACAAATTATGCAACGCCAAATTTATTATTCAAAAAGTAGAAGAGATCTTCAGTTCTTTAGGATGGCGATTTTCATTAAACTTAATGAGCTTTAAAGATTTTTTATTTAACCTACGACTCTGCGAGGAAAAATTTAGATCATTTTTGTTTTCTTCAATTGTGAAATTTAGCGTTGAGTAATTTATAGATGATCCCTTATTTTAAAGTCTAGATAAAGGATCAGCCAAAAAGTATATAAAGCCAAAAAATAATAGATTATAATACTATTTTGATGGTTATCTAAATTATGTCGTTACGCACTCAGTTTTAAATGTTTAATGGGGGCGTGGGTTAATAGCTGTATAACTCTAAATTTCCTTATTGTATCAATATTAAATAACTTAAACTTTTAATTAATTTTAAAACTAATTAGTTTAATAAAATGGTTTCATTTTAATATAAAATTAGAATTTTTAATGTTTTTATAAAAAAACATACTTTTTTAACCTCCGTACTGTTTTGAAAAAGTTAAGGTCGTCGCGTGGCAAGTTCAAATCATCATCTGCTTGCTTTATTTTTAATTTTTAACAGATTATTTTTTATTCCTTTAAAACATGCCAAAGAGGTTAAAGTGCTTCGCGTGGGTTCAAATCCTTTCGTTTACACTTAATTTTTTAAAAATCTTTTCCAATTTTCTAGAATACAAAATAAAACATTTTTAAAGGCCTATAGATATTATATGCAGAACATCTATCAAGATAATATATACTATAATAAACGAAAGGGAGATAATTTTTTAAAAAGCTTTTTAAAATTTCTAAAAAAGTGATTACACCGTTCAAAATTTGTTGAGTATAAGTCATGATACTTAAGTTGTTTATGTACTTTGTAATTAGTAAAATCTGCGCATTAAAAGGGACAACTTTAATTCTTATAGGAAAATATTTTACATGCCCTGTTAATTTTAAAGGAAAAATGATTTTTTCTATACTAAATCCTTACCTCAATATATTTGAGTAAGAGGTAGGAAAATAACTATACAAAAATAGAAAAACTATACTCATTGTTTTCATTTTTAGCTATAAAAAAATATTTATATTGTAAATAATTTTAAAAAACATGAGATGATTTAAAAATGTGGAACAACGAACTTACCAAGAGCTGTTTAATACTGGTCATGATAAGTCTATCCCACACCGACCGAAATAACTTCTCTTTATTTCAATAATTTTTAAAGAGATAAATAAAAAAATCTTTGTTTTGATATAAGGTTCAAATCATTATATTTCAATCAATTTTAAAAAAACTTTGTAGGACACCATCTCAGATTTTGCTGATTTTTACATATCATTATCTACATTATGTAGATAGGTTAAATTTGAAATTTCAGACTTCCAAGTGCAATGGTTTATAAAATACAGTTTCATAGACAATGCGCAGTGGCCCCCCTTGATTTAAGAATTGTAAAAACAGACTACTTTAATGCCTCATAACTTTCTATCTTTCAACAAGCGGCTCATTTTTTCTAAAAGTGTTTTATGGGTAGTTCTGTGTTAAAAATACTAGTTTCTGTTAACTTGTATCATATTAGAAAAAATTTATAGCCTCCTCAACTTCAAAAATTGAAAAATGCTAAAAAAGACCAAAATGAAGTTAACTGCAGTAGTTTTCTATTCATCAACAAGTCCTTACAGTTTAGTTTTCTGATTAGCTAGTATTATCTGCAACAAATAGACAAAAAATAAGCCGCTTGTTAAAGTTTAGAACTGAAATATATCTAAAAATGTATTGTCCATTTGCCAAAAAAGTCCCATTTTCAACCATTTTGAAATGCTCATAATTTTTTCTAACACTTTGTATTGATCTAAGCTTAACAGCAGTTAAGACCATATATTTGTATTGATCTAAGCTTAACAGCAGTTAAAATGCTAACATTCTTTACTTGTTGCATTCACAACAAAAATGACAGCATTTTAAAATAACCCTATTTTTCAATTATTGAGGGTTGAGCGCATTATTGGAAACCAGCACCCCCCCCCAACCTGCCTAATACCATATTCAATAAGTGCAACTGATTATAAGTTGTTTCTTAACAAAATGAAAGATATGGTTGATTGCCCCCATGCTGATCTGGTTTTTAACTTTGGTAGGGGCACAAATAAAGGGGCAATAACTAACTAAAACTCTGTAATATTGGTAAACAGTGATACTTTAAGCATAGTTTACACAATTAAGGAGTGTTATATCTCAAAGTCAAAGATCTTTGTTGTTTTACATAATTAATGTTGAACAATTTTTCATAAGAATTTCTTAATATATCAAGGGGATATTCATGATACATCAGGGGGCTTAAAAATATAATAAAATATAACTTCTATGGTAGAAATAAATAGTGATTAACAAAGGAAAAACTTGAAACTTGTTAGAAACCACTTAACTTATAGGTTTGGTTTTCACTTTTTTATTGATAATAGTTGCTAATGTTCAAAGCAATTAATACAGTATATTTTAATTAATCTTTTTTTTTATTAGATAGGAGTAAAACCCCCTTGTGTTTTAGAGCTCAGGCTCATGTAATGTTTTGGTGTTATTGGATATTTGAAATCTGTTGTTTTTGGATATTTGAAATAATTGCCAGCTTTATGTAAACAGCAGACAGATTTATAGTCACTTCTTAAAAATTCAAGTTTTTAAACTTTTTCTGGTCTGGTTTATTAACGCGCTCTTTAAAACTACAGTTTATGGGAAACTCTTTTTAACTACCATGCAAGAGTATATATATATATATATATATATATATATATATATATATATATATATATATATATATATATATATATATATATATATATATATATATATATATATATATATATATATTTATATATATATATATATATATATATATATATATATATATATATATATATATATATATATATATGTATATATATATATTTATATATATATATATATTTATATATATATATATATTTATATATATATATATATATAAATATATATATATATATAAATATATATATATATATATAAATATATATATACATATATATATATATATATATATATATATATATATATATATATATATATATATATATATATATATATAAATATATATATATATATATATATATATATATATATATATATATATATATATATATATATATATATATATATATATATATATATATATATATATATATATATATATATATATACTCTTGCATGGTAGTTAAAAAGAGTTTCCCATAAACTGTAGTTTTAAAGAGCGCGTTAATAAACCAGACCAGAAAAAGTTTAAAAACTTGAATTTTTAAGAAGTGACTATAAATCTGTCTGCTGTTTACATAAAGCTGGCAATTATTTCAAATATCCAAAAACAACAGATTTCAAATATCCAATAACACCAAAACATTACATGAGCCTGAGCTCTAAAACACAAGGGGGTTTTACTCCTATCTAATAAAAAAAAAGATTAATTAAAATATACTGTATTAATTGCTTTGAACATTAGCAACTATTATCAATAAAAAAGTGAAAACCAAACCTATAAGTTAAGTGGTTTCTAACAAGTTTCAAGTTTTTCCTTTGTTAATCACTATTTATTTCTACCATAGAAGTTATATTTTATTATATTTTTAAGCCCCCTGATGTATCATGAATATCCCCTTGATATATTAAGAAATTCTTATGAAAAATTGTTCAACATTAATTATGTAAAACAACAAAGATCTTTGACTTTGAGATATAACACTCCTTAATTGTGTAAACTATGCTTAAAGTATCACTGTTTACCAATATTACAGAGTTTTAGTTAGTTATTGCCCCTTTATTTGTGCCCCTACCAAAGTTAAAAACCAGATCAGCATGGGGGCAATCAACCATATCTTTCATTTTGTTAAGAAACAACTTATAATCAGTTGCACTTATTGAATATGGTATTAGGCAGGTTGGGGGGGGGTGCTGGTTTCCAATAATGCGCTCAACCCTCAATAATTGAAAAATAGGGTTATTTTAAAATGCTGTCATTTTTGTTGTGAATGCAACAAGTAAAGAATGTTAGCATTTTAACTGCTGTTAAGCTTAGATCAATACAAATATATGGTCTTAACTGCTGTTAAGCTTAGATCAATACAAAGTGTTAGAAAAAATTATGAGCATTTCAAAATGGTTGAAAATGGGACTTTTTTGGCAAATGGACAATACATTTTTAGATATATTTCAGTTCTAAACTTTAACAAGCGGCTTATTTTTTGTCTATTTGTTGCAGATAATACTAGCTAATCAGAAAACTAAACTGTAAGGACTTGTTGATGAATAGAAAACTACTGCAGTTAACTTCATTTTGGTCTTTTTTAGCATTTTTCAATTTTTGAAGTTGAGGAGGCTATAAATTTTTTCTAATATGATACAAGTTAACAGAAACTAGTATTTTTAACACAGAACTACCCATAAAACACTTTTAGAAAAAATGAGCCGCTTGTTGAAAGATAGAAAGTTATGAGGCATTAAAGTAGTCTGTTTTTACAATTCTTAAATCAAGGGGGGCCACTGCGCATTGTCTATGAAACTGTATTTTATAAACCATTGCACTTGGAAGTCTGAAATTTCAAATTTAACCTATCTACATAATGTAGATAATGATATGTAAAAATCAGCAAAATCTGAGATGGTGTCCTACAAAGTTTTTTTAAAATTGATTGAAATATAATGATTTGAACCTTATATCAAAACAAAGATTTTTTTATTTATCTCTTTAAAAATTATTGAAATAAAGAGAAGTTATTTCGGTCGGTGTGGGATAGACTTATCATGACCAGTATTAAACAGCTCTTGGTAAGTTCGTTGTTCCACATTTTTAAATCATCTCATGTTTTTTAAAATTATTTACAATATAAATATTTTTTTATAGCTAAAAATGAAAACAATGAGTATAGTTTTTCTATTTTTGTATAGTTATTTTCCTACCTCTTACTCAAATATATTGAGGTAAGGATTTAGTATAGAAAAAATCATTTTTCCTTTAAAATTAACAGGGCATGTAAAATATTTTCCTATAAGAATTAAAGTTGTCCCTTTTAATGCGCAGATTTTACTAATTACAAAGTACATAAACAACTTAAGTATCATGACTTATACTCAACAAATTTTGAACGGTGTAATCACTTTTTTAGAAATTTTAAAAAGCTTTTTAAAAAATTATCTCCCTTTCGTTTATTATAGTATATATTATCTTGATAGATGTTCTGCATATAATATCTATAGGCCTTTAAAAATGTTTTATTTTGTATTCTAGAAAATTGGAAAAGATTTTTAAAAAATTAAGTGTAAACGAAAGGATTTGAACCCACGCGAAGCACTTTAACCTCTTTGGCATGTTTTAAAGGAATAAAAAATAATCTGTTAAAAATTAAAAATAAAGCAAGCAGATGATGATTTGAACTTGCCACGCGACGACCTTAACTTTTTCAAAACAGTACGGAGGTTAAAAAAGTATGTTTTTTTATAAAAACATTAAAAATTCTAATTTTATATTAAAATGAAACCATTTTATTAAACTAATTAGTTTTAAAATTAATTAAAAGTTTAAGTTATTTAATATTGATACAATAAGGAAATTTAGAGTTATACAGCTATTAACCCACGCCCCCATTAAACATTTAAAACTGAGTGCGTAACGACATAATTTAGATAACCATCAAAATAGTATTATAATCTATTATTTTTTGGCTTTATATACTTTTTGGCTGATCCTTTATCTAGACTTTAAAATAAGGGATCATCTATAAATTACTCAACGCTAAATTTCACAATTGAAGAAAACAAAAATGATCTAAATTTTTCCTCGCAGAGTCGTAGGTTAAATAAAAAATCTTTAAAGCTCATTAAGTTTAATGAAAATCGCCATCCTAAAGAACTGAAGATCTCTTCTACTTTTTGAATAATAAATTTGGCGTTGCATAATTTGTGGGCGATTCCATAGAGCTTTATAATCTATCTATTTTTTTGCTCTTAAAGTTGTTTTTCAGAACAAAATTATTTTATTTAAAAGTATTGAAGTAAATAAGGAATAGGTATAGAAATAATTGGTGTGGAATAGGTATGTATAGAAATAGTAGGTTCAGTAGAGATCCGTATTTTATGGATTCGGTATAGAAATAATCGGTGTGGAATAGGTATGTATAGAAATAGTAGGTTCAGTAGAGATCCGTATTTTATGGATTTGAAAAGCTAGGATATATAAGGAAAAAGTATTAAAAAGTTTCGGATTGGAATAGACTTACAAAGACCTGTATTTTTACGGAATGGAATAAATTTTTTACAAGCTGTTTGGTATTGATAATTGAAAAGTTCACAACAATTGTTTATATTTTTGTTCAAGAAAAGAATAATCCAATTTATCAAATGTATATAGTTTGATACCTCAAGATAATTTTCCAATTTAAATTTTGTTTAAAAGATGTTAGTCTTACTTACATATGTTTCACTTATAATATATTGCCATGTTATAACATAATGTCCTTGATTTCTGTTACTTAAAGGAGCACTATGTTGAATCTATTTGACTATATTGGCATTACTTACTGTTATCAAGTCTAGCAAGTTCGTTTCATGACAAGTGGTTCTTTAAAATATTGGATTTACAACCAGGGATTATCCAGGTCATATTTTAAAAAAATCCGGAACATTTTTCTAAAAATTTCCAGAAAAAATCTGAAAAATAATTTCAAGAAATATCCAGAAAAAAATCCGGAAAAATAAATAAATTTGTGTAACAAAGAATATCTTATGTGTTTAAAAAGGAAATCATTATTTGTATTCGCATACAGATAATGTACAAATAGTATAAACTTTATTTGCTAGGGCCAACGACAGGTTTCGAAGTAGAAAGGCACAATCATGAATTTCTAAAAAAAATTTTCTATATTTAGTAATTTCTAAAAAAAAAAGGTGACTTTTATGCGTGCAAAAAACTGGGCCGGTATCATCTAAAAATAAAAAAAAGTAAAATAATGTTGCAGGTGTTAACCCTTTAACAGTCCCGTATTTTTTTAATTTAAGGTTGCTTTAAGTTCAGCTTTTTTTTTTAAGTGTTCTTTAAATGTCCAGTATTTATGAAAAACATTGTGTTTTTTTACTAATAAATTAATTTTTTTTTTTTTACTATTTGCAACACTATATCAAAGACTACAAAATGTTTTTATTCAAGTTTAAGAATATATAATCATAATATATAAACAATTTTAAAAATATGTTATAATATGTATATAAACACAAAATTTTAAAAATATGTTCACTATTATTCACTTATTGTATAATAATTGCATAGAAACAGCAAAAAATCTTACATCACATCTAACACATTCATATCTTAAATCTTTTTGAGTTTTGTGTTTGTATCATACCAAATACCTTTTTTGATCATTAGTCTTTTTTCAGATGCAACCAGCGCTTCATTCTAGAATTTGCTTATAGTTTTTTTATAACTTGGGAAGCAAACAATTAGTCTTATTTAAAATAAGATCACAAATTTCATCTGTAAAATGAAGTTTAAAAAACTAAAGAGGATCAATTTTGACTTTATTCTGGTTGTACCTAGAAACACCGGTAAATGCAAAAGGTTTAACTTCATTACCTGGAGGTTCAGATGTCCAGTATGTATGAAGATTCAGAAAGCTCATTCTCTAAGGAATTGTCGCCAGAACTTAGAGCATCAACTAATGCAGCCCTTTCCTCTTCTAAACCTAACTCTAACAATACTGGTTCTGAATTTTCTCCATCAGAAATATCAGATAAACTACATTCTTCTTCTGAAACCTCATTTTACTCTTTGCTTTCATCAAGTATATAGATTTCTATCTCTTCATGAGTAAATATTTGCTTTTTAGATAATAATTTTTGCACTGAAACAACTTTCTTATCTGCCATATTTAAAATTAAAGTGAACACATGTAAAAGTGAATTATTGAAACTAAAGCTCTGTAATTAAGTAGTAATAAATTTTGTGACTATTAGACGTATAATTACTTTTTAAACCTATTGAATTTTACACAATTGACCTAATGATCCATAAAATTGACTAATCACTTTCCTCCTCAACATATGGATATATATATAAAAAAGTGGGAGATGCTTTTGCCCTGAATTTGAACCCACACCTTGTGAGATGTGGGCCCTTTATTTGTTCTGCAAAATGCTAAAAAAGCATTGTAAGATGTCTAAAATGAAACAAAATTAAATTAAATGCCATGAAAAAAGTAAAAAAAGTAAAATAACACTGAAAACCAATTGCTGACCAATTGCTGACCAATTGCTGACCAATTGCTGACCAATTGCTGACCAATTGCTGACCAATTGCTGACCAATTGCTGACCAATTGCTGACCAATTGCAAACCTGTTGCTGATTAAACAATCAAAATCTGTACGAAAAAAAATAAATTAAAAAACAGAAAAAATTTCTTATAATTATAAAAACATAAAATTAGGGTTATTCGATCAGAAAATAAAATTATTCTTACCTTGTTGCAATAAAAACTAATTTCTTTTCAAACTATTAGCAAATAATCAACATAGAAAACTTAAAATAATTAAAGCTTGCTAAGTTAAAACCATATTTTAACAGTAGACAAAGTAAACATAATAGTCTGTGAAGCACCAAAGTAGAACTAAAGAAATAGAGTAACAACTAAATTTAAAATGTTTTTAATACATGATGCTTGCAGTTAAAAACATAAAAAATAACTCTACCTTCACAAGATAATGAAAGTGAAATTTTTAAATAGAAAAAAGATAAAAAAATACCAGCTTAAGATAAAGATATATTTGAATTTCAAACTTACAATATATGATAAGCTATAGCACTAAAATTAAAATAGCAATCAAGTAAATATTTTATTTACTATTTAAATTATTAGAAACTAAATAAAAAAAAAGCAAACATAAATTTTTTTAAGAAGTAAATTTGAAAGATTCTTTAAAAGTAAATTTAATTTAATAAAATCTAACCTGAATATCACCACCAGACAATAACACTGTACTAAATAATTAGATTCATGTAAAACATGATTGAGTATCAAACAAAAAAAAAAAGCAATAAAAAATAAAAAACAACTTACTTGTATCTAAATTAAGGTCATCTTCATCTTCTATAAAATTAACAGCTTGTCGAGAAACAATTTCAACACATCATCTAAAAAACAGAACATGTTTCATTAACTAAAACATTAAAAAGTGAAACTTTAGTAACTATAAAAACAGATTGAAAAATTACAAAATACAATTATAAAATTTAAAAATAAGAGTATATTCAATAATTACAATAATATATAATATAGATAATGATTAAAGAGATATTCAAAGATATTTAGAGATTTATGAAAGTTAAAAAAAGAAACTTAAAAACTTATTGCGTGCACATCTACATTGCCTCGTGCATCATATATTAATTATGTCATCAAAATTTTGTCTAGAATGTTTAACGGGGGCGCTGTTAAATAGCTGTAAATCTCTAAATTTCCTTATTTTGTTAATATTAAATAATTTTTATTATAATAACTTTTATTTTATTTTTAAAAACAATAAATTTTATAACATAGTTTTTTTTAAATATAAAATTAAATTTTTTAATTATGTTCTGAGTAAAAACATACTTTTTAAACCCCCTTTCTGTTTTTAAAAAAAGTTAAGGTCGCTGCGTGGCAAGTTCATCAGCTTGCTTTGCTTAAAATGCAAATAAAAAAACTTTACAGTTTTATAGATTTTATATTCTATATATAAACATGTTGTTTACTAATTTTATTTGAACTCAACTTTATTGTAAATAAACTTGAAATGTTAAACTAAAATAACATTAATGACACATGCGCAAAAAAATTTAAAAATAATCGTCATTAGTAGGACTTGAACCACGGCTTTCTTGTTCAGAAGCTCAGTGCACTAACCACTCAGCCATGCAGGCATGCTGTTCATCGAAATTTTAAAATTATATAAAAATTGTTTTTAACGGATATAGATGCTAGGGATCAGAAATTAAGAAGAGGTTGACGCAATGGAGTTTTTAAGTGAAAATCAAACTGTAAAACTTGATATATGTTTAAGCATGTTTTAACATTACATAATATGTAATTTACGTACGTACGATATAAGTTTCACGTTTGCTCTTGTTTTCTTATAAAGCAAAGGTGAGACTCTTTCTTGCCAATACCTTGGTTGCAATGGCTGCCAAGGGTTTTGTGTCAAATAAGCTCGAAGGGACACTACTACTATTAAAACTATTAAGTTCGGCAATAATATATAATAGATTAATCCTAATAACAGAAAAAAAATTTCTTAACAAAGAATAAATCATATTCGGTAGTGGTGTAGTGGTAGAGCGCTCGCTTCATAAACGAGCGGTTCCAAGTTCGATCCCCACCACGTCCCTGGTGGTACCGCGCTCAACTCGTTTCTCCGCGCAGCGGCCTTGTTCGTCAAGGTTCGTATTTCGGAGTTATAGAGTTGAGAGAGGGTTATAGCCACAAAATAAGTAGCCTCCTCGTCTGTAGTAGCCTTCTCAGCCTTGAGGAGGTGAAGTAAAATAAAAAAAATAAAAAAAAAAATATCAAAAAAATTAAATCATATCAAAAAGAAAAACTCTGGTCAATACATTTGTTTCTGGTCTATCAATAGATTCTCTTTGAATGGATGGGTAACTTAAAAAAATCCCAATATGATAAAGAAAAAAGAGAAGTATATAAAAAATTTAAAAAAGCTACAATAGAGTACAAAAAAAACATAAGTAAAAAAGCAAAATCAGACCCAAAACTACTGCATAATTATATCAAAAGAAAACAAAAATTGTTTAACATCAACTAAAGATTCTATTCATCATTACGAACTAAAAGCAGGTTGCTGACACTTTGAATGAATATTTTTAATCAGTATTTATAGAAGATAACAGTGATATTTTACCAAACTTTAAAAAGAAATGTTTAAATTCACTACAGTTTATTAGTATTACCTCAACTGAAGTTATTAATATGATAAATGCTTTAAACCCAAGAAAATCTGATAATAAACCTGACATTCTAAAGTTCCTAATGAAAAATTATATCTCAAGTATTTGTCAGAAGGTATAAAAACTATACTCAAAAAGGTTTTAACATATTTTTAGACCAGAAGGGTTTTAAAAACACCTAGCACTCTAAAAAGCTTAGCACTCCAGAGATCTTTTTACCTGTACAGTTATGTTTTTTACAAATGTAGATTGTTGCTAATGGACATCTTTATTTATAATTTACCACAAGCACACAAAAGAGTACTTCCTTATTAGACTGCTGTGCACTATTTGGAAAAGTAATTTCTGCTTGGATTTTTTTTATTATTAAAAATTGAAATAAAATTAAAATTTAATTCAAACCAAAATTTAAACTTGTTTAAATTGTTGTTATTTAAACTTGTGACATGTTTAAACATGTTTTTTCATTAACACTTTTTAAAACCTGATTTTATATAGTTCAAAAATGCTAGTTAAGTAAAACAACATTGCCAGGTTGTTTTATTTTTAAAACTGTAGTTCGGAAGCTGAGAGGTAAATAAATCTCCCTGGAAAAACGTTATAATGAAGTATTTATCATAAAAGTTATATATGACCATTTGAAAATAGAAAATATATAAACATTTGATATATATATATGTGTGTGTGTACATATATATATATGTGCGTGTGTGTGCATATATATATATATATATATATATATATATATATATATATATATATATATATATATATATATATATATATATGTATATATATATAATATAAATAAAATATATATATAATATAAATAAAATATACAGGGTGTAAACTAGCCCTGTAGGGCCCCATTAAACGTGGTATTCCCAAATGCTCAAAAATTTTAAATTCCCAATTTTAAGTTGAAAATCCCATTCTCCAAATAAAGTTTGCCAAATTAAAGTTTAATAATAATTCTAAAATTAGTTTTTAATGAAAATTAGTTATTTTTAAAAACTGATAGAAAAATAATATAAAAAACTCTAATTTATTAATCATGTAAAACTTGAAATAAAATCGCTTTTATTGCTATTATTGTTATCACCGCAATTGCATAAATGCGAAAATGTCTCTTAAAAAAAACATCTTGAGAATTGGGATTTTCTCAGCAATTTTAAGGATTTTTTCTGCAACTTGCCTGTAAAATTCATTTCTCAAAATTTGCAAATATAGTTTTGCAATGCGCTCCAACAGCAAATATTATATAAAAAAAAGTTAGCAAGAAATAGAGTACAATCTAAAAAAATAACAAACTTGTTTGGTTTAACACCCATAAATGCTACTTCTTTAAAAAATTTGCCTTTGGCTAAAAAGTTAAATAACTTATTAAGTCTTACTGCAAACTCTACTTCAAGAAGTACATGTGCTTAGTAAACAAAAATATTGAGAAGCCCCCTACGTCAGATACTTTTGAAATTTTGATCAATTACGGATATTACGGTGAGTCTTTAAGTTATTGTTTATCTTTTTTTATTTGGTATTTTATATCAACTGAATTATGTGATCGCATTGACTAAAATCATTTTTTATTTATCTATCTTTTCTCTACTTACTTTTTTAAAAGACCACATCTGAAATATAAGTTAAATACAAAAAATGTTTTATGAATATAACAAACTAGTACAAGAAATTTATTTAACGAGGAAAATAAATTTCTTTACTTTACTGGCTGCTTTTATTCAAAAGGTAAATTAGATAGGTATATTAAAACGTATTAAAATGTATTAAATACATATGTTAAAATGTAAATTAACTACGTTTAATAACAAGAATGTTTTTTTTATTACAACAAACTGGTACTAGAAATTTAAAAAACAAGAAAACTGGATTTACTGCTTGCTTGAATTTAAAACGTAAAAGCAAATTTAAATGTTTGAATGAACTATACTAATAACATTTTATGACCGTAAATGAAAAATAGTTATTGGTA
>NC_061158.1:29173977-29186477 GCF_022113875.1 Hydra vulgaris | reverse complement strand
TTTTTCAAAGATGTCATCTCTATTCTACCCACTTGGTTATCAGAGATTTGATAGTATTTTTATTATGTTTTTAACTCTATTTTATATTTTTTATAACTTTATTTTTAAACAATTTAAAACATTGCAGTGCATACTGCAATGTATGTTTTGGCTAAGTTGTAAAAATAACAAATACATGTTGCAGTGTAGCTCATCTTATTGTCATCAAAGATTTAAAAATTCAACTCAGTACATTCTACAAATTCTATTCAGTATTTTTTTGTTTAGTAATTTTTTGATAAGTTTAAACTCCTATTTACTCTTAGTTCTTAATACTTATTCAAATAAAGACCTTTTTTTTTTTGAAAAACTATGTGTTGCAATCACTAATAAGGTTTATACAACTTGAAATTGTTTTATTGCAGACCAAATTTCTTCTGCTTTAACTTGAACAGAACAAATACCTTGCAAACACTCTTTAGGAACAATTTGATTACTAATTTCACAAAAATTTTAAAGAATCCAGCATGTAGTATTTTAATAGAAATTTCAATAAATAAATCAATTCGTTTAGAGATGTACTGGAACCTTTCTTTAAGTGTTCCAAAAGCATTCTCTGGCACTACACGAGATCTATTCAGCAAAAAGTTCAAACTTTTTTCCACTTTTGAAAGATTTCCACCACCTGAATAAGGTTTCATTAGACATTCTTCCAAAGAGTATGCAGAATCACCTAAAATTAAAGAAGATATTTTTTTCCCTGTTATGTTTCTTGATAAATTATTTGGTAAGAAGCTTTTTTGCTGGCATTCTAAGTGTAAAGGAGAGTTTTTGAACACACAAGAATCATGAGACTTGCCTGTCCAACTAACAAATATGTCTCTGCTATTGAATGGTAATCTTTGCAATTAATCCTCTGAATTTTCTTTCAGTGCTTTTATTTTTTTTTATAGCACCCATCTATTGCACCAACTACAAGTGGAAAAAATATTCCTTCAATTTCTTTTACCTTTGCTTCTTGGGGTAGATAGTAGTACCCAAACCAAAAAGATTGCTTATTGTTTAAATCTCAGAAGACCCAGAGAAAAAATACAAAGTTACTTCGACTTTCTGTTTAACTAAAACAGTTTTTCTATAGTTAGTGTCTTTTATTTTTATATATAGTGTTAATTCTGAACAAAAGTATATAAATGCTTGTTTTGATATTCTTATATTTACAGTCAGATTCCAATACTTCTTCATGTTATCAAAATAAAAGTGTTAAGATCCTAATTTTATCCTAAATGCCCGAGGCCTGAAGACAATGCTGAATAAAATTTGATTTATCATTTCCAAATGAAAGTTACTTCGCTGTTGATGTTTTATCATTTCCAAATGAAAGTTACTTCGCTAGCGTTGTTTTATCATTTCCAAATGAAAGTTACTTTGCTGGCATTGTTTTAACATTTCCAAATGAAAGTTACTTCGCTGGTGTTGTTTTATCATTTCCAAATGAAAGTTACTTCGCTGGCATTGTTTTATCATTTCCAAATTAAAGTTACTTCGCTGGTATTGTTTTATCATTTCCAAATGAAAGTTACTTTGCTGGCATTATTTTATCATTTCCAAATGAAAGTTACTTCGCTGGTTTTCTATAATACTTCAGAAAGTTAACTTAAGTTAAAAAAAATTTTAATATCTATTTATTTTTAAAATTTTTTATTTAAAAAAAAGTTTGATTTGACTAAATTATTATATAAAAGAATTTTTATGTCAGTTAGTAATTTTCAGTTTCGTGAAAATAAGTCTGATTTTTTTTTTTTTTTTTTTTTTTGCAAGTGCTTCAAAAAAAAAAAGCCACAAAACAAGTAAAAAAATATATTTGCAAGAGCACTAAAATGCTCAGTAAACATAGATGTCTATAGTGAGCAAAATATATGGTTGTTTATTTTTAAAATGTTGTTCAGTTTAAAAGCAATTTTTATTTTTAATTATTATTTTCTAGATAAATTATGTTAATTATTTTTAATTATCATTTTCTAGATAAATTATGTTTTCTAAATAAATTACGTTAATTATTTTTAATTATTATTTTCTAGATAAATTATGTTTTCTAAATAAAATGCTTAATAGAACAATTAACATCCAAAATGAATAAGAGTTTATTATCAATCTTTTAAATAAACCTGTTACTCTCCTAGGCAGGGGTGATACTAACTAAATACTTTTTCTAGATAAAACTGCTGGTATGTCTTGTGCCAGATATACATGTATTGACTTATTTTGAAAAAATTATATTTTATAGAAATGGTACCAGTTCTAATTCACAACCTGCTTTGAACTTTGCTACACCTCCATTGTTGCACAGACCATCACCAGATTTACCAGTGATAAATGATTATCAGTTTCAAATAGCTCTTCTTGCTTATCTAACATTAGCTATGTTTATACAGTATCTCAACATATATAAAACTAATTTTTATGAAATAGATTTATATATGATAGCATTTCTTATGATTGTTTTGCTACGACATATTGGGTGGCTATTACTTAAGCAAGTAAGTTTTTTTTTTTTTCATTTTAAAAAAATCCTAACCTTATAACCTTATAATTTTATTATATTTAAGTTATAAAAGTTTACTTATTTAAAATTATCAAAAATTATTTATTTAAAATTATAAAAAAAATCCAACTTTTATATTTTCTATTTCACTTTTATAAACAAAAGAAATCATTTTTGCACACAACATATATTTTTTACAACATAACATCCTGATCTTACATCATAGCATTCTTATGTTACATCATTACTGCAATTTTCATTGGAATCTGGAGTATTGTTTTTTATTACATGGTGGTTATGCGAGTTAACAATTGGTTTGATCTTTTGCATACAACTGTAATTCACCTTTTGAGTATTTCTATTAAAAATTTTGTGGTATTTATAGCCAATTGGGAAATGCTTGTCTATTAAATCTAAAATGAGTTTACCAATTTTGGTAGAAACATTTTTACTATGTGGGGGCGAGGGGGGGTGGTAAGAGTTTTTTAATGTAATTAAGTTTAAATTTAACCAGACTTTTTTAATGCATCCTAATACAAATGGACAGAGTTTAGAAAAATAGTTTTATTAAATAAATTAGCTCGACAATCAAGGAAGTTCACAACTTTTATATTTTTTATTGTATCTAGTATCACTTGCATTTTTAAAAACTGCTTACCCATCATCTTGGTTTAAGCCAAAATCTGTTTTGTCATAATGCTTGAAAAATAAGAAAAATTCAGACTAACTCACATACCTCTGCGCCATCAAAAGCACCTATTGCAACATCAAACAAACCACTGTTTTTTTTTTATTATAATTCAAATTTGCTCATTATCAAACAACAACAATTTTCAGCTTTGTTTAATTATTAGTTTATATAGTTTTTTATTAACCATTTTTAATGGTTACATATTTCTCAGCAAATTTAATTGTCATTCAAAGGATTTTCATTCATAGAAGGATAAAAATCAATTGTGTCAAAAATTAGAAATTTATAAAAATATATTTCAGCTCAGCAACAATATTAAATAAACTAAATTTACTGATCCCTCTGATTTCATTTTTCACTGGATTTAAAAGATGTACAGTCGATTTGTTTAAAAAAATTTTTTTATGATCTTTTAAAGTGGTAAAACAGTTAGATGATGTATTAGTTTCAATTCTGTTGAAAATTTCATGATTTTTTAACTTTCCCCTTCATGTTTTGAGTTTTATTTATTCGTGGTTCTGATTTTTCATTAGATGTAGTTATTAAATTGGTAAGCAGTTTATTGATCTTTAGATAATTGATATAAATTTGATGTTTTATCAGGTTGTGTAAAAATTTTGTCCATATTCTTTTGACATCATTAATTAGTCTGTATTAAAATTGCTTTTTATTTTAAAAAAATTTAATAAGATTTAGTAAATCATTTTCATACGTAAGAATGATTCACTCATCCATTTAGATCCAAGTTTTGATGATCATCTGAGTATCCAAAAGTTTTAACATTGATTATGTTCAGTTATTTGTAAAGTGGTCTCATAGATATTAAAAAGTTTTGGATCCAAGACTATGAGTTACCAATTTTAACTTTTTGGTTGCGGTTAACTGAAAATGATCAGAGTCAAGTATTCCCAATTCACTAGTTAATAGCCCAAGTAGTTTTTGCTGATCAATAGTGTCCAAGGCAGCACTTATATCAGGTAACATTAGTACTGAAGGTGTATGTTTATCAAAGAGCTCAAATATATCATTGGTAAGCTTAAGTAAAAGTGTTTCAGTTGAGTGATGTTTTTTGTATCCATATTGATATTCTATATGAAGATTGTTTGTTTGATTATTTTTACTATTTTAGTTTTCAAAGAGGCATGTTTCTGCACAATTTCTTTCATTACTCGATTATATATTGTTATTTTTCTTCCATATTTTCAGCTGATGATATTTCTGGTTTATTTTATAATATTTCATTGTTAAAGGACTGTATGCCTACAGTTTTTAAATTCCTGTATGTGATAGTATGGTACATCTTTTTTTTTATTTTTTGTTCTACTTTAATCTACTTAAATTTACTTCTAAATCAATGAGAAAATGGTCACTCAAATCTAAGTCTGTCACAGCTAGCATAATTACTGATATTTCATCTGGCTTATTAATTACTACATCTAGTATATGTCCCATTTTATGAATTGGTTGTTTGACTTGTGTATGATTTAGTACATCTAGTATTTTATGAATTGGTTGTTTGACTTGTGTATGATTCTAGTATTTCTAGTATTTCTTTAAAGTTTTTGCTGTATAGTTCTTTAGTATCTAAGAACATGTTCCTATGTGTTGTGTAGTGCAACCTGTTCATTCTATTGTTTAGAGTAAATCCATGAGTTTGTCCAGAAGTGTTGTGTTAGAGATAAAGATTAGTCTATGAATGCAAATTAAAATTATTAATTGCTTCGTTATAGTATTTTTAACACACACACATGTTAATTAATTGTTTTAACATAATTCCTACCCTGCCACTTTTTTCTTTATTAATTTTTATTTCTTATTTTGTGGTACAAAACATATCCATAATTTTTTATCATTGCTGTTGTATTATTGTTTTCAGAAGTTATCCATGTTTCGGTAATAAAATGTCTGGATTCCAGTCAAGTATGTGATCCGTTGCATCTGGAAGTTTATTTGTAAGAGAGCAAACATTCTTTAGTGAGCAAAATATATGGTTTGTGTAAGTTTTATCATCCTTCTGGGCCTAACGTTTAAATGATTGATTTCAAGTTTATTTCAAAGTATTTTCTTCTCTCTCAATTGAAGGACATTTAATATCAAAAGCACAATGAAAATGATCATTTTGTCTATCTAAAACACAGTTAATACATTTTTTATCTATTGAAGAGCACTGATTAGTTTGTTGTTTTTTTGCTACATTTAGCATATATTGGATCTTGTTTCTTGATTTCATTTGCATAATTTTTGAAGCTTTAACAGTTAAAACAACACATTACATTGAGTTTGTTATATATTCTGCAGGAAGTTAATCCGATTGTGACTTTGTTTTTATAAAATTGAAAATCTTTTCATAATATTTTACTTATTTTTACAAAGACTTTCAGAATATTGATGGTTTGTTTTTTATTGATTTGATAGCTTCTATTTTAAAATGATCTTTAATGTTGTTCGCCTTGCTAAATTCTTAGATAATATTGTTCTGTGAGTGTAGCTAGTATACTATTATTCATGACTTTAAGTATACTATGTTAGTATTATTAATTTTTTCATCAGATATTTTTCCTATGACTAAGCGGAAAATCTGGCGTCTGAGTTTTCACTAGATTTATTCGTTCCTTGTTAAACCATAAATTATCTATTTTTGATTTAGTATCACTTTTTTTTAAAGTTGTTTTATTGAATGAATGGCCATAAGATTTGAATATAAGTGTTGAATTTGAAGAAAAGTTCTTTGCTTTATCCTTAAGAGAGGTATCAAGATCATGAATGAGAGATGGAATGTTAGACCTACCTTTGTTAATGACACTGTTTAAGATTTTCCGAAAATTCTCTAGAAAAGTCTCTAAAGCCTAACTTCTGAGATAAGATACAGGATTTAATGAACTGAGAATAATGGAGCTTAGTGTCTGACAGCACCTTTTTACATCAAAAATAAATAACTGTTTGATCTCAAGAAAGTTTTTCTTTTGGTAAAGATGAAAAAAATGATTACAACCATAGCAGCTGTACAAGAGAGTGAAAACCATGGAGTAGAATGAGGCTTGATTTGGAACTGATGAGAAGAAATAAAAGCATCCATTCCTGCCTGAATCCAGGAGGTTATGTAGGAGGCGCATATTTCAGCTTCACAAAGAAAATCATGAAAAGAGTCCCAGTCAGCTTTAGGGTAGTAGTAAGTAGTGCGATGATAGGGTGAGTCCAAAAAAGAAGTACAAGATGAAAGATTTAAAGAGATCATTGCATGGTCAGAACCACCTAAGGGAAAAAATGGAGAAACTGAATTCAAGCTAGGATTAGAGACAAGACATAAATCAAGGAGCGAATTAAATGATTAAGGTTATCAGGAAAACAAGTCACAAAGTTAACAATCTGAGTAAGACATTGAGAAATGCAGAAGTTATAGGCTTTAGTGCCAGCAGGGTCAGTGGCATTAGAGCCAAGCCATTAAAGTCACCAATAGCAGGGATGTTAGAAGAGGGGTAAAGAAAAAGGGCATAGTCAATTTGATCAGAAATAACATCTAAAAGAGTGCAGTGTTGGGAAGATGGAGAACAATAAAGAGCAAAGAGAAAGGTGATAGAATGAAGAGGTGCTAAGTGAAAGCACATAAAAGAATGGTCAAAGGATTCGAACTTGATTTTACAATAAGTAGGTGAATAAATGTGTATGTATACCCCAAGCCAAGCATATGGCTGTTTAGCCTTAACGAATCAAAGGATAGTAGCCAGAATCAAAGGATAGTAACCTTTTTATAAAAAGACAAAATTTTATTGGTTTAGTAAAAGTACAGAATTATAAATAATACTGAATATATTTGATTGACAGAATAAATGTAGTTTAAAAAACATTTTATTAGTTAAGTTATAAATGAATTTTTATAAATAAATTGAATTTTTTCGAATGAAATAAATTTGAAACAATAACTGGAAATGTTAACTTTTTTTTAAAGTCCAGATAATAAATATAGCGATCAAAAGAATTTAATCAAAATAGTTTTGCCATTGTTTAATAATCTCAAAAGTTTGAGATCATTAAACGTCAAAATGATGTAATAGTTTTCAAAATGATGTAATAGTTTTCTTGTGATAAAAGTTGGTTAAATAGAAAGTTACATTTATGAAAAAGAGCAAAATATAGCAGACAATTTTTACATTTAAAACGAAATTAGTAACTAAATCACTTGCAAAAAAAAAGGTTGTTATTTTTTTTATTATTATCAATCAAAACTGTCAAACAAATGAAATTTGTATGCATTCAAAAATGATATTTTTAACTATTAGCTCTTTTTAATTGCAGTTTTCTTTCGTAAAAAAAAGCCCACTAGGAAAAAAGTAATGTTTTTAAATAAGAAATAAGTATCAAATACCAGCTAAGAAAAAAAAAGTTTTATTTTTTTCTAAGCAAGCATTTTAGTTAAAAGTAAAATTTTTTTAGAAAAAGCAAAATTTTAATGTTTTTTAGTTGTTAAAAAGCTATCAAATAATATGTTAAAACAGTTGTATGGAGAAGTGAAAAGATTTATTGAGAGTTAAAAGCAATTAAAAAATAAGTATTGTATTTTATTAAAATATTTAATCCAGAAATGTTAGTTGATAATTTACAATTAAAGGGAAAAGGCGTTAAAGTGAATTTTTTTAATTCTTTTTTTTTATTATACTGGTTTTTATCTTTGTTTTGAAAACATTGCATTAAATTAACTTTTTATTAATAACTTAAATTATTATTTTATTAACAATTTTATATTTTTTATTTGTACGATATATTCAAATATATTAAATTCATTTATATATATATATATATATATATATATATATATATATATATATATATATATATATATATATATATATATATATATATATATATATATATATACATATATATATATAAATATATATAAAAATGATATATATATATATATATATATATATATATATATATATATATATATATATATATATATATATATATATATATATATATATATATATATATAAATGATATAAATATATATAAAAATGATATAAATATATATAAAAATGATATAAACATATATAAAAATTATATATATATATATATATATTTATATACAACCAACAAGATGTGGTGCAATATATGCACTTTATAAAGAAGGTTTTACTCAAAGACAAATTGCTGAAAAAGTTGGTGTATGTAAGCAAACTGTTCAAATAAATATTAAAAAAAGAAAAGATGACTGTTTCAAGACTTGCAAAAGATCCGGTTGACCAAAAATTATTAACAAAAGAGGTGAAAATTTGATAAAAAGAATGGTGGTAAATAATTCAAGAATCTCTTCAAAGGAAATCGCTGCTGAATATTCTAACATTAAACCTGTTTCGGCAAGGACAATTGGAAGAACACTGTTTGTAGATTTGAATTTAAAAACATACAAACCATGCAAAAAACCATTATTGTCAAAAAAGAACATTCGTGATCGTATAGCTTTCTGCAAGCGTTACAAGCACTGGACAGAAAATGATTGGGGTAAAGTTGAATTTTCAGATGAATCTTTAATAAAACAGTTCCATGGATCAATACAATATATCAGAAGGCCTCCTTTACAACGATACAATCCCAAATATACAACTTGTTCAGTGTGATGATATGGGGCAGCATTCCTGCACAGGGACATGGTGGATTATGGTTAATGCCACTAAATACTACAATTACTGCTAAAGTTTATATTGATATCCTCAAGCAAAAATTGAAAACTTTTATGGACATTCATAACACCTCTGACTTTCAACAAGATGGTGCTCCTTTGCACACTGCCAAAATTACAACAAGTGATGAAGGAATTGACGTGCTTGAAAACTGGCTGGGCAACAGCCCAGATCTAAATGTTATCGAAAACTGTTGAAGCCAAGTCAAAAGAGAAGTTGAAAAATGAAATCCAAGCTCTGTTGAAGAACTAAGGAAGATTATCATTGATGTCTGGTGCACTAAAATTGATCTTTCATACTATCAAAAACTTGTGCGGGGTAAAAATATATGAAATCATCCAGACCATGACACCCTTACGTCTCAGAATTTGTTTGTTTTTACACCACTTGCAGTCCATATCAAAAAAATAATAACTGCGAAAATTTTAGTTAAAAATACCAATGGGTTCCATAGATATTGTCAGTTGAAATAATGCTGACTCGGCATTTTAGTGATTTTCTGAAGCGACTACAAAGCAACTTTGACATATAGTATCTTCATAATGGCTTGGAGAAATTTCCTAAAATTTGGTACTCTAATAGATTTTAACTTGAGGAATCCAAAAATAGCACTCTTAAGACTCGATTATCTCAAGAAATGCCTCATTTATCCAATTTTGTTCAAAATTATTGACTTGTAAATTAGTGATTTTTGGAGGCAAAATAAAGACTGTGGCCCAAAATCTTGAGTAAAAATTTTAATTGTAAATCATTATTTCATCTTAGGTTTACTGAAAAAAATTAGATTCATCAATTGTCTCTCTAATACGTGATCAAAATTTGCATTTAAAAATGGTGTCTTTTTAGAAAAATTTAATTAATTGTAACAAAAGCAATTAAAATATTTTTTAAAACATTTATTTGAATAAAACATCAAATAGTGTCATTTATTGAATAGTTTAGGACATTTATAGTCATGGGCCAAGGGAGATACCCTCCACTCCCATGGGAGGCCCCTACGCCCCCTCCCCCAATCTCCCTAGATTTTTTTTTTTTTTTTTGCATAAAATGAATAAATAATGCAAAAACATACAATTTAATTTTAATTTTGAAAAAAAAAATTTCATTATTTCAAATAGGTGACTTAAAACCTCCTTTTATATAAAAAACAAACATAAGTTTTGTTTTGTTCTTTTTAAAGGTATTTACTTGTTTGTATTTTCTTAAAGAATTATTTTTAATTTTATAGTTTTTATATTATTTTGTTAGGTAATAAATAAAAAAAATAATTAATATGG
Organism: Hydra vulgaris; assembly: GCF_022113875.1. Taxonomy (NCBI): domain Eukaryota; kingdom Metazoa; phylum Cnidaria; class Hydrozoa; order Anthoathecata; family Hydridae; genus Hydra; species Hydra vulgaris. Next base: position 29,176,307 of record NC_061158.1, on the reverse strand, counting down.
AGAAATGTGACATTGGAAAAAGTCTTCACATTCATTGCCACAAAACTGGATTTTCAAGAAAACAAGGTTTTGTTCAATTTAAATATCTTCCTTGTGAAAAACAAGAAGAAATAATATGGCGAGCAAATTTAAAGGAAAAGTATAGTTCAATAAGAATTATATGTTGTTATCATGAGCAATTCTATGGAAAATATTTTGAGAGAAAAATTACAAAGTGTTGCAATCCTTTTGGAACACACAAGGAAAGTAAAAAAAATGCTATAAAAGGTAACCTTACCTTATTTACAGCAGAATTGATATGGAAATTAAAAGAAAAAAATTTATTATTTATAAAAAGTTTTATAATTTCAGTTATTTTAACAACATAAAACTAAATTTGTTTTTTAGGTAATATAAAGATTTCCATAGACATGGCAAACTATTTGCAAAAAAATAATGTTTATGTAACCCCAGGTTGGAAATTCTGCAGTAAATGTTACAAAAAAGCAATAGAAACTGATGAAGATTTAAATTCACAGGAGGAATGGGAATCAAAAAGTGAGAAAAAAATTAAGTTAGATACCACTATAGAATTGCTTGGAATCTCACCGGTCAAACTAAAAAGTCTTTCAAAACACAGCAAATTGCTCGTAGCAAAACAAAAGTTTGAGAACACTATTGACAGAGTTGCAAAAATGGTCTCATTAGCATATAATATTAAAGAAACTTTTTTAACAACAGAAATAAAAAGCCCCATTTTAAACAACAACATTAACAATGACCATGATCTAGACATTTTAATGTATGAAATAAAAAATAAAATTTCAGAGACTGACTCTTATCGCCATAAGGTGCAAATGTTAACACTCGCACTAAAATCATGGACACGTAAAAAGATATCAAGCTACTTTGAAGTGTCTGAGTATCTTGTTCAAACAGCAAGAAAAGTTAAAAATTAGAATGGAATTCTATCATTACCCGGGAAAAAAACTGGAAACCCACTTTCACCAGAAACAGTTAATTTAGTGATTAACTTTTATCAAAGTGATGAATTTTCAAGAATGATGCCAGGAAAAAAAGATTATGTAAGTATTAAGAAAAACCAACATGTTCAAAAAAGATTATTGCTACTCAATCTTAATGAATTACATGTTGCATTTAAAAAAGACTACCCTAACGTCAAAGTCAGTTTGTCAAAGTTTTGTACTCTTAAACCTAAATGGTGTATTACAACTAATGCGTCAGGTACCCACAATGTATGTGTTTGCATACATCACCAAAATACAAAATTTCTCATTGATGCCATTAGGTGGAATAAAAGTTATAAAGATTTCATGGCATTGATTGTTTGCTCTCTTGAAAATGCAGAATGTATGTTGCATCGATGTAACCAATGTCTTGGTATTGAAGCGTTAAAAAGTTTTTTAGTGCAGGAGTTTATGGACCATGAGCATGAAGAAGATGTAGTATTTAAGCAATGGCAGAGTACAGATCGTACAACACTACTTTCACAGTCATTGCCACTAGATGAATTTATTGATTTATTATGTGACAGTATTGACAACCTTACGACTCATTCATATATTGCAAAAACACAAAGTAGATACTTAAAAAACTGTAAAGAAAATCTTAACCAAAACGAATGCTTAATTTTAGAAGATTTTGCTGAAAACTATCAATATGTTGTTTAGGATGAGGTTCAAAGTTATCACTGGAGCAAAAGTCAATGCTCACTTTATACAGTTGTACTTTATTTTATAGAGAACAAACTTCTCAAACATAAATCTTTTTGTTACCTTTCAGAAGATGTTGATCATGACTCAGGAAGATATAACTAGATATATCAAAGAAAATCTACCTGATGTATCAAGTGCGAAATACTTTTCTGATGGTTGTGCAGCACAATTTAAATATTTTAAAAATTTTATCAATCTTTGTCATCACAGTAAAGACTTTGATTTAAATGCTGAATGGGTATTTTTTGCTATCAGTCATGGTAAATCCCCCTGTGATGGTATTGTTGGGACTGTTAAAAGAGTATGATGTCAAGAAAGTCTAAAACAAATAACTACTGGGCAGATTTTAGATGTTAATTTAATGTACTCCTTTTGTAAAGCCAAGATAAACGGAATTTATTTTAAGTTATTTTCAAAAGAAGAAATTGATCAAACACGAGCACAATTAGAAAAAAGATATTTAGGTGGAAGAACAGTTCCTGGCACACGGATGTATCATCATTTTATTCCAATTGCTCCAAACACTATAAGTTATAAAAAAATAAGTATTGATGCATGCACTGAAATATTTGATATCATTCCAAAAAGCAAACATTATGTAGATATTTCATTAAA
>NC_061158.1:29158977-29168977 GCF_022113875.1 Hydra vulgaris | reverse complement strand
TAACTATATTTAATTTTATGCTTTTATTTAAAGCCTTTGGGTAAAATAAAAAGCTTTAGAAAAGATCAACGATTAAAAGATATTTATAACGTAACACTTTTTTTATTGCATTCAAATTGTTAAAACATTAAAATAGCTGTGGTCAAGTTGTAAAGAAATAAAAATAAAGAAACAAAAATTTTTTGTAGTTTTTTAAAATTGATTGAAATTCACCGAAAAAATAATTTATTTAAAAAAATTTCTTATCATTTATAAATGGCAACCAAGGAAAGTTTGAAATAATCTATGTCATAAAAAAACACACGTATTTTGTTATATATATATATATATATATATATATATATATATATATATATATATATATATATATATATATATATATATATATATATATATATATATATATATATATATATATATATATATATTATATATATATATATATATATATTTATATATATATATATATATTTATATATATATATATAAATAAATAACAAAATACGTGTGTTTTTTTATGACATACAGATTATTTCAAACTTTCCTTGGTTGCCATTTATAAATGATAAGAAATTTTTTTAAATAAATTATTTTTTCTGTGAATTTCGATCAATTTTAAAAAACTACAAAAAAATAAGTTATTTTTTTCTTCTTTCCACATTTGGGATAGTGGGTCCCGATTTTTCAGGTGTATATTGTTCCTAGACTCCTATCACTGTGATTTTTTGTTTAAATTACAGTGATAGGAGCCTAGGACAAATTTAAAGTTTGCACCATCTCTAAAAGTTACCTATCTTGAACACAAAAAATTCATGACCTGCCGTTTAAGCCTTTTAAGCCTGTCATGACCGTTTAAGCCTGTTCAAATTATCATGGTTTCAAAATGCAAACCATTTTTGATGGACATTTTTTTTCAAATAAATTATTTCCGCTACGGGTGCCTATGGAAGAAAGCAAACTACTTAGATGCTTTTAAAACTTTAGGTGATTCAGTACCACCTTCTGATGAACTAGTAATATACTGAAAACATATGTTTGTGACTTATACAGGGCTGAACAAGAAAAATCAGTTAATTCCGCTTTACATATTAAAGTCTGGTAAATTCAGCAAGGAAGCTTAACAACCAAATAAAGATTCGCTTGTTCTACACATTAATAGAGCTAATTATGAAACTTTAATCAGAAAACAATCACATGTATCAGTGAATAACCCACCAATTCTTTTTTGGAATGGTTGGTTTAATGATCAAAGTTCAATTGCCATATTTTGGATAGAATTTCCTATTTATTATTATTATATTTATTATTATTATATTATTTTCCTATTTACTATTAATTATTTTTCACCAGATTCGACGCTTGATTTTGTTCACTATTACTGCTGTGATTGTTTTACTAGAAGATGTTCTTGTAATAAAGTTTGTGTTGTTTGCCCAGATCTTTACAAATGTAAATCATGGTGATAACCATCAAGAAGTGGATGATGACAACCAATAAGATGAATCATATGAGTCTGATAATGATAGCAACTTAGATTAGATAAATAAATTGTAATAAAAATAATTTGTTATTTATATTTTTTGATTTTAAACTGCAAGATAAGCATCAGCGGTAGTAGTATATATAGAAAATTTGGGTAAAAATAATATTTCTGTTTTAATTACAATCCTCTTTAAAAATATTGCATAAAAATGACAAGTCTCCTATGAAAACGGATCAAGACTAAAAAGGTCTAGAACCTATGTTACTTATATCAAAAAGTGTCAGTGATTATGTACTTAGCCGATATTATATTGCATTCCTTGGAAGCTCATAAAAGCTGTACATCAAAAATAATGGGAACTTTCTTGGTCTTATCCAATTTCTGTTTGGAGTTGTTCAAAGAATCAATACAATTTTTTATGTGTCAATCAAGCGTTGGTTCCCTAGCACAATAGTCTTTCAAAAATGATGTTTTTTTAATTAATTTACACAAATAAATTATCTATAGAAGACAAAATGGACAAGTTTTCGAAATACGAGTCAAAGTGGGAATTCCTATTTGGCCTAAAAATTTACCACCAAAGGACAAACTTAAAGAGGATTATAAAATGTTACAAGAACACCTGATTGTAAAAAACATTTCAGATATGAATGAGTCACGTCACTTTGATAAATACTGTTTTTGACAAATGGTGTGAGCAGAAGCAGAAGGCAGCCAACAAAACGCTATCACCATTATATATATATATATATATATATATATATATATATATATATATATATATATATATATATATATATATATATATATATATATATATATACCTTTATTGTAGTAGGTGGTGTAAGTATTAAAATATTGCTGGCTGCACAAAATGTTTATGTATGCGACTACTCCTGGAGGAAAGGAGCACCGCAACTACATTTGCCTGGGTGCTACCAAACCTAAGGACGGCCCTGTATATATATATATATATATATATATATATATATATATATATATATATATATATATATATATATATATATATATATATATATATATATATATATATATATAAATATATATATATATATATATATATATATATATATATATATATATATATATATATATATATATATATATATATATATATATATATATATATATATATATTTAAAATAAGGGTGTTAAAAAAAAGCAAGCGTTTTAGTTAAAAGTAAAATTTTCTTAGAAAAAGCAAAACTTTTAATGTTTTATAATTGTTAAAAAGTTATCAAATAATATGTTAAAGCAGTTGTATGGAGAAGTGAAAAGATTTATTGAGAGTTAAAAGCAATTAAAAAATAAGTATTGTATTTTATTAAAATATTTTTTTTTAAATTAGCATTTGTGGATTATCAGGTTTTATGACCTGATAATTTACAATTAAAGGGAAAAGGTGTTAAAGTGAATTTTTTTTTTATTCTTTCTTTTAATTATACTGGTTTTAATCTTTGTTTTGAAAACATTGCATTAAATTAACTTTTTATTAATAACTTAAATTATTATTTTATTAACAATTTTATATTTTTTAATTGTACGACTTCATATATATATATATATATATATATATATATATATATATATATATATATATATATATATATATATATATATATATATATATATATATATATATATATATATATATATATATATATATATATATATATATATATATGTATGTATATATATATATGTATGTATATATATATGTATGTATATATATATATATATGTATATATATATATGTATATATATATACATATATATATATATTTTGAAAACATTGCATTAAATTAACTTTTTATTAATAACTTAAATTATTATTTTATTAACAATTTTATATTTTTTAATTGTACGACTTCATATATATATATATATATATATATATATATATATATATATATATATATATATATATATATATATATATATATATATATATATATATATATATATATATATATATATATATATATGTATGTATATATATATATGTATGTATATATATATATATATATGTATATATATATATGTATATATATATATATATATATATATATATATATATATATATATATATATATATATATATATATATATATATATATATATATATATATATATATATATATATATGTGTATATATTAATTGTATGAATTCAAATATATTCAAATATATTAAATTCATATATATATATATATATATACACACACGGAAAAAACACAATAAACAAACAGTTCTATTTGTGTTAATAAGTCCCTGTGTAATAAGGTATAATGTATATTAAATATTTCTCAACTGGTAGGTAATCCACTGTTATTCAGGGTAATAGCCCTCTCACCACCACAGAAGTACAAAGAAAGCACATAATTTAACATTCCTTCATCTTGTGCAAAGTATTATGGTTAATAAAATTGATGCAAATGGTTACTCAGCCATCAAAAACTTAGCACCGTCAATCACACACCTCGATATCTGGATTATGGAGCTCATGAACATTATTTCAGAAAAGAAAGCTACTATCAACCTGCAAGCCAACCAAATAAAAGAATTTGAACAAAAATTAGCAGTTATTAAAACCAAAATCAACTCTCAACCAGCCACCCAATCAAGCTCACACCAGCCATCTTGGAGCAATATTGTCAGAAACAAGCCAAACTCATCACCGCAAATTGGTAAAGTCCTTGTTGAACTAAAACAAGCAGCTAAGCATGAAAAGAATATAATAATATTTGGTGTCCCAGAACCAGTGTCTGCAGCAAATGTCACCCAAACACCACCATCTGCGTTAACCTGCATCACAGAGGTTCTTAACGTTATAGGCCTTAACTCTTGCAAACTCGCTACACATGATAATTTCAAGACATACAGTGTCCTGATTTGTCTCCTGCTGAAAGAGAACTTGAGTACCAACTACGCAAAGACCACAACATTCGTAATAATAAACTCTATATTGATAAGCCTGATGCACCCTTCTGCAAACCATCTGCTTAAATCAAATAAGTAAAATTAAATTGAAATAATAGAGATCTTATAATAAAAAATACAATAAAAATACAATTAAAAAATGTGACAAATGTTTCAAAAAACATAAAAGAACCAATAATGCTAAAAGGAACTAGATTCAAATTGTCATTTTTACATAGTTTAATTGTTTATTAATAGTAGGTTTTTCCCACTCTATGTACATGCTTTCTTTGTGTTTTAATATAAATTTGTTGGAGGCCAAATCCAAAATTGAAAAACTAGCATGATTAAAACTGTTAAAACAGCTTTCATTTGAATGAATATGTTTATAAATGTGTGATTTTTTATCCTTTTTTTGGTGCTTGATTATTTGTGTCTTTAAATGGTGAGTAGTTTTGCCAGCTTTTTATAAACAGTATGTAGATGACATTTTTGCTGCTTTCACTTCCGAAAATCACGCCAATTTATTTTTGGAGTATATCAATAATAAACATAGTTCTATTACTTTAACAATGGAAAAAGAAATTCGATCAAAAATAAATTTTTTGGACCTAACTCTAAATAAAACAAACAATTCCACAATTAATAATTTTGTTTTTCATAAGAAAACTTTCTTGAACTCTACACAAACTTTTTTAGTTTTACTTCATTTTCATACCAGGTTAGTCTGTTTAAATGTTTAATCGAACGTTTATAAAATAAACAACACTAGTCTCGCTCTTAGTCATAATATTAACGATCTTTTTATAATTCTCAAATGCAACTTGTACCTGTCTTGATTAATTAGAATATTTACACATTTTGTGCTGAAAAGAAACATTGGATATATATCTATATATACAGCTATTCACAAAAGTTTAAATGAGGGTGTAATTTTGATCAAGTAGGTTTAGTTTTTTCTTAATAAAAAAAAAAGTAAAAATGATGTTGACTTTTTTTATTTATTTTTTATTTATTTTTTATTTATTTTTTTATTTTTTTTTTTTATTTGTTAAAGAAAAAGAATTAGGTTTGCAATAAATATGAACTTGTTATGAAATTACTTATATTAGTTAAAAAAAGTTAATTATAAAAATGCACATGTGAAAAATGAGTAGCACAAAAGTTTAAACGAATTTTTACAAACAAACAAAAAATGGAGAAAAAAATGCAAAATTAATATTAAAAATGTTCGCCTTTGTTTTTATAGCAAAGATAAACTTGTTTCTGCATCGATTCAACTAATTTCATGTACATCTCTTGAGGTACCTTAAACCAGTACTCATTCAAAAGTTGCTTTAAGTGCTCAGTTGATTGTATTTGGTGATAAGTAAGTTGATTGTCAATCCAAGACCAAATATTTTTAATTGGTTTGAGATCTGGTGATCTAGGGCACCAAGAGATCACGTTAATGTTTTTCTGCAAAAAATATTTTTTGAATGATTTAGCTGTATGAGCTAGACCCCTGTCTTGTTGAAAGATAAATTGCTTGCTTCTACCATACAACTATCTGATTGATGGAATTAAATACGTTTCCAATGTGTTTTTTTATTCAGCCTTCGTACAGCGCACACATACCAATACCTTTGTGAGAAAAGCATCCATAAATACTAATCGAACCTCCACCGCCTTGTTGATGTGGTTGCAACTGTTCTGAATATTTCTTTGTTGCAAATCTTTTGACATATTTTCTTCCCTTGCGGTTTACAACTTGAAAATTAGCTTCGTCACTCCAAATGACTGTTAACCAGTCTTCAACAGTCCAGCTCAATCTTTTTTTTGACCATATTCACTGTTTACATTGGTCCATAATTGATAAAATAGGTTTTCTTGCTGCAATGTACGTTCCAATACCTTTTTGCAGCAATATTTGCCTAATAAGCTCTCTGCTTACATTATGATTATTTTTTAACTCGTTGAAGATTTGTGCTAGCTTTTTGTAGCTGTGCCTAGGATTTTCTCTTCAGATTCTGAATATACTACTTTTGTCTTGGTCACTGAGCTTCGATGGTCTCCCGGAACGCTGCATGTCAATGACGTTCTTGGTAAGCTCCCAAGTTTTGACTGTTTTTTGTACGCAAGATTCAGAAACCCCAAGTATTTTGCTTATTTGAATGTTGCTGTGAATTTTTGACTTAGACATACCAATAATTTGCCATTTGATCTCACTTGAAACTGGTTTTCGCCCCATTTGCACGCAATTTAAAATTGTTTGAAATTTGCAATGATTTCAGTTGATTTTTGTTGAATATGATGCTGTTGGATAATGTTGTGATTTTTTGACTGCAAACCACTCAATCTACTTAAGTTTATGTTTTATAACAGTTTTTGCACCGGATGAATTAATTAATTAACAAATAATTAAATTTGAATAAACTCGTTTAAACGTTTGTGCTACTCATTTTTCACGTGTTTATTTTTATAATTAACTTTTTTTAAATTAATATAATTAATTTTATAACAAGTTCATATTTATTGTAAATCTAATTACTTTAACAAAACCTACTTGATCAGAATTTCACCCTTATTTAAACTTTTGTGAATATATATATATATATATATATATATATATATATATATATATATATATATATATATATATATATATATATATATATATATATATATATATATATATATATATATATATATATATATGTATATATATATATATATATATATATATATATATATATATATTTATATATATATGTATATATATATGTGTATATATATGTGTATATATATATATATATTTATATATATATGTATATATATATATATATATATATTTATATATATATATATATAAATATATATATATATATATATATATATATATACATATATATATATATATATATATATATATATATATTATATATATATATATATATATATATATATATATTCAACATCTTCGCTTCCAACAAGGCTGCAAGAAACTACTATTAGAGTTTAGAGTTGGAAATAACTGGGTCATTCCATATAAGATGAGCCAAACTTTCTGTCGTGACCATCTCAGGTTTTTTCAAAATTTACACCCCTTATAGGTATTAGGGAAAAAAAGATTTCCCTAAAATTTCAACTCATTATCTTTAAGCGTTCTAAAACTACGGTAATTTGAAATATTGATGTCTATTTTAAGCAATTTGTCTTTTTCAAAAAAATCTCATTTTCCAATCCATATAAATAAAAAACCAATTAACTTAAAAACTTAAAAATCAATCTGATGGCGGTAATCTACCTTTCTAACTTTCGAAAAAACAAAAATTGGTTTAACAAAAATAGTTATTTTTGGCCATCTTGGATTTCAAAGTTGCAAAAAATCACTTTAAAGAAAAAATTACAATATTAATAAAGCAAATAAAAGCTAAATACACAAGCAAATGTGAAAATTATGTTATTTTGTGAGAATATAGGTGGTAGTCTTTTAGGAATGTATCTTCAATAGAAGAAATACAAAAAAAATAATTTTTGGATGTCTTGTAGCTGCTGAGATATTAGATATCTCATTAAAATATCAGATATCATATTTAAACTTTCTATCATAATAGAATTCTGGAATTCAAAATCGACCATTTTGAGTTTGTTATTTAGTCAATATCTTTAAAACCAATGAATATTTTAATGTAAAAATTTGTTTATTCTTTCTTAAACAATTTTAAAATAACTTAAAAGTTAATTATTTTTATGTAGGGTTAAAAAAATAGTGGCCTAGTATTACTTCATGATTATGATGATGCAATCTTTATTTTAAGTTATTGAATATGTATTATGCAAGTACATTTTATTAATTTTGATAAATAAAAAAAATTTATATTCAGATAAAATAATAACAAGTATCTTAAAAATAAGTGTTAAAATGAGTAACAAAAAATGTAATATCAAAGTTTTACTAAACCTTGATTGCCATAAAACTTCTACTCAAATGTTTGGCGCAAGAGTTATTCAAAGCTTTACGGAAGAAGAAAAAAAATGCTTGCATAGAGATGTGATATAACTTTAAATGACTGTAGTTCTATATGTTTTCATCATGAAAAGATGTTACTTGCATGTTATAAAACTATGCAAAGGTATTGTTGTAAAAGTTCATAAAACTATACAAAGGTATTGCTGTGAAAGTTCATAAAACTACTCAAAGGTATTGTTATGAAAGTTCATGAAACTACACAAAGGTATTGTTGTGAAAGTTCTTAATTATTATTTTGCTTGGTTTTGCAGAAAATTATAGTTTTATAGCACAAGACACAGTCCGAGGATTTCATTGGAATAATAGCCAAGCAACACTACATCCATTAGTTATATATTACTAAGATTTTGAAAATAAACTCAAATCAATAAACTATTGGATAATATCTGACTGTATGCAACATGATTCTAATGCTGTTAATGCATTTTTAGCTAGAGTTTTAGATGATATAAAAATTCTCTTGCCAAATTTGATCTTGTGTTATTACTTTAGGCTGGACTTCGAACCACATAGGTGATTTGCATGCTGTAATATATCTTGCATGTGTCTATGATAATGAATGGTACATTATTATTGTGCAAGAAGATGATGCAGATGATTCAGATATTTATATAAAATTTATGCAACAAAATGGAGTAAACTTTAAATGGCCCAGGCGAGAAGACAAATGTTGGGTTCCTTATGTAAATGTTTTAGCAAAAGTAAATATTCTGATTGCACAATGCCAATCAGCAAGAAGCTATCAAATTTCTGAGCAAGAATTTAAAAAAATATCATTAAGTTTTAAAATGTTTAACAAAATTATTTAGACTATTATTTTGAGAACAAAATTTATTCTTTATTATTTTATTTTTTACATTTATTGTGATTGTGATTTATTTCTTGGCTTTTTTTTGAGTTTCAAATTTATTCATATTTTATATAAATATATTGTATGAATAAATTTGAAACTCAAAAAAAAGCCAAGAAATAAATCTCAATTACAATAAATAAATGTAAAAAATAAAATAATAAAGAATAAATTTTGTTCTCAAAATAATTGTTTAAATAATTTTGTTAATTGGAAAAATATAAGCCGTACGAATATCTTTATTTAAAATTTTTTTTTTAAATTCCTTGTTTAAAAACAAATAAACAAATTTTTACATATTTTTAAATTGTTTAGGAAAGAATAATTAAACAAATTTTTACATTAAAATGTTTATGGGTTTCAAAGACATTGACTATATAACAGATTCAAAATGGCTGATTTTGAAATCCAGAATCCTATTATAATAGAAAGTTTAAGTTCAGATATCTCATCAGCTACAAGACATCCCAAAATTATTTTTTCTGTGTTTCTTCTTACATTCTTTTTTGAAGTGTTAAATTTACTGGGTAATTTCAGTTCTAAAATGGTCCTAATTTTACCATTTTAGGGCTAGAGGCTTTTTTTTTTTTTTGGGGGGGGGGGGTCCTAGCTTCTATAATTTTGAATCCAATGTTACAAAACTTATCATGAATGATGACTACCACCTATATTCTCAAAAAATAACATAATTTTTACATTTGCTTGTGTATTCGGCTT
>NC_061158.1:29132723-29157977 GCF_022113875.1 Hydra vulgaris | reverse complement strand
AATTACAATAAATAAATGTAAAAAATAAAATAATAAAGAATAAATTTGTTCTCAAAATAATTGTTTAAATAATTTTGTTAATTGGAAAAATATAAGCGTACGAATTATCTTTATTAAAATTTTTTTTTTAAATTCCTTGTTTAAAAACAAATAAACAAATTTTTACATATTTTTAAATTGTTTAGGAAAGAATAATTAAACAAATTTTTACATTAAAATGTTTATGGGTTTCAAAGACATTGACTATATAACAGATTCAAAATGGCTGATTTTGAAATCAGAATCCTATTATAATAGAAAGTTTAAGTTCAGATATCTCATCAGCTACAAGACATCCCAAAATTATTTTTTCTGTGTTTCTTCTTACATTCTTTTTTGAAGTGTTAAATTTACTGGGTAATTTTCAGTTCTAAAATGGTCCTAATTTTACCATTTTAGGGCTAGAGGCTTTTTTTTTTTTTTGGGGGGGGGGGGGTCTAGCTTCTATAATTTTGAATCCAATGTTACAAAACTTATCATGAATGATGACTACCACCTATATTCTCAAAAAATAACATAATTTTTACATTTGCTTGTGTATTCGGCTTTTATTTGCTTTATTAATATTGAAATTTTTTCTTTAAAGTGATTTTTTTTTTATAACTTTGAAGTCCAAGATGACCAAATATATTTATTTTCGTAAAATAAATTTTTTTTTTTTTGAAAGTTTAGGTAGATTACTGCCATCAGTTTTTAAGTATTTAAATTATTTAATTTTTTATTTATATGGATTTAAAAATGAGACTTTAATAAAAATGAGATTTGAAAAAAACAATGAGTTGCTTGAAATAAGTTAAGACATTAATTTTTCAAATTGCCATAAATTTAGAACGCTTCAAGATAATGAGTTGAAATCTTTTTTTCCATAAAAGCTATGAGAGGTGTAAATTGCAAAAAAGTCTGAGATAATCACCCAGGAAATTTTCAAAAAATTGACTCATCTTATATGGAATGACCCAACTGGAAAAGAAATGATAAAGTTTATAGAGCAAGATTGACAGACAACTTAAAAGATTGCAGATTATATAAATCAGGAAAGCAAGATGAAGAAAGCTAATTCCAAAGAACTTATGTTCAAGGAAAAAACAATATATATATATATATATATATATATACATATATATATATATATATATATATATATATATATATATATATATATATATATTTATATATATATATATATATATATATATAGTTTTAAAAAACTATATATATATATATATATATATATATATATATATATATATATATATATATATATATATATATATATAGTCTAAAAATATTGTTAAAGTTATAATTCAAAGTTTGATAGAAAAAGCAAGAGTCACAAAAAGTGATAGTTTTTTTTTGTTTTTTTTTATTGATTAATTGCCAACTGAATTGGATATTTTATAGCACATAGCTTTTAATCAGTCTAAAACATCAAAAAATTCTTTAATACTTGCTTGTTCAGTAAAAAAAGACAGGTAATATAAAAGATTTGTTAAACAGCATTGTAAATGTATTCTTAGCTAAATAAAGGGTTCGTGGCTTACAGCCATTTCCTCTTCAATCAGATAAAAAAGAACAGCTTGATTCAAAAGCTAAATAATTTAAAGAAATAATTTGTTAATTAATTATTTATTAATTAACAAATTATTTCTTTAAATTATTTAGCTTTAATTAATATGTTTTTTTAATTTAAAAAATTTAATTTTTTAAATTAAAAAAACATGCACAGGATGTCATCTTTAGAATTGAAAAATGACTTTTTGCTACTTTTTTCACTATTGATTTCTATTTTTGCTTTATTACCTTTTTACATTATTATCTTTTTTAATTTGACGAACTTTTGATAAAGGAATTTAAAAAGATTAACATTAAATAATAATAATTATAACAATGTGTATGTTGTTTAAATTTTAGAGAATACAAGAAAAATTTATCTAAAAAAAATGCTGTAAAATAAGTGAAAGTCAAGAGTTCAGAGTTGGAACTTAGTCCAACAAGAGACCTGATTGATGATTCATTGTTTGATTCAGATTATGACCCCGGATATTAGTGTTCTTTGGAGTCTTACAAAAAAGCTGAGATTCTAAGAGATTTTTTCTGGTAATGTTGACCTAATTGCTACAATTACTGATATTTCTCCAAATGTTTTTACAAAAGTTACTTCTGCAATCCTTGATAGTTCTGGCATTGATCTTACAAATGTAAGTTGCAGCAGGTCAACAGTATATAGAAAGATGAAACAAACAGCTCAAGAAATGGCAGTTATTGCTAAGGAAGATGTCACACTTAGCATCCAAGCATCTCCCTACCCATGCATTGTTCATTTTGATAGAAAAATACTTTTCGAAATCAATAATAGAAAAAACTAAAGCATGACAGGCTAGCTGTTCTGGCGACTATTGATGAAGAGTCACATCTTCTTGGTGTTAAGCCATTAGCCTCTTCATCTGGGAAGATTAGTACAATGGAGTGATGAAACTCCTAAAAGAATCAAATCTTGAATCAAAGATTGGATTACTTTGATTCGATATAACATCAAGCAATAAATAAAGATATATATAAAGTATCTCTAGTAAGATTATCTACTGCACTATATAAGTATCTAATTCTCTTATTTTTTGTTTTATTTGCACTCAAAATAAAATTAAATGTCTTTTTGAGACGATGAACAATGTGATTGTTTAAAAGTCATATAAATGCAGAATTATTATGCATTATTTTGTTAATGGGCGTTAAAATTATTTTTTTGCAAAATTATTTTTAAATTTAAACAACAATTATGAAAAAACCAGGATACTCAACAAACTAAAAAAAAAAAATTGGACTATTATGACCGCATTAAAAAAGTATATATATATATATATATATATATATATATATATATATATATATATATATATATATATATATATATATATATATATACTTTTTGACCTTGCACTTAAAGCCAAATTATTTGGAAACTATTTGGGTCATTTTTTGGGTATTTTGCTGCTATCCACAAGGTAAATATCTATATTTTTGGAATTTTTTTTGTAATCATATTTTTTTTTGTATTTGCCACAAATTTGGCTTCTTGTGTATACGCGTTTTCAATTTTTTTTTTTTTTTTTGAATATTTAATAACATATTTAAGTTTGTTAAAGAACTTGACTCAAATCATAGATAGTACTCAGTGCACTATTTAAAAGCCTAAGCGATTGCCTCATTACAACTGATAAACCCTAAGCTGTATCAAAGGGCTCCAAATGTGGCTTCAACAATGCACACAAATTATGAATAGGGACACCATCTATGTGCAACATAGCACTGTTAGTACTCTGATATTTTGCAACTGTTGATGGAATCAGTCTCTCTGAGTAGCAGGATAAACTGACCTGATACTAAATTTAAATACATAAAAACTTTAAAATTTATACTTTGAAATCCCAACTGCTGTTATTTAACTTTTATCGATGTAATTATTTGTGGTTAGGATAATGTGTAGATAAAAAAATCGCTAAACTGTATCCAAAAAACCAAGTTCACAATATTAACAGAAATTATTATGACTCTTTTAACAAAAGTTATTGTAATTATGACTCTTTTTACATAGTGAGCCATGAATGGTGAAAATACTGCTGTAAATACCGCATTCTTGGTTCTAACTGATATTTTTTGATAGCTTTGGATTTGCTACCTTAGCTTTGGATTTCCTACCTTAGTTTTGGATTTGCTACCAAAGGGCTTGGCATTGTAGTTGTCTTTGTAAAATGTTAAATTAAAAAAATGATAATAATAAAGACTTTTCATTTCTTAACTTTAAGCAAAAAAGCGAAAAGCATTAAAAAACGGAAAAAATTATGTATGAACTAAGCAAACATAATATTATTATTTTTTGTTATTATTATTAATAGGTAAGTTAAAAGACTGAAAAAAATTAAAAAACTTTAAATCGACTTTAATCGACTGCCTGCCTAAACAATAGCGTTACCTTATTGAGTTAACTTTTCCTGTATATTCAGGTATGCAACTATTCAACTTATTGCGTTTAACCTTTATTATGCAAAATTAGTTTTTAAATATTTATATTGCGATTCAATTTTGCGCACAAATCACAAAAAAAATGGTGTGTAAAATATTTAAAACTCTTATTTTGAAAAAAAATGGTGTGTAAAATATTTAAAACTCTCATTACGAAAAAAAATCATGTGTAAAATATTTAAAACTCGCATTTCGAAAAGAAATGGTGTGTAAAATATTTAAAACTCTTATTTCGAAAAAAAATCGTGTGTAAAATATTTAAAACTCGTATTTCGAAAAAAAATGGTGTGTAAAATATTTAAAACTCTTATTTCGAAAAAAAATCGTGCGTAAATTTTGTATCACTTGTAAAATTTTGAAAAAAATGAAGAAGAAGAGCAATAAAAAAAAATTCTTTCAAAATTTTGTTTAAAAAAACATTGTTTAAAAAATGTTGTTTAAAAAAACATTGTTTAAAAAATGTTGTTTAAAAAAACATTGTTTAAAAAAACATTGTTTAAAAAATGTTGTTTAAAAAAACATTGTTTAAAAAATGTTGTTTAAAAAAACATTGTTTAAAAAATGTTGTTTAAAAAAACATTGTTTAAAAAATGTTGTTTAAAAAAACATTGTTTAAAAAATGTTGTTTAAAAAAACATTGTTTAAAAAATGTTGTTTAAAAAAACATTGTTTAAAAAATGTTGTTTAAAAAAACATTGTTTAAAAAATGTTGTTTAAAAAAACATTGTTTAAAAAATGTTGTTTAAAAAAACATTGTTTAAAAAATGTTGTTTAAAAAAGGTTTTTTAAATCTTTTATAGTTGTATTTATTTATTGAGCCATCCTTATCACCACTGCACAGAAAAAAAGTCAAGTGCAGTACTAGGGGCAAAGTGTTCTTGAGAGGGAGAACAATTTTTAAGATAAGGAATTCTATTCAAGTACTAACACTGGAATAAATAGCTAAATATAGTTTTTTATTAATTTTCATTAATGATCTTATCTTTTGGGAATTTTCATTGACATTAAAGTCTTGTTTTAAAAAAAAATAATAATAATATTAGTTTAATTTCGTAACATTTACTTTTTGTGTGATGCATTCTCTGTTTAATGTACTCTGCAAGGTACATAAAATGTGTTGCATATTTTTGTGTTTTAACAGGTTGATTTTGGATTTTTTTGTGTTGATTTGTGTTCGTGATGATTTCCAAGCATGGTACAAACTTAAAACTTTTATATCTTCATGATGATATCATTTTGATTGTGATTTTGTTTTTGCAGTGCATGTAATAATAGAGAAATAATAATAATAACTATCAGTAAAATAATAACAATTTACAAAAATAAAAATAATAATATTTTAAGTTTTATATATTGAGAATGTTTTTATATTTTATATGCTGTACTTTATGATTGTTTTATTAAACTTATTTTTTTATTAAACTTTACAAAAAAAATTTTTACTGTGGATACATAAAACTTTATAAAAATTATGTTTTTTTTTTACTATGCATACATAATATCTTTTATGTTTAATATACTCAATAAATCTTTTAAATTTGATATTAGACTCTTGCTTCAGAAGTAATTCATACATTTGGATATTGGTCTAGAGTATGTATGAAAGCAACACTTTTACTTTTAATAATGGCAATGTGCTTTTGGTCACTTTTTAATGTTATGCAAACAAGTGCAATAGAAGATTTATTATTTTTATGTTATCCGTAAGTTTTCTACTACATTATGAATATTTTTATTAAAAAATGTTTGCATATATATATATTTATTTATTAAATATATATATATATATAAATATATATATATATAAATATGTATATATATAAATATATATATATAAATATATATATATATATATATATAAGCTTTCTCAGGAGACGCGTGCGGTCGCACACCTTGAATGACCACGCATATATATATTTTTTGTTGATAACTTGGCCACAATTTTTTTGCATATAATAAAAATGACGTATTTTAAAAACGCGCTGAAAAAACCAAACTAATTAGTCATCTTATTGTTTTTTTTTATTATTAATAATTTATCATTATAATTACTTATGAGAAAATAAAAACCTTACAATAATGCATGTATATATATTTATTATTAATAACAAAATAAAAAGATAAAAGTAATATATAAATATATATATATATATATTATATATATATATATATATATATATATATATATATATATATATATATATATATATATATATATATATCTGTGTGTGTATATATTTTTTATATTTTTTTTAAATTTGTTTTTATGCATTTAATAAAATTCTGGCGCTTTTTCGTTAAGTTTTTATTTACAAAATTAATTACGTCATTAAGTAATTATTATTTCTTCCCGTTGGTTTGACAAGGTTTTAACTAATACTTTTTATATAAGGAGAATTAAGAAAGAAAAAAATTTTTTTTATGTGCATTAAAATTATTATTATTTTTTTATTTATTTATTTGTTTATGTATTATTATTTTGGTTGACATATAGATGTAAATAAAAGATTTAAATGTAAATACTTTGCAGCATTTTAAAAATTCAACCTTATAAAAATAAAGCAATAGGCATAAACGTATGAAGTGTAAGTAAAAACTTTGACAAACCAATGACTCAATTAAGTAATAATAAAAATGTAAAACTAAAATATTTTTTTGCAGTTGCTCTTGGTCTTGCAAAAAAACTTTTTTCGGTTTGATAACTTTCATGAATGTTATGAAAAATCACTCAGGAAAAGTGCCACCAGTTTTTAAAAAATTTCTTTGTTAATTATTTTTAATGAATGAGGTGGATCACCCGAAATCGCACATAGCTCAGTTTTTACCAGGTTGCTGAGGTGAACCCATCATTTGCGAGGTTGCAGTTCTGGGAGTCAGTTTGGGGGGTCAGTTTGCTCTTTGCATATTACTGCGGGGAACGGGTGGGGAAATATTGTTTTTTGGTGGTAACTAATTCATTTTTGGTTCTTTTATTTTGTGGTGGTCAACTTAGTAAAAAGGGCATTGTTCTTTTCAAATGAGTATTGTGTATGAATATATATAAAATTATGTGTGTATGGTGTATATAAATCCCTTATATGGAAGAACTTTTAGTGTTGTGTACCAAGAGGCTCTGCAGCGGTTTTTTTATAGTACCCAGGATTGAGAGTTTTTCAGTCAAGTAATTGATTTTTGGAGGGTGGGTTTTCTTTGTACACCAGCAACTTTGATTTGTTTCCTGAGAAAGCCTGATATATATAAATATATATATATATATATATATATATATATATATATATATATATATATATATATATATATATATATATATATATATATATATATATATATATATATATTTAATTGATTAAAAACATCATGTTCGATTATATATTATTTTTATTATTAAATGGTGATATTTCGGCTTATATAGTATAAACCATTATCAAACTGAAAAAAACGTTAAACAAAATTCATAAAAACTAAAAACAAAAATGATGTCTTGCAACGTTGCAAATTTAGACTTTAGTTTAACAAAAAGTGGTCTCCAATGGCGTGTCATCACTAAGTTACCATTGTCACGATTTAAGATATACTCCTGTGATTTAGAGCACTGTAAGCGTTGTATTTTTTATATTATATAGGCTGAAATATCACCATTTAATAAAAATAATATATAACTGAACATGATGTTTTTAATGTTTTTAATCAATTAAATATAAAATATATTATTAACAATGTCACTTAAACAATATATATATATATATATATATATATATATATATATATATATATATATATATATATATATATATATATATATATATATATATATATATATATATATATATATATATATATATATATGTATATATATATATATATGTATATATATATATATATATATATATATATATATATATATATATATATATATATATATATATATAAATATATATATATATATATATATATATATATATATATATATATATATATATATATATATATATATATATATATATATATATATATATATTATTCTCTTCCTTTATCTTGCTTTCCTGATTTATACAATTTGCAATCTTTTGCAACCTTATATTGAATTCGCTTTTTTTAACTAAAGGTCCACTAAGTTTTGACACCAAATAAGTTTTTAAGTGTTACACACTCTGTCAAATTCACAATCAACCTCATTTGAAAGGACCAAAAAATTTTTTTATAGAAGCATTATATAAACCTTATGAGTACATTTAGAGGTGTTTTTAAAAAATTTTTAAACTTTATGAGAACATTTAGAGGTGTTTATAAAATCTTTTAATTTTGTCTGAGTCAGATTTTTGTGCTTGGTTGATTTTGGTTTTTTTTGTGTAGATTTGTGTTCGTGATGATTTCCGAGCATGGTTCAAACTTAAAATACAAAAAGTTAGGGCATTTGGAATTTGTGGAAAAATACCCTAAACATTTTTGTTCCTTTTTGCCCTTTGTCATGATAAACTTTATTTTGGAAAAAAAAACTGAACTATTCTATAGTAGACCAAAGTTCTTTTATACTATTCAAATTTCAAGTATTAATAGGTATTTAGACGTATAAAAAACATCTCATATTAGGGTGAATTTAAAATGTTCAAAAAAAAATTCTTTGGTTGCAAGAAAAATAAGTAAGAAACATTTTAAAGAAATGATGTAACAAAATTTTATACTGTTTAATTAAGATGTTACGGAGCTTCGACTCCTGCTTTGATAGGTTGGATTGGTTTCAATTGATTTTCTCAAGTTCTGATAATTCAAATTAGAAATTAAAAAAAAAATTAAATGTGAAAATGAAGCCTATTCGAAGCCTTGTTATGAGATTTTGTTGTGTAATGGAAAAGCGTAATGCAAGTAAATGTAACGTTACTCAATATATATATTTATATCATTAAAATTAAATTACGTCAGTTGCCTATTTGAAAGTACTGCATTTTAATTAAATTTAATTCGAAACCAGATTAAAAATAATATAAAGTCTTAATATCTTTAAAGGGATCCCAAACCTCTGAGACATGTTGTGTTCATATCAAAGAGAATGATATAAAAAATATTTGGCTAAATTTTTTTGATTAAAACAAAATAAATGCATACCAAGAAAAACTAACTTCTTTATTTTAACCAAAGTTTGCCTTCTCCATTTTGTTGTAGGCCAAAAAGTCAGCATAATATACACCGCAATCTACAGACTTGATAATTTATTCAAGCACGTTTTATTCCTAAGAGTTTCAGTACATTATGTCATTGATTTTTTTATTTGTGTAAAAGATCGATTATGTAAACAAACAAAACAATCCCTGAGGTGATTTTGTGTAAAAGATCGATTATGTAAACAAACAAAACAATCCCTGCTTGAATAAATTATCAAGTCTGTAGATCGCAGCATATATTATGCTGACTTTTTGGTCTACAACAAAAGGAAGAAAATGAATTTTAACTAAAATAAAAAAAGTCTTTTCAATAACAAGGTTACTTCACCTCCCCTAAGCTGAGAAGGCCACTATAGATGAGGAGGTTATTTTAATTGTAACCTTGACAAGCAAGAATGTTGCATGGAGACACAAGTTGAGCGCAGTACTACCCGGAGTGTGGTAAGCATCGAATTCGGAACTTCTTGCTTATGAGGCGGTCTACCACTACACCACTACCACATTAAAATTGCCTTAGAATGGAAAAAATGTAACTAAGAAAAATGATTATGCAAATTTTTTTTTTTTTAAAGTTTTTTTTGTTCACTTGTTGTTACTTTTAAATATATGTTTATAAATACATATATTTACAATTTCATACTATTTTACAGTTTTTATTAGTGGTTTAAAAATAAAAAAACTATTAACAATTTTTTTTTTCTTCACAATATCTTCACCTTCTCATAACTTCTTCATCTACTCATAAACTAGTTAATCCTTTCTTATACGATCAATTTAAATATATTTAAATTTTAAAAAATCTTAAATAATTTTGCCATCAGTACGATGACCCAGAAACATTTTTTTTTTGAGTCAAAAATCTATAGGAAAAAAAAAAATGAGTTGTCAAAAAGTATTATCTGTAAAACTTAACAAAATTGAATTTTTCTTATCTTTTTTTTTTATTATTATTTCAATGCTTTGGCATATAAATTTGCTGAATGGTCAAACACCAGCAGTGAACGTCTGAGGGAAAAATGAAGTACATTAGAATAAAGGAGAATTATTTTTTGAACAAAGCTTATTTTGACAGTTGTCAAGACAAAAAAAAAAGATTAATAGAAGAATATTTAAAAATGTGTAAGACAGACAATGCACCCAAACAGTACTTACAATAATAAAAAATTAAATTTTTTTAATTAAAACTTAAAATGAACAAAGGTTTACAACAAATATATCACCAAACAAAAACATATAAAACAAAAAATTGATTACAAAATAAAAAGTATGCATGTAACAATGTAAGGCCCAAAAATGAAAAAAAAAACAAAAATGGAAAAAAAACATTAATGTTAATGTGTAAACATAATTTGTGTAGTGATAAAGTAATAAACATCTCCTCTGAGTCACGTCTATTATTACTGGCGTTGATTGATTAGTAACTAAGTTTTCAATATCAATTTAAAAAATACTCTAAATAAAAAGTGCAACAAAACAATGTAAAAATATTTCAGTTTAAGAAAAAAAGTTCTATTTTTAGTTTATTTGACACATCACTGGTGTCATTATCTGACATATCATTGGTGTCATTATCTGACACATCATTGGTGTCATTATCTTACACATCATTGGTGTCATTATTTGACACATTATTGGTGTCATTATATAGTATACTGATTAGCCCCATATTTAAAATTTATAATACTTATGATTGTCATATGTGTGTGTGTAAGAGAGAGAGAGTTTATGTAATGTATAAATTTGTTGTAAAAGATATATAATTTTAAAACATGAAATACTTTTATGTATAAGCTGAAATAAAAAGTTTTTATAATTTAAGCAAATCACTTTATAAAAGGTAAAATACAAGTAATACTAGACTAAATTAACTAAATGATATAAGCACTGCCTGCAATATTCTCTGATAGAAACAAATTTGTCAGAGATAATTTGTCATTAATGATTGCATTTTGATCCATTATATTATTTTTGTTAAATCCAATAACATGATTTTATTTTAAACAGACTTTATAAGTATTATATCGATACATTTATGTCTAATAATATTAGACATAATATGTCTATATATTACTAGACAAATATTAGTAATATATTACTAATATGCTATATATATATATATATATATATATATATATATATATATATATATATATATATATATATATATATATATATATATATATATATATATATATATATATATATATATATATATATATATATATATATATATGTATATCTCCAAGTTCCTAAAACAAACTTGGAGAGCTATGTGAGCTGCTCTTCATTTAAATCGGCACCCTTTTTTAATTTTAATTTTTTTTTTTTGCAACAACTGTGTTTTTTAAAAAGCATTCCAGTATATTATGCAATTAATTTTTTTATAAATGACATTGTGTTTTTTATTTTAGTTTCAACGATAATTATACTTTCGTGAGAAAAGTTTTACTTTTGCGAGAGCCATAAATTGCTCCTGTAAACCGTTTTAGGGGAGTGCGGGCAAGAGCGAGAGCTAAAGCTCTTGCTTCCGCGGAGGCCTATATATATGTATATATATATATATATATACATATATATACATATATATATATATATATATATATATATATATATATATATATATATATATATATATATATATATATATATATATATTCCTATCAAGTGAATTTGATATTGAACATAAGTTACACATTCTAACACCTAGCGTAATATTGTCCGCTGTCTCTGTGTCATCTTTCTAACTTAACTTCTTCTGACTTTCTCTCTAATATCCTTCATTCATTTAAAAATCACTTATTTTTGGTCTGCGAAAAAAGCGCAGACTAAGAGTAAGTGAATTTTTAAACTTAAAAAGTTCCCTGTGAAAAGTGAAACTGAAAACATGGTTTTACTCCACAAAAATGCTCCTTTTTTTGCCAAAACACGAAAGTACAATGAATAGGTCAATTTTGATGATATACTTTCATACTTGTTTATAAAAAATCTATAAAAATCCATAACTTTTTCGTGTTACCTGCAACGTATTCTCTAACTTTATCTATTTTTATCTTACCCTTTTCTTCTAAATCACTGCATCCTGACTATCTGCAACTGTAGGGTCTATATGCTCGCTTTACATACAATATTTTCAACATTGATTTTTTTTTTTTTTTTTACTGTAAATAATGATTTATTAATCTGATCTAATTATTATGTAGATGTTTTGCAAAAATGAATCCTGAAAAAGCAAATAAAATTGAAAAAATAACATTATGTTAGACCTCACCCAAAGGTTTTGGGTTTTACTAGTGCTGTTCGAATGGGCAGAACACCAATAGATCAAAAGATGTTTTGTTTATATTTATTATAGCTATTATATTATAATATAATTTGTCATAATTTTTTTAGCTATTATAATATAATTTGTCATAATATAATATTATTTGTTATTATAAATATTATATAATTATTAAAATTTAATATATATAATAACTACTATAATATAATTTTTTTATATTTATTATAACTATTAATACTATAATAGTTATTTAACCAACATATGAGGGGTCCATCTGAAAAATGTGCAAAGTCCAAGTAAATTGAATTTAAGAAAACAAGTAAAAACTGGGCTACTCATAGTTGTGCATCAACAGAAATTGATCCTTTTTTTTTCTATTTATAGGGAAAAAAAACTTTTTAGTGGTCTAATATTTAAATTGATAATAGATTTCAATGTATAGAGTGTAGAAATGGAATTAACTCAAAAAATTTATTTTTGTGGCTTAACGCGTTTTGCACATGGTCTATGTAATTAAAATAGATTTTCTTTAGATGTTTTGTGTGTGGCTAAAGTACTCAAAACTATATAGTTTTTTTATGTTGTGTTTAGTGTGTATTATACTATAATTATTATTCATTTCACAAGTAGTTTTTCAATAGTCAAATTACATTTTTATAACAACATATAAATTCTATTCATTTATTTTTGAAAAAAATTAACATGCACACCCTTTCAGCATAGCTAGAGCTTATAAGAAATTTATAAATAGGTTTGTTTTTCTTTTAAATGCATATCATTGATAGCTCAGTGGTTTAGTGCACTGTCATCATTGTTGTTTTGGGGGATTAAAGACCTCCTCTAATAAATTTTGAATATTTTTCAATTTTGCTGTGCTTATAGCAATATTTATAGCAAAATTTTTATTATAGTATATATCTATAATAATTATAACAATATTTATTGTTATTATATATAATTATAGCAAATTTTCTAATTGGTAAAATAAAATTCTAAAGTTTTCTCATTTTTATAGATTTATTATACAAGATTGTTCCATTTACTGCCTGCAAACTCAACATATGCTAAAGACATTTACTTTTACAGGCGTTTGTATGCAACGCTATACAAATACCAGAACTAAGAAGATCTTAGGCCATTAAAAACTATTGACTATAAAACGCTAAGGGATTGTCCATAAATTACACAACGCTAAATTTATTTTAAAAAAAGGAGATCAGTTTTTCTAGGTGGTGATTTTCATTAAACTTGATGAGCTATTTTGAATTTTTATTAACAAATGAGAAGAAAAATTTTAATCTTTTTTGTTTTGTTAATTAGTGAAGTTTAGTATTGCGTAATTTATGGACAATCCCTTATTTAAATGTTTAGATTAGGAATTAGCCAAAAAGTATATAAAGCCAAAAAATAATGGAGTATAATACTATTTTAATGGTTATCTAAATTCTGTCGTTGTTGTGCACTCAGTTTAGAATGTTTGAACATGGACAAGGTAAAATTGCTGTAAAACTCTAAATATCTTTATTGTATTAATATTAAATAACTTTAACTTTTAATTATTTTAAAAGTATTTGATTTAATAAAGTGGTTTAATTTAAGTATAAAATTAGAATTTTCAATTATGTTCTTATATAAAACATACTTTTTAAACCCCCTTACTGTTTTAAAAAAATTGAGGTTGTCGCGTGGCAAGTTCAAATCATCAGCTTTATTTTTTAATTTTGTTATTTAAAATGCAAAACAAAACAACTTTATAGTTCTAAAAATTTTATATTCTATATATAAAGATGTTGTATACTCATTTTTCTTGCACAAACTCAACTTAGTTGTAAAAAAACTTGAAATGTAAAACTAAAATAACATAAGTGTCTCAATCATGACACATACACAACAAATATCCCCCCATTTTTTAATGTTTTTAGAATTTTTAGCTTTTTTCAAAATCTTTTTGTCTGTTAAAGTGTATAATATTGTTAGATATGTTTGTATATAATCTTTAT
The DNA here is from genome assembly GCF_022113875.1 of Hydra vulgaris. Taxonomy (NCBI): domain Eukaryota; kingdom Metazoa; phylum Cnidaria; class Hydrozoa; order Anthoathecata; family Hydridae; genus Hydra; species Hydra vulgaris. The sequence continues at coordinate 29,143,479 of NC_061158.1, read as the reverse complement.
AAAACTTCACAAGTATTTTGTATTTTAAAAATCTAAAAAAAATTTTTTAAAAAGATTGCTGGTGGTCAGACTCAAACTGCTCTTTTATTCAGAAGCTCAGCGCGCTAATCACTCTGCTGGCACGTTGACAATTGAAATTTTTAAGCTATATAAAAAAATTTTCTAACAAAAATTAATGCTGTAGATCAAAAATTGATGACAATGCAATTTTCAATCAAAAGTAAAACTGTAAAACTTGATGTTTTAGTATATTTTAAAATTAGATATTTGAAAACACTTTCGTTCACGTTTTCTTATAAAACAAAACTGCTGCAACTCTTTCTCGCCATTACATTGGCTGCCAAGAGTTCTGTGTCAAACAGCCTCGAAAGGGCACTACTACTACTACGACTACTACTACTACTACTACTACTACTACTACTACTACTACTACTATTAAGTTCAGTATTATTATATAGGTTAACCCACATATTTAAAAAGTAATGATAGTCGAAAGTTAAAGAAAAATAAAAGTTAATTTAAAAAAAAAAAGAAATTTAAGTTGAAAATTTAAAAAAAATCAAATTTCACAGTTTTATAAAATTAAAACTTTAATTAAAATGATTCTTTAAATTTTGATTCTTTAAATGATTCTTTAAAGAATCGCAGCCGTGATGTTTTAACTTTTTAAAGAATTGCAGCCGTGGCGTAGTGGTTAGAGTTCTGGCTCAGAGGTCTGAGGTTCGATGCCAGCTCTAGCCCAACAAGCGACATTGGTACGGAAAGAGGCGTAAACTTTCTGTTAAATGCTCACCCGCGGTGCTCTATGATAAGACCGTAAGGACTTCTGGGAGCACCTAAATACAAAAAAAAAAAAAAAAAAAAAAAAATCCTGCATAATGCTTGACTTAATTTTCTTTATTTCAAAATTGTTTTCTATCATATCTAACCTATTATTAAAATTTCAATACTGTATAAGGTTTTTGATTCATCTCCCCGGCCTTAGTTAAACTTACAAGCATTCAAAACGTTTGTGCCAAAACTTATTTTTTTTTTTTGTAAATTTAACTTTAAAAAATACCTTGGTTAATCGTACAATTACTACTTTTGTTAATCGTTCAATACCTTTCATAAGGAATTCTTTTTTCATAAGGAATTTTTTTTTCATATGGAATTATTTTTTCATAATTTTTACATACGATTGTTTATGTATGTTTGTAAAAGTCTACTTATAAGCCCTTTTGTTTTTGAGGGCTTGTATGTGTTTTACAAATTTCTAATCATCACAAACTTATTTTTTTTAGGTTTGCTATTTACATATGGACATTTGGTTGTTCATTAAATGTTTCTAACTATCCTCTATTTTACAAACTTGGAACTCATCAAACCAAACTTGTTCAAAATCTTCTTTTAGAAAATGCCTCTCTGTTTTATCAAGCAATATCTCTACAAGTTCCAGTCAATGTAGTCACTCAAGTTTCTAATATGCAAAATACACAAAATAAAGAAAATAATATATCTTCACAAAAAAACAATACAAATATAAATAAATACATAATTAATGGATACATAAAAAGTAGTTCAATTTCAAGTTGTCAAGATCATTGTGCAATGTCACCTGATAGTGTTCGGTATGAAACTGAATGCTTACGGAATGATTTTAATTTGCGCATGAAACAGATTTTGTTTAATTCTGTTGTTAGTACATATTATGTTGCATTTATACCTTTAAAATTTACACAGGTATTGTTATGTTAATATTTCTCATTTAACACACTTATAAAATTTTTAATGATTATTCCATAATGACTTTTTTTTCATGATTGTTTTATTTTATTTTTAAAAATTATATTGGTTATCTCCTAATTATGTTGGAACATTTTAAATATATTTTGCACAGTAGTTTCTATGATCAAAAGGAACATTTCTAAGGATTGTCCCATTCCGTAACTTAAAATTTTATTTTTGGCTACCACCCATATATATATATATATATATATATATATATATATATATATATATATATATATATATATATATATATATATATATATATATATATATATATATATATATATATATATATATATATATAAATATATATATGTATATATATGTATATATATGTATATATAAATGTACCTCTAAATCCATTTGTGTCTGATATATATACATAATACACAAATGTGCCACTAAATGCATTTGTGCCTAACAGCTCTAAGAATTTTTCCCACTCTCTAAAGAGGTATCAGCTTTTTTCAGGAGAACAGCAAAGCTGAAAATGAGTAAGGTATAAGAGATTGTAATTTCACAGGTGTGATTGAGAAGATGAGAACATACTTCCCTAACCAGAAAGATACTAACAATCTAATCAGAAACCAAGGTCTTACTAAGTTGAATGTTAGCTTCAAGCTCATATCCAGGCTCAAACAGTAAATTTTGTTGTATAAAAACATGCAAGTCACTAATTTAAGAAATTGTTACCAAACATTTTCTGATTTCTTGAAGAGATGATCTCTCTGAGCCATCACTGTTGTCAAGATGTTGCTGAGTTTCTTGAAGGTAAGAACTACTATTGTAGAGTATCAGAGACTTGAAACGGTGTCATTTATCATGAGTTTACAAGGCAGTTTCATGAAATTTCTTTGTTTCCTTTGTCTCTGGGACAGTCATGATATTAAAGTGCACTATCACACAAAGGACTGGCTAATGGACCAGGCCCTCTATGAACAATAGCATTGTGAAGTATGAGCTGCTGATTGAATCTCAGAAAATGCTAATGTCATCACTACACATTAAGTTAGGTCTCATTAAGAAATTTGTTTGGTATATTTTTCCAATATAGTATCTTTTTTAGACCACATATCAAGAAGTTCCTAGAGTTTGACGAGTTAGCCAAGCTCCTGAACAGGACAGAGAGAGTGGCTCAAAACACATTTGTAGCAGTTGTTAATCGCTTTTTGTGTAGTAACTAGATGAAAACTATGCAGAGAATTATACAATTGGATAAAAATGGGATGCAATTGTTAGTTACTGCCCATGTAGGATTATTAAGTATCAACTAACCATTATTTGATAAGTTTTAAGTTAAAATTTCATTTTTTGTTAAAATTGATCCTGTTGTTTAAAATTTCAGTTACGTTTTTTTTATCACCAATAAAATTTCTGAAAACATTTAACATAAGATTTGGAAAGTTATTTGAGTTTTTGATTCAGATACATCAGATAATTCATTTCTCAATGATTAATATTATTGTGGCTGGTTAGCTTAGTTGGTTAGAATGTCAAATGAAATATTAAAACCTGGACTGTTGTGCAATACGAGTTCAAATCCAGTCACCACCAACTCAGTCACCACCAACTCAGTAAAATAAAGTTTAGATGTGAAAAAAAGTGAAAAATAAATGACATTATTAAATGATTAATAATAATAAATAAATAAATGACATTATAAAAATTGTTTTTTTTTTTAACGGGTATGTCCATTTGTTTAAAGGGTATTTTTTACAGCCCTAAATATCGATCACAGTATAACAAAAATATGATGGGAGACTACAATTGGGACTGAAAGTGATTTACAGTAGACTTGCAAATCTAAAAAATCTACTTATTTTTGAAGCTTTTTTAGTGATTTTTTACTGTCTTTGTCTATTCATAATGCCATTATTGTAATTATCAAACTAATTGAATGAAAATATAAAATGTTTCTTATTTTGTCTCAATAAAAATAAATTTCCCTTTACAGTCATTAGATAAAAGCGATTGAAATATAACACTTTGAATCCAAATAAAAAGTTTTCAAATCAAAAAACCTTTTTTTAAGTTAAAAATATTTTTTTTAAGTTATAAAGTTTGTGTTTTCACATTCCTTTTTTTTTTCTAATACTTAACAACTGGTTATGCATTTTTGATTAATAATGATTTTACATTATATTATAGGCGCATTAAAATTAAAAATTAGGTTTAGGTTCCAAGTGGATTTTTCTCATACCAATAGTTTAATTGGCTAACCTGAAATTATAGGAGCTTAAATATGAAAATTTCTTTTTTATAAAGTATTGTATTTTTTATAAGTATTTATTTATTATTAAGTATTTTTTATAAAGTCTTCTATGCTTTTTTATCAACTATCAAGTCTTTGATGTAGCTTAAGCTTTTTTTATCAAGTATCAAGTCTACTTTGTAACTTGTGCTTTTCAAACAACTTGTATGTATGATATTTTTTTAAAAGTCTTCTGTATGAACATTTTCAAAAAATGTTCTTTTGTGCTTCGCTTTTTTTTATCAAACATTCTTTTGAGCTTATTAATCCTTAATAATATGTTTGTTTTTTCATTTTTTTTTTTTTTTTATAACAAGTTGTTATTAATATATATATTTTTAATTTAGAATAAATCTTTGTTTTTTGATAAATCATGGGCAATACAACATATCTTATTTGTATTTGTAAGTGTATTTGTCTTCTTTATGAATTTTATGGTACCACATCATTATATTGATGGTCTCCACAAGTGCGCTCTACACCTTGGAGGTTGGGAAGTATATAATGGACAAAGAGAAACACCTCATATGTATGTAATTTTTTTAAATATTTTTTGAGTCTTGTAGACATAAGAGAATTTTTTCATTATCAGAGGAAAATCTTAACATTTATGTTAAATTGATACTTAATGGTACTGAGGTCTAAACCACACTATTTTGTAAAATTTATGTTATCAAAAAGTGATTGATTTAGCAATCTAATTTTCATATTTTATATAAAAGCATCTTCAAAAATTTAATTAATGGATTGGCTAATTTCACATCTTACACTTACAAGAAAATACGTAACAACTGCTTTTGTTAACATATTGCCCAACTACACATATAATTTTAAACAAAAAACAAAAAAACTCAAATTATTAAAAAGTATAATATTTGCTTATACTAATTCATTCTTTTTTGTTTCTTTTATACAGGTTTTATACTATTATTCACATACGAAATTCGACTTTCAGTAATAATAACTATTTATTAAACTATATTATGTAGACTATATTATTGTATAATAAATAAATAATATTTCCAATGTATTGTAATGTAAATTAAATTTCCATTTATACTTTCAAAAACATTGAGTAGATGTTATTTAGGGACAAATTTTTTATGCTATGAGACCTAAATTATTGTTTATATTAAACACTGGTGACAAAAATTAGACACAATTTTCGAACAAATAAAACTTATTGAATTTGTAATTAGCCAATCTTGTTTTTTGTTGTTGTTTTTCTTTATATATACTTATATTAATTTTATCTTCCTTCATAGGAGATCTTTATAATGTTATTTAATCCAGTCATTTTAAAAAAAAAAATTGATATTTGATATTATGAGAATGGAAAATTGAAAAATTAACTTTTGCTTTCGACACATTTTTACAATATTTTTGCTGCTCTGTAGCTCATTTTTGTTTTATTACTGTAATACTTACACTATATGGGTTGTAATACATTATATGGGTTGACAAACAGTTTGTGTTTGTCAACTCATATATGTTAATAATTGCAATTTACTGCATCTTTAGTGCATAGTGCTTTCTATTTGAAAGGCAGTTCATTTGTGATTGACCAACATCTACATGTTGTTGGCTTAAGAGATTCCAGTTTGATGTTCTTTCCATGATAATATAGAGTTTTATCAAGTTATCAAGTATATACAACAAATTGATGTAATATGATTTTTTATTTACATAATAAACTGTTGATATTATTAATATTGATATTAATAATATTCCAATGATTCAAATTTATGTAATGTCAGTAAAGAAGCCAAAGCTTTGATGTTCCTAATTTTTGTACAATGTCACTAAATTTATCTGCTAATTGTTGTTCAATTTTAATCATTTCAGATTCATAAAAAATTTCCTCCATTAAAATAGACTTATTGTCTCTTTTATTATTATATTTTATTAATTCTTTGATTAGTGATCTATCTGTGCTTTGATTTCAGAATTCAATTTCATCAAAAAGAATATATGTCAAGCGTCTGTTAATAGATGGACTTGACACAGCTTTTCCAGATATTATATGCTCTACACTGCTTTCTGCATATACTTGAGCAAAAAGTTCTTCTAAACCAGGTTCTTTCAACTGGCAACAACTGGAAACTCCTCTATGATTCCTACTGCTTTCGTTGGTTGGTCAAATGTGATACAGTGCACTTTAATATTCATGGTTTTGGTTTGATTGATGATGTCTATGTAGAGCAGATGCAATGTTCATCATTCAGATTCAAATCTATTATAGAGAAATTATTTTGTTAACTTTATAAAAACTGAATTTTTTTGGGTTAGATCTTGCATTAATCCAGACCAGTTGTGGCATTGGTTTAGAAATATCTCGAAAAATTTTGAGTTGTACTTCTGCAACAAGGTTTTTACCTGAAAGAGGTGAGATAAGATGAAAGGTGTCTCTATAAGAGAAGGTGTCTTTATAATTCAAGAGAAAGAGATGAAAGGTGTCTCTATAAAGTATTCAATTTCATTAGTTCTTCAAGCCACACATTTAAATAGGCTTTCTTTTAGTTCCAATGTAGTAACAATCAACACTGGATTTCATTCAGGATGGAGTAAATCCTTTGGAAGGCCACATAAAAAACACTGGTTTTTCTAGTCAAGAGTGTCCAATGAGTTATTTGAATTTGATATAAAAGATATTTGGATTCGATATAAAATTGCTTTGGTCTGTAAATGTTAGGTAACATTTTTTAACTGTTTGAAAAATATTCGAATCACTTTTAGAGTCAATAGTTTTAATCCACTTTTAGAGTCAATAGTTTTAATCCATTTAGAGTCAATAGTTTTAATTGTTGAATTTCTAAACATTTTTTCTCTGGTTTTCAATAAGTTATGATATTTTAATTGTAATTTTATATATGTTAATTAAATTGTTATTTCTCTATTTTAATTTTAATAATATTTAAAATTATAAACATTTTGAATTTTTATGTTAAAATGTAAAGTTTAAATTTATGGAAAAATTTTAATTAACTCAATTTTCCCAAAGGAAAAAACAAATTGTTTTTGGTTTTGGTGTTACTATATGATATTACAAGAGTGTCAAACTTTAGCTAATTAAGAAATTTAATTTTAAACTTTGAGGCTCCCCAGAAACTGGAAAAAAAGTTTTGCCCATTGAGAATGATTATAATACTATGGTTATAAAAAAATGATTTAATAATCTCAAAAATTCTCTCCAATACAACATATGAAGCAAGTTTATGGAGAAAACCAGCATGCTTTATCAAAAGCTTTTGATATGTCAAAAGCAATAGTCCTTGTCTCGCTGCCTCTATCTAATGCACAATAGAATCTTCCAGTGTTCACTTCACACGTCTGTAAACAAGTCAATTGTTGAAGGAGAAAATTGAAGTATTAATTGTCGCAATAGTTGGAGAGATCAGAGTTTTAAAAAATGGAAACAACAGATCCTATTTTCCAGTAGACAGGAAGTTAAAGTGATGTGGATCTCTTACAATGGGTTAACCTGTTTAATAAGAATAGCAGAAAGAGTATGGCCATTAGATTCAAGAGTCAAATTACAGGAAAATATCTTTACAAATAGTTCTGTCTTATCCTTAAGAGAGTTAATAAGATTAGGCCCATATAATAGAGATGGAAAGTTTAACTTACCCTTGTTAACAACACTGTTGAAGATTTTTCAAAAGCCCCCTAAGCCTAACATCTAAGATAAGATACAAGATTTTTTAAACAGGGCAATAATGGAGCTTAGCTTAGCATCAGACACCTTTTTGCAATAATAAAATGGTGTTTGTTCTGAATAGAGTTCTTCCTGTAAAAAAGATGAAAAAAATGATTACAATTAGATATAGTAGCTACACAAGAGGGTGAAAAGCATGGAATGAGGCTTGATTTGAAACCTACGAGAAGAAAAAAAGATTCTATACCTGCCTGGATTCAGGAGCTTATATAGGAGGCATATTTATCAGTGGAGAGACCACCACAAAGATCTGTCATAAAAAAAATCACAAAAAGAATCCCAGTCAGCTTTAGGGTGATAGTAAGTAGTGTGATTATAGGGTGAATTTGAAGAAGTACATGATAAAGGAAAAACAATAAAAAAATGAATAAAGCTAGGGTCAGAGAAAAGACATAAATCAAGGAGTCAAGGTAAGTGATTAGGGTTGTCTGGAAAGCGAGTCACAAAGTTAATGCCAGCTGGGTCAGCAGTGTTAAAAGCCAAGCCATTCAGTATGTTAAAGGCATTTATGAGTAGAGTCAGAAAGATCTAGCATTCATCATCCTAGGCAGGAAACAATGAAACACAGGTTTACATCTGTCAGCCTAATAGATGAAGAAGGGGTGCAAGGCTGGACAACAGAATAATTCTGCTTGTTATAATTACTTTTAACTTGTAAAAGTTTCTTACATTTGTCTTTGTCTTTTTGTATTGAATACAGGCATTATTTTTTGTGATGCAAATCTTGCACAAATGAACTATCTCTACTAACTTTAATTTATCTCTACTAGCTTAATGTACCTCTCTACTCCTAGAGTATGGCGAATTCTGCACATCTGGAACATAAATATTTATTAACAATTCTTTTTTTAACTGAGATGTGAGTGATAATCGGAGGTTCACTGAGTTAACATTTTTTCAAATCAATTAAATCTATGTAATCTTTAGCTTCAAAATTGATTTCTGGTATGGAGAACTTTTGAACTCAGACTTCGGAATTAGGAAGAATTAGGTCAGTAATAATTTGCCGACCTTAATCAGTGTGAGGTCGGCAGAAAAAATGTAGAACAAAGGTTTGTCCATAAAACATTTTTTTTTGCTAACCTCAAACACTTCTAGGTCTGCAGTTAAGTCGGCATTGCCAAATGCCGACCCTGATTTCGAAGGTTATGTTTGTTTTCATAGACCTTGCTTTCATTCTTTTTTGTAATGACAACTCTCTCGCATGTGGGTGAGCTTTTATCCTGAAGAACTGTTGAAACTATTCTGGTTAGCATGCAGGCATCATATACTTTAAGTGGTATTAGCCGATTTTCAAAAAGAACATTTAGTAAAAGTTCAACCGGACCAGATGTTTTAGAAATGTTTTAACAGATGTTTTACTGTTTGAGCAATTGAGAATTCTTGGCACAAAATAAGAAAGGAAGAATTTGATAAATATGACATTGCTTGAGTTGAGCGAAATCTTAAGCTATTGATCAATGAAACCATTGCAATTTGTTCAAATATTCTTTAAATGAAGAGGAGTTCTAAATATTTACCATGTGATATTACAAAGAATTTTTAACACAGAATTTGATCTTTTTCGGAGAAGTTATTTTCAATTGAGTGCATTTCAATACTCCAGGAATTTGTCGCCATACAAGGTGGATATCAAAAATAATAAAAACTACCAAGATTTACTTATTTTTTCAAGTTAATTTAGCAAAAATTTATATCAATCACTAAATTAAGTACCATTCCATCCTTGGTTATGTTAAAGCATAGATTTTCTTATTTCAGCATTTTTGAATAATCTGGATTTCATCCTCCTTATTTGATTATCTCAGTTTTGAAAATCTTCTTTAAAGCTCTTCATTTATCTACAGATTTCCTCATGAATAATGTCAGACAATTGTGCTAAGCGACTGAATGATGTCAGACAATTGTGCTGAGCGACGAGTTGCATGTTTCAATTTATTTCTCACAAAATGAATAAAAATCAAACAATACATCTTCCAAAATTGTTAAATGTTAATTTAAAGAATTTCAATGGAATTTGCAATTGCCTCCTCACACACACACACACACACACACACACACACACACACACACACACACACACACACACACACACACACACACACAAACAGTAAGTTGCTACAACCAAAAGATTATTTTTTAAATATCATTTGAAAATATACTATAATATTTAAGTATTTTAGTATATTTTTCAATCACTTGAGTTAAAAAGTTAGACAAACTTTAGTGGATTAGTTCACATCAGTGTGATATTTTTTATATTTTAATTAAAAGGAGTTTAAAACAAAAAAGATTTGCAATTCAAATCTTTAGCAACACTTTAAAACATCTTTTTATTAAAATTCATTGTAAAAAAAACAACCAGAACAGGTGTAAACAAAATCTTTGGCAACATTTTGTTAAATAATCAGACTAAGTCTTTTTATATCAAATTATCTAGAATTCTAGATAATTTGATATTAAAATTAGAAACAGCCTCAATTCCATACATTTCTTGAAATAATGAATAAACCTACAATTCTTGAGATAATGAATAAACCTACATTTCTTGAAATAATGAATAAACCTACAATTCTTGAGATAATGAATAAACCTACATTTCTTGAAATAATGAATAAACCTACAATTCTTGAAAGTTGAATTAAATACTAGTTCTCTGACGTCATGAAATATTTTAAGTTAAAAATGTGAAAATTTAATAGTTAATTTTTTTGGTTACCGTTTGACTTTTCTTCTATTTTTTTTTTTAGATGGTCTCCTTTAACTATATGGCCTCACTCAGCATTAGTTCATTATAACAAGGGTGTGTTTCGAGCTTTAGAAAAGCAAAACACAGCTGTTCCGGGTGATAAACATCATTCCAGATTTTATGTGAGTAATATTTCATGTCCTAAATTTTTATGTTCACAATAGCAATCTTAAAATTCTAGGTTAAAATCTGAAGAAATCTTCGTATAAATGCCTTTTATAATCCGCCTAGTTTTGACTTATCAGGGACTTTTGACTACATAATTTTCGTG
>NC_061158.1:29000223-29127723 GCF_022113875.1 Hydra vulgaris | reverse complement strand
GTTTTTCCTTTCTCTGTCTTCAGTAAAACTAAGAAAACCCGGAGCAGTTCATCATGCTAGGTTCTTATCTAAAGCACTTTACTTCCAGAAACTACTGCTTCTATCCAGCCGAATTGAGTTCGTAAATAAGAACAATAAACTCAAGGCAGAAATCAGGCTAATAAGTGAATTTACAGTTTGGATTTATGCCAATGGTATTTACAGGCTAATGACGCTATTAGAGCTTCCTTTCTTGATATAAAAGCAAAACACCAAATGCAACAGTACCAAAAACTTTGTGCCAAATCAGGTGCTGTCGATGCAGTTTTAAACTGTCAATATAAACATAGTTGGTATTTAGATTCAACAATGATTCCTTTAGCTCTGTTGGATGATGATTTGTCATTTGAGGAGAAAGTAAACCTTGCAAAAGTAATTCTAACTTTTAAAATGCCGATTTTAACTTGGTACAATACTAAAAACAAATCAAAAATAGATATAAAAGATAAAACAAAAATTGGAAACGTTAGTGAAAATCCTTCTTCCCTTGCTCTGTTGGTTGATGAATTTTCATATCTTATGTTTGATAGAATTGGATAAGAGGAACAAAGGATAAATTGATAGATTGGCTTTTGCTTCCCCCTGAGTATTGGTTTACTCAATCTGTTTTTAAAAACTTTTAGAACTATGCCAAATCTTTAATTGTAGTAAATGATCATTCAAAAAAATCTGTTGGAATGATGCAGCAATTTATTCACCGATACAACAATGAGGAAGATAAACAGAATACATTGCTAACTGTTGAAAAAGTTCGGTGTGCTTTCAGAACACTTGGAAGACGTTCAAACAAATGTTCTGAAAGTAAATTTATTGAAAGCTTATCTTCTCTCGATAAAAAGAAGAAAAGTGAAAATGAACATGAACGTAACTGAAATTATTTGAACTTGAAATTTAATCCAATAACATGAAATTATCATTTTTTAACATTTGCCCCAAATCTAGAGTGTATGGTATTTTAGAATCAAAAATTTCCTCAAATTGACTACCCCTAATATATATACACATAAATATAAATTTATATATATACCACATAAATATATATATACATATATATATATATATATATATATATATATATATATATATATATATATATATATATATATATATATATATATATATATATATATATATATATATATATATAAATTTATGTGGTATTTTAGAATCAAAAATAATACATATATATATATATATATATATATATATATATATATATATATATATATATATATATATATATATATATATATATATATATATATATATATATATATACATATATATATATATATATATATATATATATATATATATATATATATATATATACATATATATATATATATATATATATATATATATATATATATATATATATATATATATATATATATATATATATATGTGTGTGTGTGTGTGTGTGTGTGTGTGTGTGTGTGTGTGTTTTAGTAATTGGGAGACTTTTTGCAGTATTTAAGTCATTCATTTTTGTTGGATTGCAACCACAAACTGAGCAGCATTGTAATGATTTTGTTTTCACCAATACTATATCCACATAACTGCAAAGGCACAAAGCAAATGAGGAATGAGCTGGCTTCATCTTTAACATTCCTATTTTCTTTTTCTGTTGTTGTTTGAGTATATATGCTTTGGCCTGTTGATCCATTAAAGCCAACTTTAGACCTTATTGGCGTTGTTTGAAGATCTTCTAAAGAGTTAATAACTCCTGCCTGGCATTCTATCAAACGTAGTGCTGTGTGATTAACCAATGCTTGCATGTTGATTTTGATACTGTCAACGAGTTTGATACTGAGCCATTGGTATTAGTTGCTTATCAACTTGGATGCTGTTTGCTTCAGTTTCATATAACCATATAATTGCTTTTTATTTTTCATTTATAATATATTTTTCATAATCTAAAACAAATTTTTTTTAATACTCTTTTTACTTCTTTTTGCACTGTTTTTTATTGTTGACAATCGAACTAATTATTGACAATCGATCTAATTGTTGACAATCGATATAATTGTTGACAATCGATATAATTGTTGACAATCGATATAATTGTTAACAATCGATATAATTGTTGACAATCGATATAATTTTTGAACGAGTTTACTGTACTAGTATACATAGTCGTTGTTTTTTTTCAATTAAATGTTTTAGTGATATGTTTATCCAAGGTGATATAAAAAATCTCAAAATGCAAATTTTGAGATTTTTAAAGCATTCTACAGGTATACAAATATTTATCAGCCGGTTGTACTCTTTTAAGAATATGTTAAAGCGATCATTAGTTTTTTTGTTGATAAATAGATGTTCCCAGTCAACTTTGCTTAGCTCAAAATTTAGATTTAGGAAGTTACCTTTCCTAAAATTATAACTTGATCTTTTGAATGTCTGTTTATGAACATTGGCAAACGGATGTTTTGGTCGGCAGTTGATTTCGAGGGTCCTAGACAGATCGATGCAGCAGACCTTTTCACTGCAGATGACGAACTGAAACGGCATTTTGAGATTTCCATGCTTTTCAAGATCGTTATTTGCTGTTTTCTTTTTACTAATCAGCTTGTTATATTCTTATTCTGCTCTAGTTCTATCGGTTCGAATAAAAATGTTCTTGTGATCCGTTCGGCCAAGATTTGCTTCAGCTGCTAATACATAGCTTCTTGTTTCTACATTGTCAAATTCCACTACTACTAGAGTTTATGGAGTATTCCACTACTACTGGAGTTTATGGAGTATTCCACTACTACTGGAGTGTACTTATGAAGTATTCCACTACTACTGGAGTGTACTTATGGAGTATTCCACTACTACTGGAGTGTACTTATGGAATATTCCACTACTACTGGAGTATACTTATAGAGTATTCCACTAATACTGGAGTGTACTTATGGAGTATTCCACTACTACTGGAGTGTACTTATGGAGTATTCCACTACTACTGGAGTGTACTTATGGAGTATTCTACAATTTCGGAATTTGATTATTTATTGAAGTTGAATCATTTCCCAATTTTAACTTTGGTTTTATTGAGTATTTGTAATTTTAGCATTAATGTTTAAACAAGATAATATTTCTTTGATTTTGTCAAATACAATGGATTCTGCAGTTGTCTGGTCTTTGGTTTCTGGAAGAGATAAGCCTAAAACACAACTTTTTTGGCTTTGTTTTCTGTTGCTTTTTTTGGCTTTGTTTTCTGACGCAGGTTTGCTTGTGACGCAGGTTTGGCTATAACTGCTGCAAAATCACTATACTTTGTTCTAAAACTATTAACATAATCAATTTTACAAACTCTTTTTTTTTTCAGTATTTTAACTTTCAACTTTATATCGTTGATAAACTTGCTCCAAATTATCGATTCTCTTCATTTGTTTGTTTTTCTCTCCCCATTAGTTTCAAATTTTTTGACTTCTTTAATGCTTGCGGAACAGCAATAAACACATTTCACCATTTTATATAAACATAAACAAATTTCACCATTTATATAACAAACTAAATAAAGAAAAAGCAAACCAACAAACGGAGCAATTTAATTTAGTCTTTATGATTGAAAAATAATCGTTTTCATTTAATGATTTCAATTCACTTCATTAAAAAAAGTTTTATAAACGGAGAGTGGATATTTAACAGAATTTCTTGCTACACAAATTCTGTTTTTTTTACAGGTTCTCACTTAATGACTTTTAGTCACTACATAAGACCTCCTTGTTAATAAAAAGATTGCAAGTAAACAGCCTAAACATATAACAAATTATCGGGTACGCACAGAGTTGTTTTAAAAATGCTGTGAATAAATTTTTTGAACTATTGACTAAAACTATTGATAAAAATAACATAACTCCAAATAATATATATAATGTTGACAAGACAGGAATTTCTTCAGTACTTAAAAAAGTGTCAAAAGTAATTGCTAAGAGGGGTAAAAACAAATTGGAATTCTAACATCAGCTGAACGAGGGAAAATCGTAACAATTGAAATGTCTCTGGTAAATACGTGCCCCCCCCCCACCTTGATTATTTTCCCTTGTGTTAGAGCTCCCAAGAATGTGAGTTTTATCGAAAAAGCTCCTCCGGGTACTATTGCATCATATCACCCAAGTGGTTGGATGCAAACAGATATATTTTTTAAGTGGTTTGACCATTTTCTGTCCTTTGTAATGCCAACTAAAAAAAGGTCTGTACTGCTATTATTAGACGGTCATGCAACACATACAAAAAATATGGAGTTCATAATTAAAGCACGTAAAAATTATGTTACTGTTATTTGCTTCCCACCACATTGTTCACACCGTCTGCAGCCACTAGATATCTCCTTCATGGCACCATTTAGTAACAACTATTCGAACGAAGTTCATACTTGGCTGCGTACACATTATCCTAGAGTTTTGACTGAATATCAGATTCCAGAACTGTTTGGAATAGCTTATATGAAATCTGCAAACATGTTGACAGCTGTAAATGGTTTTAGAAAGACTGGAATAAGTCCACTTAATCCTGAAGTTTTGATGATTGGATGTTTGAGCCTTCAGAAACAACCAACAGGTCATTTCCTGAGATGGTTTCAGCAACACCAAATCTAACTATTAAGTCTCAAACACAAACTATTTCACTGCAAGATTTATCCCTGTCATCTTGTTCTGAATCAGAAACTTTGTTTTCGACATCTATGGCTTCTTTCGCAATTGCTTCACCTGCAGAAATTGTATGTATTTCGAACGAGAAAACTCAGCAAACCCGCAAACGATGCCGGAAGGGCAAAAGATCTATACTCACCAGTTCACCTTATAAAGCCGAACTGGAAAAACTTATCGTTATAAAAACTAAAAAAAGCAAAAATGCTGAAACAGTTGACAAGACTGCAGAAACAAAAAATGATACACCTGCAGAAATTGTATCACGAAACCCCCAGCGATTTTTGTGATTTTTCTTTAATAACATTTTCGAAAACTGCTGCGTTTTTTTCTAAATTGCTAAAATTAATTGCTAAAAAGCTTTTTTTTTGACACTATATGTGGCAGCTTTGCCCAAGCATTCTCAATAATTTTCAGGTCTGGAGATCTAACTGGCTACTTCAATGTTTCAATTTTACGGCTGTTTAAATATTCTTTAACTATCTTAGCTGCATAAATGCTAGCTTAATCTTGCTGAAAAACAAAATTTTCACCGCCTTTGACAGATGCTTTACGTCTTAAAAATTCTTGAACAATTAAAAGATAATCCTTAGCCTTCATTTTTCCAACAATAAAATGAATTTTTGATATATCATGATATTGCACCCTAAATCTTTACACCACCATCACCCATTTGACGTCGTTGCTGTGACGTCAAATGGGTTGCTGTTCTTTACGCAAATTGTGAAAATAATAGTTCCATCTATCCAACCCATCAAGACAAAATCGTTTTTCGTCAAAAAATACTATTCGTTGCCACTCTGGTTCTTTACGCAAATTGTGAAAATAATAGTTCCATCTATCCAACCCATCAAGACAAAATCGTTTTTCGTCAAAAAATACTATTCGTTGCCACTCTTCTTTCCATGTTCTTTGCAAAAGTTATTCGATTGTTTATGTGATTTGTTGTCAAAGGTAGTTTTCGCTGAATTTTTTTGCGCGAAAGGTTAAAAGCATAATGAATAACTCGCTAAACTGTACGTAAGTTAGCAATCACACCTGCTTCTGCAGCAATTTAATGTGCAGTATATGAAGAATTTGAAACTTTTTTCAACAAACTTCACCTATCACGGTCACTTAATGTTGACGGATGTCCGGAACTTTTAACGTAGTTTAATCATAGTTCAGCTGCATCCAATAGCTCTAGCCATGTATCTAACGGAATGACCCATTTTGACCCGTTAGAGAGCACTTTTTTTCATCTGGACTCAACGGTGCAACACGACCCATTATTAATTAATTTGTTATTTTATACTTAATAAAAAAAATCTAAACTAAATTTTTGACAGTTCAGAAAAGTTTACAGTTAAATAATCGTCTGTGGTGTTTACATCAAATAAATATTCTTAATTGCCCACAACTGCGGGTTGCAAATAAAACTTTTTTGTAAAATTGTTGTATAATTTTGTTGGACTGAAAAAACGGGTTTTTTTTTATAAAATGCGCGTTACGTTTAAAATAAAGTTGTTAAAATGTTATTTAGTATTAAAAACTCTTTGCTTTCATTTACAATAAAGATTAGTTATAAAATATAAATATAAATGAGGCGTCTCATCATTATGTCGCGCAATATACTTATAACTTTGCAGTTAATTATATTTTGAAACTAAAAGGTAATGGTACCCTTAGAAATATGCAAATCAGACCAAGAAAAATATATAAACTGAACTTTGCATCAACTTCTCTCCAAGAGCTAGTTACATTGGAAAATGCCGAAGTTGAAGAATCTGTTTTTACTTGTTCACTCTCTAAAGATACGTTGCTGTTGCTAAGATAGCCTTTAATAACTCTTTCTGTTAAAATTCATACTTATAGTACCGTGATTTGTGGTGAATAGGTACAGTTTTTGTCTTGTTTTCTTCATAATTACCACAATTATTGTTACATTTTCATTTTTTTTTTATTTGCTACTTTTTAACTTATGCAGTGCAAATAACAAGTGTTTTTTTTTTTTAAACTGTATTTACAATTTTTTTTTAAATCATTTTTTAGTGTTCCTATTTCCCTCCAAGTTGGGTTAAACAGTAATTTTAGAATACCACATATTCCTATTCACATGAGTCAAGGGGTCAATAGGAACAAAAAATATATTTTTTAAGCAATCCTACTTGTATACAAGGGTCTGAAACAAATCAAAGTGATTAATTGGATGCAAATTAGCAATAAAATTAATTAATTAAGTGCAGTTTTATGCATAAATAAAACAAACTCGATGTTGTACCTCGTACAAAGTTTAATTGCACTAGTACTCAGATGGCTTGACAGATTGTCACCCAATAGTGTTTTTCAACCAGGTAATTTTTTCAAATAAGGAACTGCCACACACTCGATCCAATCTTCAAAACAAACCATTTCAAACCACCCTGATTTGCTCGGGTTGTAGCGCGTACCATTTAGGCCTCCAACCACCCAATTGCTATACACAACATATGTAGGCAGTACTTTGCCATCAGCAGCTGCTGCGTACATTATTGATTTGGCAGACTTGCTGTGGTTTAGTACGCGTTCAGGATATTTAGTCCACATTTTGTTATGACCTTTTTCCGTCCGGGATCATCGAACAGATTGGTCTTATTGTAGTTAACAATATTTTGTGGAGGTACACCTTGCAATGAAACTTACAGACGATTGAAATAATCATTGACTTCTTCCACAGTTGTACCTGCACGTGATCTCTTTATGCTTTGGCACATCCTCACCGACAATTCATTCCGATGACGATGCAAAAATGATTTCGCAAACTCGGCTCCAGGCATATTATTATTAAATCTGGTTATAGTCTGCCCCCTCTTATCCAAGTATGTCTTGACTAATAGTCTCAGATCATACAAGTCCACGGGATAGCCCCATTGAGAACAAGTCACAAGTCTTTCTACAATAATTTGTTCAACTTTAGGACTAAGTGCAGTTTGACCACCTTGAGGTTTTAAGCTGTCATTCTTCATATGTCTGTAAATGATAATCTTCGGAATACCAAATTTGTCCGCAGCTTATCTATAGCTCATACCTTTTCTCACAGCTTGGAGAGCATTTTCCAATACCTCCATATTTATTTTTTTGTACTTTTTGCCATTTGGGTCGGGCTTGTACTTCTTTGGCATCATTACTTTTAAAACATAACCTACAAAAAAAGCACACAGTTTTAGAAACACACTTATAACTTCCATAATATTCCACTCCCATTAAAGATTTATATAGCAATGGAAACAAGAAACTTCGGCTATTAATAAAACAAAATTATATAATGATATTTTCATATACCTGATGGTCCCAAGTCCAAGTTTTTTCGGATATTAACAAATTCAAAAACATTGAAACTTGAGTTACAAATCAATCGATCAAGATGACCGTGAAATTTAGACATAAAGAAGGCTTATTTAAAGGAACCATGTGTTTACTACCAACTGCTGAAAATCGCATCTTTCTAACTAAAAAAAAGCGGCAAATACGAATTTTTAAACAAATTCAATGATTTGTGTTCCTATTCACCTCGCTGTTCCCATTCACTCCAACTCACGGTACTGAACGTGCAGTAAACAAATAAGAGAAGCAGCCATGTTAATAGTTGGATTAGATGCAACAGATGGGTATGTTAGTGCAAGTTCTTAACACAGAGAGTTTTAACCTGTGTTTAAAACTAAAAAACAAAATTTATATATAGTTTTATATGTCAACAAACTTGAAAGATATTATGTTATCTTAAGTTTAAAAACAAGATTGTATAATAGTAGTGTTATCATAATGTTATTTTAGTATATGTTAATATATTCTGTTAAAACTCATATTCAAAGTGTTGAATGTGCTTCAGAACAAGTGACTGAAGCAGCCATGTAGGTAGTTAAAACAGATACAACAGATGGGTATATAAACACACTAAATTAGAGCTCAATACAGAGAGTTTTTACCTGTTTTTAAAACAAACAAAAAATAAATTTATATGTCAACAGACTTAAAATTTTATTTTATATTAAAATTGTAGTGTTATCAAAATGTTACTATGGTATGTTAGGGGGTTAACCACCTTTTTTTGTTTTTTGAATCTATGTCTGTGAAATTACCTTTATTTCAAAAATTTACATTTTCAAAAAACAGAATAAAAACTATTATTCGCAAATTCTTAAATCATTAAACTGCTTATCCTGCATTAAATTAAAAGCCCCTACCCATTATCTTTAAAAAAAAATAAAAGCCCCTTACCCATTATCTCTAAAAAAAAAATTTTATTAATCTAAAAACTAGATTTAATTGAGCATCATGTCAGAGTACCTATTAACCAAATTTAAAAAAAAATTCCACTATCAGATGCAAAATCTTTTGGAATTTCAAAATTTTAAAATGAGGAATTTTAAACAAGAATAGTTCTACTGAGTTATTGATAAGAACTTTGATTGTTCCAACTGAGTTTTACTGAGTTGTTGATAAGAATATTGATTGGATTCAAAACTCTTTTAGCTAAGTTTGAATTACCTAGCTTACAATCAGAAATGTTAATGACAATGAAAAAAGCCCGAGAAACTCAAAATAAAGAGATGAACCAGCTAAATATGATGATGAACCAGCAAGCTAACATTTATTAAGTCAACATAAGTTGTTTGGTTCACCTTGACACCTTCGGGAACAAAGACAAGTGGAGATTTGGGACAATCTTAACAATCGCCACCCCATACCATTACTCCTATAGGGTGCTACCTACTTAGTAAGTCCGAATTTCTGATAAAACTGTTTTTCTAAACTTCCCTAGAACTCTGCCGTTGTATCTGTTGGATTCAGGCCAAATTGTGAAAAGTTTTTTTGTCAACTATAACACTTGGATGGGTTTTGAACCATTCTAGAAGCTGCTTTGCTCTTTTTGTCGTTTAGCTCTTAAAGCCTCACAAAAAAATTGCCTATTTGACTTTACAAAGCTCTTCCTGCCTACGTCTTTATAGATGACTTGTTGCATTGTTCTCCTAGACACACAAGCCTATCTAGCTAAGCTTTTCAACAAACTTTCAAAGTTCTTTAAATCATACGAATCTTCTTGGGCTTGTCTGCTTCAGTTTATCATTTCCGCTATTTTCTAGATCTTTGAAGAGCTGATAAATATTTGAATTATGAAATTGTTCTTTCACTGCTTTGCAAATTTCGATTTTTTTTTTACACCTGCCTTCCAGAGTGAAAAAATAAGTTTTCTTACTTTTTTCTTTTTCCAGACGATTAATTTGACTATAAAAACCGCTAATATTTTTTATTATTACCCGGTTAGGCCGTCATTGATTTTCCCGCCAAATTTGGTTTTTCCTAAATCGGCGAACATTTTAAGCGCGAAATTCAAATTGTGATTTGCATTTTTTCTGCAATAACATGCGCACCTCTGTATATGATATATTCAGCTAGTAAAAAGCTGTAAAAGTAGAGAGATAAAATTTTTAACCTAAAAAATTCCTTGAATCAGAGAAACCCTGAAAACATGTAAAATATGTTGTTTTTTTTATAAAAAAAAAAAAAAATGATTTCACTTGTTCCCGTTTAATATAACATGTACATTTGTTTTTATGACTAATATTGAAAGAATTACTGAAATCTCAATCTAAAATCTGAAAATCTTGATATAAAATGTTTGTTAAATGTAAGAATCATTTTAATAAAATTTTAAATACTGCAAAATTCAAATCTTGAATTAAAAAGACCCTATCATTTTTTAAAGACGTTGTTTTAAACCTATGAGAAACTAAAATAGTTGAAAGCCACAAAAAATCTTTTCTCATGTTTTGAAACCAACTATACAAGAAAAATGACTCATGTTAGAAACCAACTATACAAGAAAAATGGGACCAATCCGCAATTAGGCATCATAATAATAAATGTTCATGAGATATAAGATGGGAATTAGTAGAAACGTTAAAAGCAGAACTTAAAAAATTTGAAAAAAAGTTTGAGTCGATCAATTTTGTCTGGCTTCGGTAATGTAGTCTGGTGCAATCTAGTGCAGTCCAGCGTGTTTGGTGTAGTATTTGTACACACCCTTTAATATGCAATACAAGATCTGAGATTTTTCAAAAAGTTAATAAAAATAGTTTGTTAAAGTTATTTGTCAATATTTATTTAAATGTATATTTACATATTTCACGTTTAGCGTTATTATTTTTTTATCATTTGGCACTAAGGTATAGTTCATTCAGATTAAGTAAAGTCCAGTTTAGTAATTTTGACATACTGTACTTTGTTTTAACTATTTTATTTAATCAGTTCAAATATTTACAAATTAGGAAGCAGAGATCAAGTTTATCTACAATTTTTAGATATATATATAGCTAACGAATGCTATTTTTATTTGTATCTATATTTATATGTTTGTACCTATATTTAAATATTTGTACAAATGCTTTACATGTTATATATATACATATATATATATATATATATATATATATATATATATATATATATATATATATATATATATATATATATATATAATATACTATATATATAACGAATAGAGGGGGGGGGCTAGAGGGACAGTTTGTCCGAGGCGGCAGATATCCTAGAGGCGCCAAATGAAAAGAAGTTACCTAAAAAAAAAGTTCCTTCATCTATAATATAGCGAAAATTTTGATAAATAAGGCAACCCTGATTGCGCCAATCAGAGTTGCTGTCCAAGGCGGCGTGACGGATATATGCATATTCATATACATGAATATGTATATATATTTTTATATAAATATATACATTTATAAATATATTTTAATATTTATTTATTTTTAACTTTACCCATCTAAATTTATTTACTAATTAGCAAATAGCAATCCACTTATGGATCAAATTTAAACGTTTGACTATCTAATTCATCACTTTTTTTACCACTAGGTTTTAGTTTCTAGATAAAAGTTCCAGGTTCTCTGTTCCAGATTCAGATACTCTTTGGTTCAAGATTTAAAACAGACACGGTTCGGAACTCTTTACTCCATCAGTACTTCTGGGTCTAGAATCTGGTAAAGCAATATTGATAAAAACAACTTTGACTTAAACAATAAAGATCGCTTAGCTAATTACATAATTAGCTAAATGTTAACTTTATATTTAGGGTAAGCATAGTCGTAAAATACGTTTTCATAAAATCTGTTATTATGACTATGTGGTAAACAACTTGTTTTAAAAATTTTTGCTTGCGTCATATCGAATTTTCTTACTAACAAAGCCATCAAAAGAAATTATTCGATAAGTGAAAATTTTTTATCTTCCAATTCATAACTTAATAACAAAACCAAACGAATTTTCAATTTGTTTGGTTTTATTGTTAATTTCATTTGTTTACAGCACCTTATAAAAATAAAAAAGAGGGAGTATCTTAAAATATGTTATTGGTTTGATCAAAATGATAACAATTTTTTAAACTTTCTATTTAAAAAATATTTGTTAATTCACTAAACTTCAAGTTACATGACCGGATTACAGTCACTAATTTTACAGCTGCAGTAAAAATGACAAATTTAATAAAATGTACAAGTCTCGATGTTAGAACAATGTGGTTCTATCTCTCTTTTGTAATGTTGAGAGTTTAACTTTCGGTTTTTAGTTATTTAAATGATTAACAGTTGTTATTGTTAATATTGATGAAATATAATTTTTTATGTTATTTATGTTTTATAATTAATCTTTTATTATTGTTAATTATTTAAAAAAGTTAAATTAAAAATGTATCTATAAAATATATATATATATATATATATATATATATATATATATATATATAAAATATATATATAAATCATACAATTAATAATAAGATTAATATATTAAAATTATATAATTATAAACATTAGAATAAATAAAAACCAAACGTATAATTTTCTCAACATAAAATATGGGAGATATTTATATCAATCTATATTACTTAATACCACCCAGTGGATTATTTATACCAATCTATATTACTTAATACCACCCAGTGGGCACCGGACCTAAAAAAGACATTTTTTGAACGTTCAAAAGACGTCCAAAACATTCAAAAGACGTCCAAAACGTGTATAAGATTTTTAAAAGACGCCTTTTTTACGTCCGTGCCCACTCGGCAATCTATATTACTTAATAAATAATCTATATTACCTAATAAATAATAAATTATGTGTGTTCTGAGCAATCAATTTACTAAATTTGACTTTAGATTCTTTTTACTTAAAGAATTTAATGAGTTTTTTTATTTTTTTTTCCTAAAGTTTAAGAGTATATAAAAAACTTTATTAAATTATTTCAAAGCTACACGAGAGGTAGAACCCTGTTATTTTAAGGTCATGAAGTACCAAATTTTCTTGATTTTGTCGTTGTTCTTATTAGTAACTAAATTTATTTAAATAGCGTTCAAAATAACGTTTAACTAAGTAATCCTTAGGCACAAATTTTGTTTATTTTTATATATTTTCCTAGAATTTGAGATTAATAAAGGTCAAGTTTTAAAAATTAATCCAAACACAAATATATGCCTGAAGAGAGTTAGTTATGACGTCAAATACAAATATTTAAAATGTATATCTTTAGAGAGAAAAATATATTTTTAAAGCTTTGTTGAACTCTAATTTAAATAAATATTAGGCTATTGTTGAGGATTTTAAGGTCATTATACTCAAAGCTCATCAAATTAACGTTTTTATTTACTCTCACTTTTATCTTGTGAAAAATATAGTTAACAAGTATAAATATACAAAAGTATAAACAAAAATATATTCAACAAGTTGTGAATAAATGACAAAGAAAAACAATAAACGTATAGCATTGCTATCAATATATGTTCTGCTTCTTAGCTGAACATATAGCCATGCCATATGTTTATTTAAATGTAAGTTGTAGACGACCTCTTTATATGTTTATTTAATGTAAGTTATAGATGACCTCTTGGCCGCGTCACGCTATTTTTGATAATTATGAATTCTCTTTCTCCCCCTCCCCCTCCTTCCTCCCTAGTAGCAAATTTTAACAATTTACTGTCCCCTCTAAAATTACGCAATAAATTTGAACCCCCACTCTAAGATTTTTATGTGTGGTTTTAAATACAGTAATACTTTACATTTTTATAGCTGCACTTAGTTAACAAATTAATACATTTCAATATATATAATATTTCATTTTTATTACTTATCTTTACTTTTTATGCTCCAATAATTTGATGTAAAATGGTGTATAAAGTGACGTATTCATTGTCCGTTTAGTTGCATAAAATGGTTATTTATAAGGATATTTGTTGTACAACAAATATTTATTATTCTCTAAAAGAATAAGTTAATATAATACCGTGATTCGCAAAAACGAAGGCGTGGGTTTAAATAGCGGAGATTTAAACAGCTGGCGCGCACTAAACTGGCATAATAGGCAAAAAAATAATTTCAAAATTTTATAAATTTTTTGTAAGTCAATTGTTAATATTTTCTGTGCGTTTTCTTATATTTCAGGAACCGGTTACTAAATTTCCAGATAAAAAATTTTCAAAACAAATTTATACTCGCTGTAAATTTTCATTAAAAAAATATTTTAAACACATATTTAACGAAAATGGGCAGTTTAAAAAAATTGTTATCGATTTTTAATTGTGGTTAGAAAACAGAAGGGAAGTAATGTGAAAGCAAGTATATTGACTGTTTAGTGAGAGGATCAAGACCAAAGAAATTGGAACACATTTAAATATTCCTTTGAAGTCTATATTTGAATATTTGTTTGAAGATGTATTTTCAACTTAAAAACCTGACCCTGAACTTACCAAAAAAGGGGTCTGGACGAAAGACCAACAGCGGTACAGACAGATTTTGTACAGTTGTCCTGTGGTATTAACAGCAACAGTTTTTGCTATTTTTCCAAAATATAATAATTGGATCAATGAAAACTAACAAAACAACTTTAGAGTCATCCGATAAGGTTCAGTATGTAAGAAGATCATTAAATAGAATATGTTATTATAACAATTACGCAGTTAAAAGTGTAAAGCATGCTAATTTTTGTAACGGCTTGTTTTTATGAAGATGTTCCGTAATGATAAAGGCTATTTTTCTGAAGATGAAGAAAGTTGGGGATTTGTATTTTATATCTAAGAAGAAAAATATGAACACTGGTAGCTACTTAGATGTACCGGAGAATCATCTCTACAACTTCATGGCTTTATATAATACTACAAATTTTTTGCAGAATAGTGCGCCATTTCAAGTCAAACATAGATGTTTTTTGAATTAAGAATGTGAAGGAGTGCTGAGCAGACCTGGCAATTCTCAAGATCTGCACCCAAAAAAGGAATTTTGGAATCAAATGAAAAAAAAAGATGCGGGTGTATCATTATCCATCGCTTCCGAAGATGATAAAATAGATACAAAAAAATGCGGGTTACTAATATCCCCAGAGAATATTTTGGAAATTTCTATGATAACAAGCGAAGAAACTACGTAAATAGGGATAGCACGACAAGAAAATTTGATGTGGGTCTTCTGTGTCATAAAATGCCAATTTACAGTTAATTTACAGTATGGTGTAAATGTAAGCCATGTGTGACTATGATATTTATATCATTTAGGTGACCACATATATGGCTCACAAAACACTTTATGTTGCATCAAATTTTCTTGCCGGAAGGATGACCAAGTACTAATATGTTGTAAAATATAAAAATAAATGAATTTTATTTCATTTATTCTAAAATTATATATTTAATTTGCGCTGCTGTTTGTTCTTTAAATTTTTAGTTCTACTTTTGGTTAAAAGTAATTTTTTTTAGTACGATTTGATTTGGTTATAAGTAAATTTTTTTTAGTACGATATGATTTGGTTATAAGTAAATTTTTTTTAGTACTACTTGATTTGGTTATAAATAAATAAATTCAAATGGAAACATTTCTTTAACTAAATACACACAGCATTACTTTTTTTTAAAAAAAATTGGTTTACACTAGACGTATACATTTGCCAAAATGTTTTAATGTTGATCCGATTAAGTAGAAACGTTATAAGAGATAAGTCCCTAAATTGTTATTTGTTTTTTCATTTGTTTGTTTTGTTCTTTTATTACATATGTAAAAGTTTAAAGTTTTTAAATATAAAAAATAACAAAGTTTAAATAATAATATAAAAAATACCTTCAAATAAAACGCGGAACATTGACACTTACTTAAAATCTTAGCAAATACCTTAAAACATTATTTTTAATAAAGGAATTTTATTAGAGATGATTTTTATTATTATTATTATTATTATTATTATTATTATTATTATCATTATTATCATTATTATTCATATTTGTTTTCTTAAATTGATTCCATAAAATTAATTAGACGGATCCGAAGTCATTACTTAAACCATTACGTCATATTTGCTATACCATCATGAGTTAAGTAGAATTTTGTTTAAATATCACTTTAACATTAAAAATAAGTGTATATATATTTTTATGCAAACTTCATAGTTAAATAGCATAATATGCTATTAAGTTTAAGCAAAATTTAACCATGAAGTTTGCATAAAAATATATATACATATACATGTATATATATATATATATATAATATACTTATATATATATAATATATATATATATATATATATATATATATATATATATATATATATATATATATATATATATATATATTTATATATATATATATATATATATATATATATATATATATATATATATATATATATATATATATATATATATATATATATATATATATATATATATATATATATATATATATACATAAATATGTATATAAGTTTGCATAAAAATATATATATATATTATATTGAATAAATGTTTATAGTTATATTAAAAAATAATTCTACTTAGTTAAAATTAGATAAATTAGATAAAAGGAGATAAAAATATTATAAATAAAAGTTAACGAAGACCAAACACACAATTAAAATTTGGTGTGAGATAAGCTAATCAAAGAAAAATAATAAAACTGAATCAAGGGAAAACCTTGAAAGTAAAAATAAAAAAAATATTTACAGAAATATCGGAATGATTATTAATCTATACATAAAAGTGAAAAGTTTTGTCCTTGGTATTGTTACTATTCTTTTTCGTAACAATTTTGTTAGAAAACTTTAAAAAAAAATTTTAATGAAGCTCATACCAGTACTTATATATTTGAATACAAATGCTTGCATCAGGCCACAAGCACATTTTGTGTATAATACAATCTCTATTACTTGTTTAGGAAAATTTTCAATGGGTAACAACTATATTATCCGCATTCTTCATATTTCAGACACTTACACGAATGCACAATAATTTGTTTTTTCAACTTGTGTTTACGATTTTGTCGAGGACACTTAAATCTTATTTCTTTTATTTCAGACTCGTTTGGAGAGCAGCTTGAACATTCGCCCGTCCTTCCTTTGTTGTAAGAAGGCATTGAAATAGACAGACATGAGCCGTAGCACATTTTATTTGTAATAACAAGTGGAATGCAGTTTTCTTTGAACACCGTCTGTTTATATTCTTTTGTGTAACAAGTGCCATGAGTAATATTTGTCGGTAAAGGTTTAATTACTCGTAGTGAAAACACCCATATAACCAAAGTATAGATTTGAAGCAAAGACATTGAGCCTGAAAATAGACGGTTAAATTTACATATATTTGTCATTTTTAAAAATAGGAATATAAAAACAATTTTAAAAAGTGAAAAAGTAAGTATATAAGAAATTAAATCTATTACTTTAATTAATAAGTAATTCTTTTTTTTTTCTTTTTCTTTTTTTTTATCTTTTTCTCCTCCAATCTTTTAAAGCCATAAAATAATTTATTATGTACATAAACAAATGAAATTCGTAGTTTACATTGTCACTTAAAAGATTACAATGTTTTCATTTGAAGTTTTTAAAAATCTTTCTCCAAATAAGGATTTATAAAAACAAATAAGAAATTTTTAATCATATTACATAATTTATAATCAAGTGTAAAACAAACAGCGCGCTCGTTGTTCTATTACATAAACAGCCGTAGAGCTCGTTGGTCTATTGCATAAAAAGTCGATGAGATCGTTGTTCTTTTACATAAACAGCCTTAAAGTTCGTTGTTCTATTACATAAACAGGGCATTTGTGACAGATTTTGTTACATACCTTACAGTGCCTTAGCTCTCATTGTTCTATAACATAAAGTTAAAAACGAAAAGTTTGCAAAATTTTTCAAATATTTTTTTTGTTTACATTTTATATAATAGTCTACAATTTATTTATAAACTTTCACTTAATTTATGTTTGGTTAACCCTTTTATTATACAAAACACCCAATATTTTTTGTATACTAAATGTTTATTTTAATTTCATACTATTTGTTATTTTTATGTAAATTTATAAAAATAAAATTGACCATTAAAACGTTTTACTTATTAAAAAAGAGGTGGTTATTTGATATATTGCGATTATAATATGGTTATGTTAACTTAAAACCATTTTTTAATTATGATAACAATAGTGGATCTAATTCTTTGTTAATGAACTTTATTTGATACATTTGGAATGTATTAATGATGTGTAAAGAAAAAACAACAGCTTTACCATCATTTTAAACCACCAATAGAAGTGTTAAACTTTCACTCTTAAGCATCTAAAATATTACAGTATTATAAACTTTATTGCAAACCAAAGTTGTTTATAAATAGCTGAATTTAGATAGTTCTAGTTTACTTAGAACTTTTTTTTAATGCTTTATTTTATAATAATATTTATTTTAATGTTTAAGTTATATTTCTTGATATAAAACTCAAAACTCAAGTTCTTTTGTAAAACTTTATTTTTGTCTATAATTCTTACTTAAAATTAAATGTAGTTTCTGTAGTCTTAAATGTAAAGTTCTTATCTACAGGTGTT
The DNA here is from genome assembly GCF_022113875.1 of Hydra vulgaris. Taxonomy (NCBI): domain Eukaryota; kingdom Metazoa; phylum Cnidaria; class Hydrozoa; order Anthoathecata; family Hydridae; genus Hydra; species Hydra vulgaris. The sequence continues at coordinate 29,109,167 of NC_061158.1, read as the reverse complement.
ATCTATTTTGCAATAAATAATAAAACAAATTAATATGCTTTATTTAGTGAAAAGGTGAACCTTTCACGTAAATAACAGCGGCTGGTTAATGACATACTTTATATGGTTCAATTTCATATATTAAATACACTTAAATTTAATTAGCTACACTTACTTATATACATTTTTTTATATGATACTGTTTAATAAGTCTCATATTTTATTTTTTTTGTAAACGATCTTTTGTTTTTAAAATTGTTATTAATAGACTTATTAAGTGTTGTTAATAAATATGTTACCACAAAACTGATATCATGTTATGATTTCAAATTGAATGTTGCAAGTTTCTTTTGGGTCTTGTATCCTGTCACTTTATTTGTCTTCAATGCTGGGCTGCAACATATTTGACTATTTTTTGCAAAAAAAACACAAGCATTAAATAAAAAAAAACTTTGTAGTTATCTTAAAAGTTGTTTCATTTACTTTAAAATTAAAAATCACTCTAAAACATTTTAAATTTTAAAAGTAAAAAATACACTAGGAAATTTAAAATTTTAAAATTAGTTTCTATTAAGCGTTATACTTTGTTTAAAAAACACAATTAGATTTCCTTTAGTAGATAAGATTTTTTAGAAATGATAAAATCCTAGGAAAGAAGAAACTAGACTTTAGACTTCAAATTTAAAAATTTGGCATGCAGATACATAGTATCTAATTTAATGTCTAATGGTCATAATTTTAATCATATGTTTTTGTTTTATAAAAAACGAAATAAAAAAGCCATTTTGATTAAAACAAATGTTTTATCGAACGTCATTCAACTTTTAATAATTTTAGAATAAAAACTTAATCACTTTATTTAAAAGTTACAATTGAAATTAAAAGCTTTCAAATCATTTTTTTTTTCTTTTTTTTTTATTCAAAAATGTCGGTTTTAAACCATGTTTTAAAGCCTAGTATAATTTAAACCAATTATTACATAAAAAAAGTTATTAAAATATTATTCTCTAAGACGCCGAAAGAGAAGAAAGAGAGAGAGAAAGAGATCGTGTGAGAGAGAGAGAAGGAGTCAATTAAAATAGTATGTCACAATGAAAAAGGCATTACATATATTCCCTTTCCATCCCCCTCTCCCGCCAAAAAAAAAAAGATTTAGTAAAAAATTTAGCAAAACTTTAAACATAACTAGTTATAATTTGTTTCGTCTGTTTTTGTAAAGAAACTTGCCAAATTATTCCTTCCACTTTAAGATACGCAAATATTTGATATTAATGTATTATTTTGTTTATTTAAATGTAAAGATATATTTACCGATCAAATGAGACTAAAGGTTTAAAAATGTTAAAAAATAATGAAAAAATTTAATTCTTTTTGTTGTTCTTTAAAATCATTGAATAAGTACTCCGCAGAAAATATAATTTTAAAGTAATAAAAAATATAATTTTTTCATTATTCTGCTCTGCAGATTTTAGAAAAAAGAAACTTGACCATTTTTACCAGTCATTTTTCTTTGATCCAAAAAACATGTATTTCTCAATTGAAAATCTTTTATATTCTTGAAAAAAAAGTATATTTGAAGGCGTTTTTTTAATTTGTACATTTGCAGTATGTGTTTCAATTAAATTTTTTTTTCATCGCTTATTACTTGTGTTTCTATGGAAATAAAAAAGTAAAGGCGGTTTATAAGTTATTCGAATTCTTTTATTTTGAATTAGTATGATTTTGTTAGCGTATTATATCCAAACAAGAGCTTTAGATGCTATAACTTTTATTGCATCAAGTTTTTATAATGTTTAAAGAAACTTTTCTCTTTTTTATATGATTTTCAAAACTTTTTTATTACCTCTAATTGTAAATCTAAAAAACACCATTTTTGAGCCTGGATCAATTCCGCTCAACAGCGTTGACTTAATTTTAGTTGAAAATTTTTGAAAAAGTACCTTAATCTACTATAGATCCTAGCTTTAATCGGTTCTCACACATAATAATTTAATATAATTGTCAGAGCACAACATATCTATCAATTTTCACATAAAATTTCAGAATTCCGACCAAGAAAGCGCTTATAATTTAGAAAAATTGCCAATAAACGACCAGAACAGATCATATTATTAAACTATGAAGTTCATTCCATTTAAAAAGTGTATTTATATAAAATCTAATTCAAATTTAAATTAGCGGTCGTGATTTTATGAAGATTTTTTTTAAAAAAAAAGAATTTTCGGACTGGGTTTTTTTCGCTACAAACATTTTTATTTTATGTTACGGCAAAATTTATCATTTTATTTTTTTCGTCTTTTCATCATAAATAGATTTAATATATTATTCTGAGCTTGTCCGACCAGATACAGAGCATGACCTTGGAATTATGAATATTCAGTTTCGCTGTCAATATTGATGGCTCGCTGGGCTCGCCCAAGCGAGCCATCAACATTGATCAATATCAATTGATCAATATCAATTGTTATACTAAGTAGTTTTATCTTATCGGCGGCAAAAACTCTTATATTACATATTTTTAACGATAGATGTTTTTTAGGCCAACTAAAAAACATTGGAACTTATCTGGGTTATCAATTGGTTTCAGTTAGAGTTTAACTGAAACCAATTGATGGTATTGGTTGCTTCTTTTTGCAAACGAAAAATAAACTCCTCAAAGTTATAATCACAAACATAAACAGTAATATATATATATATATATATATATATATATATATATATATATATATATATATATATATATATATATATATATATATATATATATATATATATATATATATATATATATATATAGACAATTTATTAATATTAGCAAAGCTAAATATTATGGTTAAAAAGTGTGTTCCATAACTGTAAAACTGAATACAACAGTTCTTTGGAAGATATAAAAGTTGCTTCTTTTCATTTTCCGTTGAAAAATCAACAGCTGCTCGTCTTTAAGCTATTCTGACCCCCAGCAAAATAATGGTTGTGGCCTCTCTAGACCCCCACCCCTCCCCGAAAAAAATGGTATCTGTTTTTCAAGTCGATTTTTTTATAAGCTAATATATTGTTAATTAAAATTATTGTATTGTCCAAAAACGAACAAGTAAATGCTAGCGCTAAAACGCATTTTTTTTTTGTCTACTATTAGAATTGTAGCAATTTTCCTTTTTTTCAATACCTTTTTGAAGTTTAAAAAAACTTTTCTCCGTTACAATTTGTAACAGCAGCAGAGAGAAACATAGACATTAGAGAGTAGATTCAAGTTTCTTTGATTAAATAACCAGAAGTAAATTGAGATGATTTTTTTTTCGTATTCAATAATATTAGTTTCAACTGAGTTGGGAACAAAGTTCTTATAATGCAGTTTTTCATTCAGAATATAAATGTCCGCATCATTAAGGTAAATTTAAAAACGCTCTTTAGCGCACGCTGTGATCACAACAAAAACCATATCTAAAAGACGGACAAAGAATCCAAAATAAGAGAAGCATAAGCTTGTCTTCACCTTTCAACCTTAATTACAAGTTGAATAATGGTGACTTAAAATTATAACCTCAGAAACCATTTTTCTTTTCCCAATAAAGTCTGATTCCTCAATAGATGTCAATTTGTCATGTTTCCGTTTACGGGCTCAACAGAGCAGTGACGGATCTAGGGGGATAGGGTCCATTCTGAATCCGTCACATAGTTTCATCCCAGACGTGTACAATGCAACAAACAAATTTCCTTTCGCCAACATAGATTAAAAATAAAATTTAACTTTTCATTTTTCGCCAACATAGATTAAAAATAAAATTTAACTTTTATAAAAAAAAAAAATTTTAAAAGGTCTTTGTTTTGTCTCAAAGAGATTTGAGACAAAACAAAGAATTAAAATGAAAGAAACATAATAAAATAAATAATAAAATAAATTGTTAAATAATAAAATGAAAGAAACATATTTTAAGCAATATTACAGTATAATATATCCAAATGAATAAATACAATTGCAATAGGTTTTTGTAGCAATTTTGCTCAACTTGTTTTAAAATTTACAAACCTTTTAAATTTATAAAATCAAAAGGTTTATAAATGTAAAACAAGTAAAGAAAATCTATATCAAAAGCCTTTTTTATTTGTATTCATATATTTTTGGATATATATATATATATATATATATATATATATATATATTATATATATATATATATATATATATATATATATATATATATATATATACAGGGTTATCCAAACAGATTTTAAAGGGAGGGGGGCGTATGATAGCTAGGCTCCCCCTACGTCCCCCCCCCCTCCTCTCGGGACGACTATGTATATATTTTTTTTTCCTTTTTTTTTTTGATACTTTTTTTTTAGGGACTTAATGATAAAGACTGAAATTGTCCTTTTCTTAAAAAGACCACTTAAAACTCGTATTTATCAAGAAGATAAACTTAGTTTTTTTTTCTGAAAATTATAAAATAACTGAATGGAACACGTTAAACAGTAAATATTCGCCAAAAGGTTTTCGATTTAAAAAACATTTCAATTGCGTTATTTATTACAATTTAATATTTGATCCTTTAATACATTTTCTGTCAGTTCTTGAATCAATAAAAATTTATCATTGTTTATGTGTAGCTTTACAATACAAAGGAAATAATGTACTTCCTACATGGTTAACTAAAGGTCATAATGGTAAGTTAACTAGTTTGAGTATGCTAGAAAATCTTGCATCGTACATAAAAAGCATAACCTCTTTTAATAGAAATATACTTTTTGAAGAAATAAATAGTAGAATATTCTATTAGAAATAAATAGTAGAATATAAAGCAAAGGGTCAACCACAATATTCTGCAGATATGATCAGACATGCTTTATTATTAAGATATACATCTAAACAAGCATATGAAATTTTACTTGAATTGTTTCCATTTCCTTCAATTTCTTTATTAAATAAAATAAAACTAGGTGGAGTTGATGCATTAAATACTGTTAAAACGTTTCGTCAGAACGGTTCAATACATAAAGTTATAATAATAATTGTAGATGAATTTTATCTTCAGAAAGAGGCACAATATTATAGTCGTGTCTATGTGGGTGCAATTGACAATGGTACTCTGTATAAAGTAGTTGTTGCATTTATGATATTTATGTGAGTTTAAAAAACCTATTCCTTATGTTATAAAAGCAATAGCTGAAGTTACCATTTGTGGTAAATGGCTTTCAGAACAAATATTAGTTTCTGTTAGTTCTCTTTCTTTATCTGGTTTTAAAATTTTAGAAGTTGTTGTGACAAACATCAAGCAAATGAAAGTGCATTCCAAATTTGGTAATCAGTCAAATTTATTTATTTATGATCCTGATAGTCCAAATATTAAAATATACTTATTTTATGATAGTGTCCACATTGTTAAAAATATCAGAAATGATTTATTACACTGTAAAAAATTTGTCATCATTTACTTATAATATAAAAGATGATGTTTTTAATTGTCTAACTAGTTATATTACTTAGGGAGATTTTCATCTTCTAAATTCTAAAGATGAAAAACTTCAAGGTAATTTGTAAAAAGCTCCAAAAATTATATATCAAAGTCTTAACCCTGGTAATAAAAAGCAAACTGTTTCTCTTGCACTGATGTGGTGGGAGACAGATGAGTGGTGGGAGATTTCTAGTAAATTTACTAGAAGTTCAATATTCAGAAGTTTAAGCATGTCAGACTTAAATTAAGAAGAATGTAAATTTTGGGATGAAAATTTAAAGAATAGTTATAATAACCCAATTAATGATGAATTACTGAATTACTAATAACATTAGATTTAAACTCAAATGACATATCAGAATTGACTCTATCACCTGAAACAAAAGAAGTTGCAACAACAATTGCTGGTTATATAGCAAAGATATTAGTAAAAAGAAGCAAATGTAGCAATTGCAAGTTTATGCTTGCTAAAGGTGCAAGCAATATAAATATTTGTCCATATCTTCAAATACTTACACGAGGTGGTCTTACTGTGCCTTCACTTTCACTTAAGGATTTCACATGTGGATGTTTTACAGTATTAGATAATCTTTTAAGTTTAATAATTAAACAAGGTGCTAATTTCAAGGATGTATTACATCTTTGACATTATATACATATATATATATATATATATATATATATATATATATATATATATATATATATATATATATTTATATATACATATATATATATATATAAATATATATATATTGGCCTCTAAAGTGTAACATACACGGCCGTGTAATATAGTAGGCCATGGGCAGAAAAACCTTTTTTTTTCCCTTTGCTTACGGCCACAAATATAGGAAAGCAAGAGATTAGACTTTCTTTCAAAAAACCACAGGCCTCTAATTTAGCAATTAGTAAGTCATGCGGGATATAGTCGTACGGTTTTGAGAGGTCTAATAATATTGATCCAACAACACCTCCATTATTAATACAATCACACTTATTAAGTAACGAAAAAAGTGCATGCTGAGTACTATTACCTCTTCGGAAACCACACAAAAGTTTATCGAATCTAGGCTCATTATATATCAACATTTATTCATATAAAATAGTTTCAAAAACTTTAGAAAGGGCTGGTAAATACTAATTGGACAATATTTAAACTTATTAGTAGGGTCATTCTTCTTAAAACATCAGCCATTTTAATAAATGACGAAATTTACCATCTGGAATACTATTATTTATGCAATCTGTAAGACTGTCCGTAATGTGAACAATATAAGATTTTAACATAAAAGTTGGTATATCACCACTAGTCTTTTTCTTTTTATTCATAGACCCTATAATTTTTGTAATATCATCAGGTGTGATTTGCCCATAATAAATTTTCTTTGTTTACAGTTTAATTTTATTACCCTATTTCTTTGTTTTATGTACATTAGCGCCCAAATACCAGATTTATCACTAAGGATTTTTTTATATAATGTTGAGAGAAGCATAATTGCTTTCCGTAAGCAAAACAAGATCTTTTAGTTTTTCCAAGGTCGTTTCAGATGAATTGTTTACACAATTATTCGTTCCAATATGCAGGTTAATCTTAGCAGGTTCTTTTTTTAAGAGAGGAATAAGATTAGAATGCGTGTCTTCTATGGTAGCACCGCAGAAGACTCTAACTTTAACTTTTCCTAACTTGTGCATTTTTTTTTTTTGTTAATTTCCATTAAGACAGAGTCTCCACATATTAAGGTTGTTTCTGCTGGCCATTTATAATCGTTAGTTTGGTTATCGTAAGGATAATCTTTATCAGCATTGCTAAGGGTAAACTTTAACAACATTGCTTAGTTGTTTTTCATATTTATTTTTTTTTACTTTTTTTTGTTCCTTTTTTGCAATAGCAGAACGTGCATCTTGTTTTCGTGCAAGAATTTTCGGAATGAATTTTTTTTCTGACCGAGAAAAGTGGCTTTTTAATATTTTTAAACCTATGATTTGATAAAAAATTAATTTCATTACTAATAGAAATTGTTGATTCAGCTGGATCAGAAATATTAGACTTTTATAAATATTAAAATTTAAATATTTAACGTTTAACTGATGACAAACTTAAACTAACTCGTTACCTAAACGATCTTTATTTTTAACATTAATTGTATTATTAATACAATTGCAGAGCAAGGCATCGTCCATAAATTACGTAACACAAAAATTCACAATAAACAAAACAAAAATGATCAAAAGTTTTCTCGCTGAGTATTAATTTAAATAAAAAATCAAAATAGTCCATTAGGTTTGATGAAAATCGCCGCGTAAAAGAGCTTAATATCTCCTACTTCTATTTTTTAAATTTAATTTGCGTTGCGTAATTTATGAACAATCTCTAAATAAAAAAATTTAAATTGGCTTAAAAGCAAGAAGAAACCACTTGATCTTGAAAAAAAGTTACTAGGTTTTTTCAACAACAAAATTGGCAATGGTTTTGGAAAATTACAGTTTTTGGTATATGCTGGATAGCTGACGAAAAGATATGGATGCCTTTTCAAAAATGGCAAAATATATGGAACACGGACGAGACAGGGCTGCAACTAAGCTTTAAGATACACAAAATTATTAATGTAAAAGTTGATAAAATTTTTACATATAAAAACCAGTCAAAATTGGGAAATGATTACTATAATTGTTAGTGTGAATGTAGCAGGAAAAGCCGCCTCATTTGATTCCAATATGAAGACAGTAAAAATATTTTAAGCTTTCAAGTTCTAGATGTTCCTGATGGAGTCAACTGGAGTCCAAGTGAACCAGGATCGACTAAACAAGGGGTTGCAAAACTATGGTTTGAGTGTTGGGGTCCAATGTTTTTAAAAAATATTATACCACGACGTTCACAAGTTTTAATTTTAAACGGTCATGACTCCCACAATTTTGTAGAGTTATGGTCATACAAAATCAAATTGAAATTGTTGAACTACCTGTTCTACCAGCAATTAGCTTTAATCTTGCAATCAAACAGTATTTAAATCATTTAAAGTTGCTTACAATAAAGCATCCCAGAATATGATGTCTAATAGCCTTGGGGTCTGGGTCTGTTCGGTGTTTTTGAAGACAGTTTAGTGACTAATACAGATCAAATTAAAGAAATTGACAACATCAATTAAGTAGATTAATCAGACAACAAACATTACGAAAGTTAGATATCGAACTAGAACAATGTGAGATTGGTCTAACACCTTTTAAGGTAATTACTAACCCCATATCTGCTATAGCAACTGATCATGACTACTTATTTGAACCAATAACAGTATTAGAAATTCCAAAACATAGCTATGGTTTTAAAAGTTATTAAAAAAGTGGCATTAAAAGTATAAAAAAAAAACCAGTTGGTAACTTGATAATAATGTTATAAATGGTTTATGATTAGCTTTAAATTAATTAAAATATTTTTATTCTAAGTGTTTATAATAAGTCTTTTATAGAATTCACTGCATTATTGTTTTGTAAATGTGAATATTCTATTCTATTTAAATCTATTAAGACATTGATTATAACATAAACGTAATTTATCGTTATTTACACATAATAGGTTCTTAAGGTGAGTTCCACTCATCCGTTTTTCACGGGAACGGGATAGGAAAGGGAAAAATAATCACGTGAGCATGCGTAGTTTTCCTTCGGACATATTAAATGCCCACGTGATTATTTTTCCCGCCCCTTTCCCTTTATAGAAAATGTTAAATCTTGTTTTGCTTTTATTTATATTCAAAGATGAGTATATTTCCTTTTATTTATTACTAAAATGTATACGTTACTAACATGTATACGTGAATATGGCAGATGTCATATTCACATATGTCGCAAAGGAAACAAACTTTTGTATCAAGTAGTCCAAGTATTTTTCAATTACTCGTGATCAACTGTCCCTAGCTTTTATCTGCATGGAAAGGGTATCACCTATAGAGAGATTTGTGACATTCATTGCAAAAATGTTTAAAAAAACTTATTGAATGGACTTTATCAATTTTTAAATTCACACGAGATTGATATTAAAGATTCAATGAAGGAGTTGGTTCAGGCCCGTGCGGTAGATTTTCTCATTATGAGGCAAATCTTCGAAATGCCGCCCCTTAAATGTTTTTCTTTAAAATAACCTTCGATTGTGATTTAAAAAAAAACTGCACAAAATGTACGAATTCTACTTTTTATTTTGAAATTTTAAAATAATGATTTCAACTATAAACTACAACAAAGTACAGTATTACAGCTTTACTCTTCTAACTTTAACTTTCGCATATTCGTTAATTACTGATGTGTAGTCTAGAGTGCTAGCCATTGCAGATTCAATAGAATTTAATGCCAGATTTTTAAGTTTTGTTTGTCCTATTGAACTTCTTAAGTAGTTTTTTATTAATTTTAATTTGGAGAAACTTCTTTCCCCACTAGCTACAGATACAGGGAGAGTTAATAAAATTCTCAGAGCTACAACAGTATTTGGATACAAACTAATTAAGCTATTTTGGCATAAATAATTTAAAACATCCAAAGGTTTCGTAGAATATGGTAGCATTCTGGATACATCACACAATTCTTCTCTAAGGTCATTTGCATTTAAATCTGTTTCATTTTCAACCGAAAGTATAAGCTCAAGACTGGAACAATAATTTTCTAGCGTTTTGTCATCTATATCCTTCAGTTTTAAAATGTCATATAAAAACTGAAATTTTTTGCTATGGGTTTCCAGAAGCGTGAATCGTTCATTCAGAGAATTAAGGGTAATGTCCAGAATATAGTTGAAAAAGTTTATTTTAAATTTTTTCTCCTCTGTTAAGGGTTCATCGACAGCTTTTTCATAGTCAAATTGACGCTTTTTCCTTCTGGGTCTAACTTCAGTGTCATCAGGAAATTCTGTACTGCATTCGAGATTCTCTGCTATCTCCTTTGCAGCAATTTTCATCTGAATATATCCAGATTGTCTATAACTTTTCACTTTTTTTATGGTTTCTGATAGCATCCTTACACAATCTGATATATTTATAGTAACAGATTGCAAAAGCTTCGAAGCTGAATTAATTTCAAACAAAATATCGTGCCAAAGAATTACTCCACATATAAACTTGTAATTTTTAATATTTTTTGCTAACCCTCTCGCTTTAATTTAGTTTCTGCATCTCTATTGACGTCTTCTATTATCAGAATCAATGCCTCATAGATTTCGCAAAGTTGAAATCGTAGAGGTTTTAAAGCATCTATTCTGCTTGCCCACCTAGTAGCACTTAATGGTTTCAGAGTTAATTGAGAAACATATTTTTTTAGCACTTCCCAACGCTTTGTAGAACCAGAAAAAAAAGTGTAAAGTTCTAGCACAATAGAAAAAAAAAATGTTGTTTCTGTAGTAGAAGACGCTGCATCATTCACAATAAGGTTTAAAGAATGGCATGCGCAGGGCACATAAAAAGCCCTTGGATATTTTTCAAGTATTCTATTTTGAACACTATTTCTTACTCCTTTCATATTGGCTCCGTTGTCATAGCCTTGTCCCCTAAGCCACTTTAACTCAAAACCTAATTTTTCCAAATGTGTCAGAATAAGTTTTTCTAAACCTTCTCCGGTTGAATCACTAGCTTCAAAAAAACCAATAAAGAATTCTGCAATTTCATATTTATTTTGAATGGAGTTAAAAGTAACAACTCTTATTGTTAAGGAGAGCTGTTCATAATGACTGACGTCGGGGGTACAATCAGCGATTATAGAAAAATATTTAGCGATTTTTGTTATTTCGACAATTTTTCTTAAAATTGAATTTCCCATTAAATTTATCAATTCATCTTGTACATTATTGCTTAGATAAGTCACTGATCATTTATCAGACTCTCGTTGAACTCTCCTGATAAGTTCTTCCATAACTGGATCAAACTCAGAAAGTAATTCTACCAACTTTAGGAAGTTCCCGTTATTAGGTTGAAACAAATGTTCAGTTGATCCACGAAAAGCTAAACATTGTGAGGCCAATAGTTTAATTATTGACATAATTCTTTTTATAACTCTTCTCCAATGCTGAAGTTCCATATCCATAATTCGTTGATATTTAGCGTCAATAGTTTTTTTCTGCTTCAATCGAATGTCCAATTCTTTCCATGCTCTAAAAGCATTTCTGTGATTTACAGACTTTTCGTGCATTGTGAGGGCTCTTATAAGATTTTTCCAGTCAGAATAGCCTTTTTTGGGCCAGTCACTAATATCAGACGAATTATCAAATAATATACAACATAAGCAAAAAACGGCATCACTAGCAATAGAGTAAATAAGCCAACTTCTCTCAACGACTTTACCATTGCTCAACACTTTCGAATAATACGAGGGCAAAAATCTACGCTTTCCTTTATTAATAGGAAACTCGAATTCTTTAATTTGATGGGGACCCCTCTCAACCAGTAGTTGACGAGTTTGAGATGACATGCAGAAAGTAAGCCATAATGCAGGATCTGAAGGAATTTCTTTTAATACCTGCTGACTGCCACAGCTAATGCGGCCCGGTTCTTGATGAACTTCTGATGATGTTATTTTTTGGATCTCTTCAACAATTTTTTCTGGAATTGATTGGGGCGGCACTGTGTTTTTATTTGCCAAATCCAAGGCAGTCGCAGTTGACGTGGATGTGCTGCCCGGCTGTTCATGAAGATCTGATGGTGTTAGTATTTGGCTCTCTTCAACAACTTCTTCTGGAAGTGATTGGGGCGGCACTGTGTTGTTATTTGCCAAATTAGTTGCTGCTGATGTGGATGGCTCATCTAAACCGCACTTTTGTACTAAGAATTTCTTCATAACATTGCTGAGCTTTCTTTTTTGTTCCTCATTCTTGAAGCGTTTCTTTTTGTATTGACTTCCAGGTAATTTTTTTCTTTTTTTTTTTTTTTTTTTTTTTTTAATGTTGATTTAGGTGCCCCAAGAAGTCCTTACGGTCTTATCACAGAGCACCGCGGAAGAGCATTTAATAGGAAGTTCACGCCTCCTTCCTAACCGATGTCGCAAAACTTGTCCAGAGGTGGGGTTTGAACCACGGATCTTAAGTTTCTGAAACAAGTGCGCTACCACTGCGCCACGACTGCTCAAAATTTACTTTTTTGTTCCATGCTGACGATTGCTGTCACTGCTGTAATAAATTTTTGTAAAAATTTTGTAAAATCTTTGTAATGTCATCATGTTTTTAACAGTTAAAAACATGATGACATTACAAAGTTAAAATTTAACTTGAAAAGGCAGGCAAACACAAACGTTTAAAAACGTTTGAAAACAGTTTTTTGAAACATAATAAGAAAATAGTCCACGCTAATATGCGTTTCAAAACGTTTTTATTCATATTGAAAGGAATAGCAAAAGCGAATGCTAAATGAGGGAGAATTTTTTTTTTTATTTTTATAGAAAAATGTGGACAATGAAAAAACTTTTAAAGTGATAAAAACATTCACGAGTTTGGTAGTAATTAAAATTTAAATGAGTCCAGTTTATGATTTAGTACCTAATTATTATTGCAACCCTGAAATTGCATTTTGATTTCGCTACTTTGCCGCCCCTTAATGGTGCCGCCTGAGGCGGCCGCCTCTTTGTATCATAGCACCGCACGGCCCTGAGTTGGTTATAACAGAGCGTTAATGTTTTTTGAAGAATATAAACGAAAATGAGAAGAGAAAGCGGGTACACAAAAAAGTTCCGTAAAGTAAATAAATTAGAAAATATTCCCATTAAACTGCCTAATAATCAATAAAGCTAACATTAAAAGAGAAATTTCACCTTTTGGGTAAATCTTGATAAACATTTACGTTAGAGTGTACATATTAACTATACGTTGGAGTGTACTTGTAAACAATACGTTAGAGTATACATATTAACAACACGTTGCACAGTGGTGCATAACCTCAAAAAAGTGACCATAATTCAAAATTTTTCAAAACTTTATAAAATGATTTTTTTTATTAATGAATTATATTGCTTATATTATCTAAAAATATATAGATTTGTTATTTTTGTTCATTAACAGAACGACTACATGGATTATAAAGGCGTCATTTTTGTAATAAATTTCCATTAAAAAGATACAAACGTTTTCAACGCATTTTTTTTTTTAATTTGTTAATAATTTTTTTTTGTTTTATTAGAATTTTTGTTTTGTCAGAATTTTTAAGATATCTAAAATTCTACGTCAAAAAAGTTTCACTTCATTAAAGTTAAAAAAAAAACTTTGAATAATTACTCTTAAAAAAACGCAATATTTTGTAATTTTGAATTCGCTGTTTATTTAAAACCTATTCAAGTAGCGCGACCTGTTCGTAATTTCAGCATAGATGTTCTCTTGTATTCCAGATCGTCCAACATCTTTTCTTATCTCCTTCATTATTCCTAACACTGCACAATTTGGAAGACCGTGGTTTACCTTCAAGTTCAGGATTGTTTCACTTTTTATATGCCTTATAGGTGATCGGTCTCTGTATACTTTAAAAGGAAGAGCTTTTCTTCCTGTTGCAAGTTTTATTTTTTTACTATTACCAAAAACAGATATTTTTCGGAAAGTAATTTTTGAAAGAAAAAAAAATTTATCTTGAATCCCATCATAAATTGTAATTAGGTTTCAAATATATTATGACGCTCAAACGATACAGCCACATAAAGTTTAAGACCCCCTCATTTTTTTAAGGTTTTAAGTATTTAGAAAAATGGTCAATAAATGAAAAAAAGATGTGGTTTTTAATTCGTTTTCAACGGTTTCTATTTTATGTCAACCTGCCCGAAAGAGTGGTTCAAAAAAATCTGAAGTAAAAATAACTTCAACTTAAAACCTCTAAAAATGGGCAGTGTTGAATAGGATGTCTTTTGAACACCGATATTTAAAATTACAAAAAAATGCATTTTTTAGAGTAATTTTTAAAAGTTTTTTTAACTTTAATGAAGAGAAACTTTTTTGACGTAGAATTTAAGATATCTTCAAAATTCTGACAAAACAAAAAAACAAAACAAAATTTATCAATAAATAAATAAAAATTGCGTTGAAAACGTTTGTATCTTTTTAATGGAAATTTATTACAAAAATGACGTCTTTATAATCCATTTAGCGGTTCTATTAATGAACAAAAATAACAAAACTATATATTTTTAGATAATATAAGCAACATAATTCATTAAAAAAAAAAAAAAAAAAAAAAAATCATTCTATAAAGTTTCAAAAAGTTTTGAATTATGGCCAATTTTTTGAGGTTCAACACCACTGTGCGTTGGAGTGTACATGTAAACAATATGTTGGAGTCTAAATGTATATGTAAACAATGCGTTGGAGAATAAGCGGTTTTGAGAAAAAAATATTAATAAATATTGCCATGATATATGGGACTAAACCGTTTCTACACAATAAATCTTTGAAAAGTTTTTATATTTATCTTATTCATTGTTATTCGATTTATTGCAATATTGCATGGGCAAAGCAAATCATTCAAAATTAAAAAATTAAAAAAAAGTTGTACAGTAAACAAAAACACGCGTGCAAAATATTATTTGGGGCTGATAGAACTGTATCATGCGAGTCTCTTCTGCCTACACTTGATGCATTAAATGTCTATAAAATCAACTTACACCAAGTTTTAATGTTCATGTATGAAACAAAAATGGGACTCCTAAAATATTCCAATTCTATTTTAACAAAGTAGTTCATAAATACCCAACAAAATTTTAAATAATAACTACATCGTTCCTAAATATATTTTAAAACTAATATTTATTTAATAATTTCTACAAGTAACGTCCTCGATATTGAATTGAATTTTAACATATTTAATTGAATATCGAGGATGTTACTTGTAGAATAAGTTTTATAAGATTGCAAATACAAAATAAACTAGTATACAGTTTAAAAATTATTTAACAGGTGCTCACGGACGAAGCAGGTGTCATTAATAATGGATTTTAATATATCCGATTTTAAATTCTTCTTTTTACCTAAAGTTTAATTATATAAATTATGTCACAGAATGTTTCAACTTTTTTTTTTCATTAATTTAGTTATGGTGTTACCTCTAATCTTGGATGTTATTGTTGAAATCTAATCTGACTTTCTGATATTTTTATTTCATTTTTTAACTATCAATGAATTTTTATTTGTGATTTACTTTTATACTAAATTTAATAATTTAATAAAGTACTCTTTCATTTTTTTTTTTTTTTTTTTCTTTACATGATTATTACTCCTTACATTAATTTTTGTTTTGAAAACTTTTTATAATTTTTTATATTTTTTATTTATTTTTCTTTTATATTTTTTGATAAATAATTGTAAAGTATATATAAATACTACGATTATTGTAAATACGTACGAATGGGGCTCGGTGATGAAACAAAATAATGTCTATTTCTTGCCCCACCAATGTTTTTATTTATATACTTTTAAATTGTAAATGTTATTAAATAACGAAACAAACAAACAATCAAAAAAGTGTTTGATAGCTTGTTCAAGAATTTAAAATGTCCGGCTCCCTTGTACGGATTTGCACTTTTCGCTTATGTTACCTCAGAAAGTTTGTGTTAAACTTCAAGTTGGTTGAACTTGATTTTTGGAGTGTTAAGTCAGCCGGAGACAAGCTTGCTGCTAACTTTGATTCATCCTCCTTTGGGAGCGAGTTAATGCAATTAAAAAAGCTTGTGAAGGTGGTGTTTCGTTTACTAAGTCCAAAATGACAAAAAGAAACCAGCTTTCACAAGTAACAAGTTCACAAAGTTTGGTATTTTCATCTTCTAAAACAGGAAGTGTTTTCTCTTTATTAATTTCACTAATGTCAGGAACCTCGTGTTCCAACAAGGCCTTCAAAATGTCAGACTTTATTTTAATTTTAAGGTCAGAATCAGAAAGAGCCATGACTACTGCTTTAGGCGAAAGATACCAGGGGTGAGGCTTTAAACTATTTAAAAGTGAAGTACCTACATCAATATCCCATTCCTTTTTTATGATTTTTGCTAATTTAAATAAATTGAGTCATCCAATACTGAATGTTCAGCATAACTGGATTTTAAAAACCGTAGAGTTTAGATAAAATATAACAGTTTAGATAAAATATAACAATTATTAGACAAACTTTAGAGACTAGAATCTGAAATACTCTTGTCAATATTATAATTGAACCCTCTTTCATACCAGTGTTGATTGCTGTAGTATCAACACAAACAGCAAATACTTGGTCTGAAACTTCAATATATTCTAACAAATTTTGAATTACTAAAGCCTGATCAGATGCTTTACCTTTCATATTTACTCCAAGGTAATTTATAATACTAGGCTATCTCGAGTAAGCAATTAGGCTCAAGTAATTTCTCAAGTAATTTCTTTATTGACAAGGGTTGAATCAGATCGAAGCATAAGTGATATGTTGTTAATTTTTTTTTTTTTTTTTTTGCGTTGTTTGATGTTTTTTGTTGATAATAATCCTTATCAGAATTATAATTAGTATTACCTACCATCAATGTCAGATTCGAAAAATCTACAATAATATTAACAAAAAATGAAAATGAAAAAGTACACTCACAGTTTATTCTATAAAGTAATATACAATACACATGTAAAATATACAATTTAGATTTTTCATGATAAAAATTACCTGATTCAGATACCGATTTTTTCTCATTTGAATAATTTCCATCAGCATTTTTAATTGAGGGTTCTAAATCTTCTAAATATGAGTAATCGTTGTTCTCATCATTATGATATTCAGCCTCTATTGACATTTTTTTCTTATAATCTATATATCTACGTTATCTCTCTTATCTACGCACAATCTTTTCTTCAAGATCTTTATCTATATGTCCGCTTATAAACTGTTTTCTAGCATTTTTCTGATCTTCCAAAAATTCTAAATGTTTTTCTTTACTCTCTTTGTTTCTTGGCATATCTTGACTGAGTTGTATAAGCTCATTAATATTAGGTTTTCCAATGTCAAAAAGAGTCTCCATGATTGCTTGAAATTCTTCAACTAACTTTTCTTTGGTATTAATTTTCCAAACTAGCAACTTTCCCTTGGTCATTGATACCCATTTTTTGTGAAGTTTTAGAAATTTTGATAATATTTTATCCTCTCCAATAATATAGTTTTTAAAACCACAGGACTCCCAGATGTTCACTATTTTTCAAAGAAGACACAAATCTCCATTTTTCTGATAACACATCATTTTTCCTTTGCATTTCATTTTAAAATTTGATCCCATAGGACAAGAAAAATGATCGTAAATACTTTTGAATAGTTTTGATCTACTGCTGATTAAATATTGATAATGTTTTAGAAGTAACCCATTAGTTGGAAGCTGATTTAGAGATAAAAAAGAAATAGGAGATTTAAGAAGATAAAGGGGCCTCCTACAACTGACATTCAGATGTTTTAACATGTTTTCCTTTTTTTTCAATATTTGATTGCATCTTTGTGTTTATATGTTAGCTATAACATAAATAATGTTAAATGTTTATTTTTTATTTATATCTAATTTAAAAACAATTAATTAAATTTATATCCTAAAAGTTAAAAACGAATAATACCGGTATTAAACCGTACCTGAAACTATGTTTACTACGACTTTTTTTTTATATGCACAATTTTTTATTAGTAGTTTTGTTAACAGTTTAAAAATGTTCAAAACTGCAGTAAAACGTTTTGCAACGCAAAGTTATTCTATTCATTGAATGAAAAGCTAAATTTTAAATTACATTTTTTCTTTTCCAAATGATACATTTTGAAGATGTAAAAAAATATTCATGACTTACGAAGAAAATTTTGAAATTATGGTTAATTATGAAATCATCTGATTCCTACATCTAACACTAATACTAGTCCTTAAAACAAAACCAAAACAGTTTGAATATCACTCAGGGGTGTAGAAAAGAGTTAGACGTAGTCAGGGCCGTATCTAGCATACAAAGACTGGGGGGTGCAATTGTCAAATTAACTGACAAAAATTTTTCTTGTTTTGAAAAAAGGATTTTTTTCGGAAAAATTTTCAAAATCATAATTGCATTCTTAATTTACTACCTGTAACACGTTAAAAGAAATAAAATATATTTTTTCTGAAAGATTATATAAATTTTACAATGCAAATGAAATTTACAGTATTTCAAAAGCATATACAAACAACAACAAATTTAACGTATAAAACGCAAAACTGCATAATCAATTACTCAATTTGAATACGTCTTTGTGTTGTTATAGATCATTTTTTTACCAACACGTCAAGATCTAATTTTGTCCACTAAATCTTTTTCTGACGCCAACAAAATTAATGACTCCAATCTTGAATCTGACATAGTAGAACGCAAAATATTTTTAACAATTTTTAATTTGCTAAATGTTCTTTCATCGCTTGCAACGGACACTGGTGCTGAAGCCATTAGCTTGAAAGCTTTGAAAACTCCCTGGGAATATGTTTTGTCTTTGCCACGACAGTTTTAATTTTTCATTGTTTGTTGGAGCATCAGATTTAGTAAATGTGTTCATAAAAATTTCTAACTCGGCATGAAATAAATGAGCATCTGTATTTACTCCATTATTTGGCATTAATAGGCACAGATTTTCGACATCTTTTATTGTAAAGGTTTTTGTTGACTGCTGAAGAAGAGAAAATTGTTCAATGCTCAACCATGAAGCCAGTAAATTTTCATTCATTTCGTAAATAAGACAGTCTAACACGCAATTAAGTTGTTGGGTGCAGTATTGATAGATATTTCTAGAACATAGCGTATCAGGATTGTCATCATAGCGTTTTGGAGATTCTTCTCTTCGTCTATGACGATCTTCGTATATTTTTAACGCATCGATTTCATACTTGCTACATATTTTAATTGCTGCATCAATTTCACGATGTACTTCAAATTCTTCTTTTCTATTTCGTTCAAGAGATTGTATTGTAGACAATACAATCATTTTAGCATTTAAAATGTTCAACTCAACTTTCTGCAACTCATCAGTAAGAATCTTTGTTTTTTGCAATGACTCCTTTGATGAGCATAAGCATAATGATAAAGTCTGGATTCACGATTTTTTTAAGTATTGCTAAAGCTTGATCCTTTGTTTTCTTATCAAATAAATTGGACTGACTTATTTCATAAAAACATTCAACAATAGATTCCATACTTATCCAAAATGCTTGAATGGATTCTGAACGCGCTGACCATCTAGTTTTTGAAAGATTGCGAAGTTTCAAGGAATTTTCAATAAACTCAAGTTTAGAATTAAGTAAGCTGAATCGTTTAGTACTTGAAGAAATAAATACGTAGCACATTTCAAGAACTTCAAAGACATTTGAAGCCATTTTATTTCTTTTAACCGCATGTTCAACAAAAGTATTAGTTCGATGAGCTTGATATGGAATATAAGGTACAACTCGTTTTAACTTTTCTGAAATTTTTGCATGAACTCCTTTAATGTTGCTGGACATAGAGCTGGCGTAATCGTATCCTTGAAACACAACACTTTTGACATCAAGTTAAAGGTTATTGATTCTCGATATTATTAAATCTGCAATTCCATCACCCGTTTTGTCAGCTACCTCGCAAATCTGCACAATTCTTTCTTTAATATTACAGTTATTATCCACATACCTTACAGCAATGGCTAACTTATCACTGTGTGACACATCAGGAGTTGTATCTGCCATAATTGAAAACATCGATGCTTGGTTAACTTCGGAAACAATTTTGCTTTGAACATCTTGTCCAAGCAAATGAATGATATCGTTTTGGGATTTAGCACTCATATATGTCACATGATATTTTCTAAGTTTTATGTTGCTCAACCACCATTTAAGTACCAAATTATGTCTCGACATAAAATATACCAACTGTCTAAAATTTCCATTTTCATTCCGATCATTCCATTTTCATTCCGAAACGCGATTCCTTGCCTACCCAATGTTCGAGCCAAATCAATAAGAACTTTTATAACACACTTATTAGACTCCATTTCTTCTTTTTCACTAATAACAATTTGTCTTTGTTTCTTGTCCAAGAGGAGATTAATATGTTGAGCACTATTACAATAATTGCAATAGTCTAATAATGAAGCTTTATGAGACTATTGCAATTATTTTACCTTTCTTTCCTCGACTCTTCATTTTATGCCACGTGCGGATACCGTTTTCAACCCAAGCAACTTCACTATTCTCTCTACCTGGTCCATTTGGAAAGAGACAGCATACATAGCAGAATGCGCTATCTTTAAGTATGCTGTACTCTAAGTGAGGGTATTCTTTGTACCAAAATGATGAAAAACGATTTTGCTTCCTTTTGTCAATATCTTTATTGATAGGAAAGTTATTAAGTTTTACTTGATGTGGTCCGAGCTCAATTAGATAGTTTCTTAGATTATCATTTTCATTTTTCGAACGCTGGCCAGGATTATGCGAAAGATAGAAATTTTTTGTAGTAAGTGTTTCAATATTATCATATTTTCTTTTGTTTAAAATGTTTGCAAGAGCTTGGTCATTGGCATCCAAAACATTCTCTGCTGAAATTTTTACCTCAGAAGCAAGCTCTGTCATTTCAATGAGAAGTTTTTCCAAATGTAAATTGTCTGTATTTTTCACTTCATCTAGTTTTAATTCGCACTCACTTAAAAGTTTACACAGCTTTGCAAATTTACCCACCGAATCTGAAAACGTAGTTTCTTTTTCCAATAAATTAACATCACTCGGTTGGGATTCTACTAACAGAGTTTGATCACAGAAATCAAAAATTTCAGGCACTGCTAGTATTTCATCATTAGTAATATCAATGTTTTTACTCTCATTTATTATCTCACATTCAATTTCAGATGATTCATTTTCAATTGCTTCAGAGATTTTTGTCAGATTTTCATTGATATTCATTTCCACTTCATTTGTAATGTTGCTTGGGCAAAGTTCTTGGGCATTGAAATTAATTTTAGACAAACTTATTTTGCTGCACGATTGGGAATTTATTGCCGAATTGGTTTCAAAAGGCTTTCGTGGTGCGCCATACTTCTCATAAGGTATCCCTTTATGGTTTCGGGTATAATCCAAATGATAAATTCGATTATGTGTCATCCGATAGTCATTATCAAAAATTGAATGTGAACAGTTCTTGACTTTGCATTTGACTTTGTATCTTTTAACACCAGGATGTGGCATCTTGAACCCAAAATCTAAGATAATTACAAATTAAATATTCGCCTTAAAAAAATATATAAATGATTTAATAAATTTTAAACTTTTTAAAATTTTATTAGTAAATACGTAACTTACAAGTATAAACAAAATAGTTTATTACTTCTTTCGCCAAACTTCCAATACTAGCACCAAATTTCTAATAATAAAAACACACCGCTAACTAAACTTTGATTTCTTCTGTGCAAACATCAAGTAAACAAGTCTCTTGATTAAGATTCTTGCTTTAAAGTAATTAGAAATTGTTGACTAATTACGTAACGCAATTTTTGAGAATAAAAAACGGCAACCAAAAACATGCTTAGCTGAGTTTTATTTGTTATACGCGTTAAATTCCTAAAAAGAATTAGTTTTGAAAATTAACGTTAAGGATGATATAAAAACATTTTTGCAATACAGAAACAACAAGAAAATAATAATTTTAATATTTTGTCGGTTAAATAGTATAATGGTAAAGTTGTCGGTAAGATTACAATTTATTGTAATCTTACCAACAATTGGACAAGTGGACACCCCCCCCCCCCCCACACACCCCTATCGGTACGGCCCTGGATGTAGTGTTTATTATTTATTAGGGTTTAAATTATTTATTAGGGTGACAATTTTTTTTGCAAAAAAATTGTCACCCTAATAAATAATCTAAACTTTTACCTCAGTCAACATTAAATCTTAAACTACAAGATATTAACATATTAAACTACATATGCATCTTTGTTAATGTACTATTTACAATTACAACTAACCCAGCCGGCATCATTACGTTGTTTCAACGTTGAAATTCGGTTGAAGTGTTGTTTCAACGTTGTTCAACTATGTCACAACGTTAAATCAACGTTACCGTTTAAACGTTGATTATTTAACGTTATTTCAACGTTAAACCAACGTTACAGTTTAAACGTTGATTATTTAACGTTATTTCAACGTTAAATCATTGTTGACAAAAAAAATACCTTTTCACAGTTCCGATATAAAATTTATGCGCGCGCATTATATTCTGTGATACTAATAATTAATGCATTATTTCTTTAAATTCTACATTCGAATTAGATATTAAACTTTTATCATATTAATGATAAATAAAAGTTACTAAAACTTTATTTGATTTTCAAAAAATGTTGACATTTTTGTTATGTTTTTGTATACTTTGTATATTTAATATTACTTATATAGTAAAAGTTTCTAACATATATAATATTTGCACATAATATTTTATTTACAAATAGATAATGCAATGATAGGTTTTTTAAATACCCGTTATTAAACTATTTAGCAGTTTAATTAAATGCCAATAAAAATACAGAGCCTTTTTTTTAAGACATTCAATTCAGTTGTCTAAGACAGTTGCAAGTTGTATTAAAACAAGGTTTTTACTTAATATACATAATATATTAAGTATAAATTTAAGACAATTAAGTTATATTAAGACAATGTCTTAATCATAATATATATTTTATTTATTTGAATGGAAAGTTTTTTAGTTTGTTGTGGAACTAGACTAGAAATTACCTAATAAGCTTCTTATAACTTGTGAATGTGTTTCTTTTACGACATTGTATATTGGTATAATCATATCATGCTATTCCTACAATATTATAACTAACACTGACTCTCATAAGTTTGAGTCTCAAGTCACGAAAAAGGGTTAACAATTTTTTATGTATTTGTATTAAGTTATTTTTATTTTATTTTATTTTTATTGTTATTCACCTCCCGGTTACTACCAGGAACATGGTAAGGATAGAACTCATAACTTCTCACTATGAAGCAAGCGAAAATAACAAATAAGAAGAAATATAGCTTGACAGCGCAAAGTTATACAGTGTAAAATTGTCCTTTATTGTTTTTTGCAGTGTAGAAATAACATCAAAAATGATAGAAAAACGTTGGAGGGCGTTTTTCTTACAATGTTTCGCAACATTGTTAATACAAGGTTGACCTATGTTTCATATATGCCATTATTCCAACGTGTAAAAAACGATAGAAAAGACGTTGGCTCAACGTCATTTTAGCTAAAATACAACGTTAGCCTAACGTCCTTATAACGTCTTTTTTCTTCAAATTTAATGTTGCTCTAACGTCTTTCCAACGTCATTTAGCTAAAATGTAACGTTGTCACCACGTCATTTTACATCGTTGCAACGATGTAAAAACACCGAAAAAACGTCATTTTACTTTTGTTATTACAACGCGTTGTAATAACGTTAGTAAAATGACGTTTTTTCGGTGTTTCATTTATAACATCATGCCAACGTCTTTCCAACGATACGAAAGACGTTAGAACAACGTTGTTCCAACGTCATTTTTCTTATTGGGTCGCTAATAATTGAGAGTTTTGACACTTGGGATTTTACTATGCTCAAGTGATAGTTATGGTTGTTATTTGACCGAAGATTGTATTTTTGTGAAATTATGATTTAAAAGTATCAGAAAACACTTTTGGCAGCAAGTTATTCTTATATTTATACATAAATATTAATATTTGAAGCGAATTAAGTTTTGATATATTTAAAACATTCATGTATTTCATTACAGGGGAAGGGTTTTCTAATCTCTTTAAATAATTAACTGCTTTACATGCGTGGTTTTGTAGGCTCTGTAATCTTAATAACTTAGTTTTGTGTGTGTTAGCCCAAACAATATTAGCATAGGAGAGATGACAATAAACAAGACTGAAGTAAAGCATTTTGCGTGATTTATAGTCAAGAAAGACCCTAGGTTTATATAATACACTTATAGCAGAAGATATTTTTGCTTCAATGAGACTAATATGTTTTTTCCATGATAGGTTCTCATCAAATATTACTCCCAAAAACTTTGAATGATTTACTCAATTTATTTTATTTTTATTGATTGAAAGTTTTTGCAACTTTAATGGAAGATTAGTTGATTGTCTTATTTTATGGAAGAGAGTATAACTTGTTTTTTCACAATTTAATGATAACTTATTAGCTATAAACCATTGATTAAAGCTTTTTAGTTCAGTGTTCATTGTTTCGAACAATACTTTTACATCAGAATTGTTGTAGAATAGATTTGTATCGTCTGCATACATAATTGACGATATTTTATGAGAAGCTTTATTCATATCATTGATATATATTAAAAATAATGAAAGTCCTAAAATTGATCCCAGTGGGACTCCGCAAACAATATCAAGAGTTCCTGACTTCTCCAAGACAACAAACTGTTTTCTATTAAAAAGATAACTCTTAACCCACTTATATGTTAGGCCTTTAATGCCGTAATGCTTTAGCTTTGAAAGCAAAATTCCATGATCAACAGTATCGAATGCCTTAGAGAGATCGATAAATACTCCCAGTACTTGTTTCCCTTTATCAAAGGACATGGATATTTTATTGGAAAGTTCAATAATAGCATGTTCAGTTGAGCAATATCTCTGAAATCCAAATTGATTTAATGTCATATAATCATAAATTCTATTAAAAGTTTCCCTTCAAATATATTTGAAAATACAAGGAGTAGTGATATAGGACGGTAGTTGCAAACAGAAGAACAATCACCATTTTTAAAAATTGGATAAATTTTGGCTGATTTTAATTTATCAGGAAATTTACTATTCTCAAATGAAAATGCTGTTAAATAAAATAATGGTTTACTTATACTACTCATGACATAGATAGCTAAAATATTACATTACTGTTTATTATAGCTAAAAGTTACATTACTGGTAATGTTGTCATATCCACATGACTTGTTACGCTTTAGTTCAAATAGCGCTTTGTTAAATTTGTGTTTATTTATTTTTTTATTAGATATGCTAGTAGCAGTTTTCTCTCCGAAGTATTCATCAAACACTTTAGTTGACTGAACAATGTTAGATGCAAGAGAGGCGCCCACATTAACAAAATATTTGTTAAATTCTTGACATATTTTTTTCACTTGTTATAGCTTTGTTGTTAATAATTACTTATTTTGGTAAGCAAGAGAGTTTATTTTTCTCTCTTCCAGTTACTTCATTTATAATAGACCAGGTTTTCTTGATATCAAACTTATTTTTATTCAGCTGGTTAGAATAGTTTTTTATTTTAGCTTGTTTTAAGTTTTTTTGATAAAACTTTTTATACGATTTGTACGCATTTTCGTCATTTTCCTTTTTAGATTTTAGAAATTTTATATAAAGCTTTTGTTTTCTTTTTGATGATTTTATCAAATTATTAGTCATCCATGGGTTTTTAAGTTGTTTATTTTTTATTTCAGTGGTTAATTTTGGGCAAACATTGTCATAAACATTTTGAAAAAATTATCAAACGCGCTATTGGCGTCTATAGAGGAATAGACATCTTCCCATCGCTCTTCGTACAGTTTCTTTTTAAGTTTATCTAGGCTTTTAAAACAAAGATTTCTTTTAGTAACAAGTATTTTTTTATTGTCGTCGTTAGATGAAACTCCGTGCGCAAAATGATAGATAGGGAAATGATCAGAGAAACCTGTAATAAAAATACCTGATTCAAAATAAGTATCTAAAATGCAACTATAGACCTGTATCTTTAATAGTATCAATCTTTAATATTATCAATAATAATCTTTAATAAGAGAATCTTTAATAGTATATTTAATAGTATAATAATATATTTATTTATTTATTATATTTATTTATTATTATTATATTTATTTTATCGAACCTTTAATAGTATAATAATATATTTAAGAGAATCTTTAATAGTATCAATAATAAGGGCAAGTCTGTAATTCCACCTCCTTTGTACGGTTCAGACTTTGTCACCTCACCTAAAGACAAAGCTGAATTGTTTGCCAAGAACTTTTCATCAATATCATCTCTTGATGCCACTAGTTGCGTTTTACCTGATATACCCGTCAAACAGGTTGATCCATTGCTCGACATTCGTATCACTCCAGCCTCTGTATCTAAAGTGATTTCCCGCTTAGACTCTTCTACAGCTTGCGGCCCGGACAACATACCTGTTATAGTCTTGCAGAAGTGTTCTCCTGAGCTGTCGTCTATCTTTTCAAAACTATTCAACAAGTACTTATCAGAGTCTTGTTTTTATGCCTGCTGGAAAGCAGCATCTGTTATCCCTATTTTTAAAAATTCAGGAGAGCGATCTGACTCATCTAACTACCGTCCCATTAGTCTTCTTCCTATCATAAGCAAGGTTTTTGAATCTTTAATTAACAAACACTTAATCTCTCATCTAGAATCTCATAACCTACTTTCTGATCATCAGTATATTTCGATCTTCTCGTTCTACGGCTGATTTGCTATCAGTAATAACCGATAGGTTTTAGATAAAGGTAGAGAGGTTAAGGTTATTGCTCTTGACATTTCTAAAGCGTTTGATAAAGTTTGGCATGCTGGTCTCCTCCATAAGCTTTCTTCTTATGGTGTATCTGGAAACATCTTTAAGATTATTGAATCCTTCCTTTCCAATCGTAGTATAAAAGTTGTCCTTGATGGACAGCACTCTTCTTCTTATTCTGTAACCTCAGGGGTTCCCCAAGGTTCAATCCTTGGCCCTATACTCTTTTTAATTTACATTATCGATCTTCCAGATATTCTCACATCTAAGGTGGCATTGTTCGCTGATGATACTACCATTTATTCTTGTCACGATAAGAAGCCAACTCCCTCTGATTGCTTGCAGGGGGCATCTGAGCTCGAAAAGGATCTCACTTCTGAACTTTAATTTTATCTGAACTTTAATTGAGATAAAACTCATTTTTTTTCGGCCAATCGTTATCGCAATAATTTAGACCTTCCTATATTT
This sequence comes from Hydra vulgaris, assembly GCF_022113875.1. Classification (NCBI taxonomy): domain Eukaryota; kingdom Metazoa; phylum Cnidaria; class Hydrozoa; order Anthoathecata; family Hydridae; genus Hydra; species Hydra vulgaris. The sequence goes on along the minus strand of NC_061158.1, from coordinate 29,081,806 downwards.
ATGAACGGTAATGTACTCGATGAGTCTCCTAACCTTCATCTTCTAGGATTAACTCTTACTTCTGATCTTTCTTGGAAACCTTATATCAAATCCGTTGCAAAATTAGCATCTGCTAAAGTTGCTTCTCTTTATCGAGCTTGTCACTTTCTTACTCAATAAATCTCAAATCCGGCCTTGTATGGAATACTGTTGCCATATCTGGGGCGGATCTTCTAATGATGCCCTTTCACTTTTCGACAAGGTGCAAAAACGCATTGTAAACATAGTTGGACCTGCTCTTGCAGCCAACTTTCAACCTCTGTCACATCGTCGTAATGTTGCTTCTCTTTCTGTTTTCTACAAATACTATAATGGGCACTGCTCTAAAGAGCTATCGTCTCTTGTGCCATCTACTAAAATTCATTCTCGTGTTACTCGTCATTCAATTAAGTCTCATCCTTTTTCTGTTACTGTTCCTAAGTGCTCCAAAAACTCTTATTCGTCTAGTTTTTTTCCTCGAACATCAGTTCTTTGGAATTCGCTTCCTTCATCTTGCTTTCCTGATTCATATAATTTGCATTATTTTAAGCCGTCTGTCAATCGTTATTTTGCTCTACAATCTTCATCTTTTCTCATCCAGTAACTTCCAACACTAATTAGTGGTTGCTTGCAACCTTGTTGGAAGCGAAGATAATTAAAAAAAAAAAACTATATAACTATATAACTTTAACTATATAACTATATAACTTTAATTATATAACTATATAACTTTAACTATATAACTTTAACTATATAACTTTAACTATATAACTTTAACTATATAACTTTAACTATATAACTATATAACCCATGCAACTATAGACCTGTATCTTTAACATCTGTAGTTTGTAAAGTCATGGAAAAAATAATTAAAGATAAAATGATGAAACATTTAGTAGAAAATAAATTAATCAATAAAAACCAACATGGATTTGTAAATAATAAAAGTTGTGTGACCAACTTATTGGAATCTCTAAATCTCTAGATTTTATCACAAGTTCAATTGATAATGGTTTGGATGTAATAGTTTTGTTTCTGGAGCCAAAGCGTTTGATTCAGTTGATCACGAAAGATTATTGTTAAAATTAAATGCTCTTGGTTTTAAATCAAAACTATTTGACTGGTGCCAGGGGTTTTTGAAGAACAGACTTCAAAGGGTGGTGAGAGGAAATAATAAATCAGAATGGGAAGAGGTCGTGAGTGGAGTACCACAAGGATCAGTGCTAGGACCACTATTATTTGTAGTGTATATTAATGATATCTCCAACAAAATAAAATCAAGCTGTAAACTATTTGCTGACGACATGAAAATCCTTAGAGCAATAAAAAACAATAATGATGTTATTGAACTTCAACAAGATATAGACTTATTAATGGAATGGTCGAATGAGTGGTTGATGAAATTCAACCAGCAAAAATGTAAAGTTATGATAATAGGAAATAGCCAGCACAAAGTTTTAATGAATAATACAGCTTTAGCCTACACAAGCATGGAAATGGATTTAGGAGTGTACATTTCAGATGATTTGGAATGGAAATACCATGTAAATAAAGCAGTAAATAAAGCAAATCAAAAGTTAGGTCAGATCAAACACACTTTTAAATATTTAGACGAAAAAACAATGAAACTCTTGTTTATAGCCTTAGTACGTCCACATTTGGAATACGCAGCTTAGGAGCTGCGTATTCCAAATGTGGAATCCTTATCGTCAGTATGATAAAGATAAACTAGAGTGTGTCCAACAAAGAGCTTCTAGAATTAAAATTTTGAAAGGATACAGTTATGAAGAGAGGTTAAAGAAGTTGGATTTACTATCGTTGGAGAACAAAAGAAGAAGGGGTGATTTGATACAAATATTCAAATATTTGAAAGGGCACGATATTATAAATTTTTACACAAAACCCGAAATGCTAGATAACGGATATAAAACTAGAGGTACACAATAGTAAACTGAGAAGGCAATATACAGGAAATATAAAACGACATAATTTTTTCACAAATAGAGTAGCAAACGACTGGAACAATCTTGAACAAGAAACAATAGACGCAGTCAGTATCAACCAGTTCAAAAAAAAATTGGATGAACATTTTAAATACTAATTTTTATTATGTTTGTATGTTAGTGTGTTACAGCTGTTAAAGTTACAAACTCTACGTAGTTTGGACTCATCACTCTTTAAGTGTACAGCACTGTTATATTATATTAAAATATTATTACTTAAAATATTATCAATTGCGGACGAAGTAGTTTTTGTAATACGCGTAGGTTTAAAAATGGTAGGTATTATGTTAAATTCAAGTAATAAATTAAAAAAGTTTTTTGTATTTACAAATTTTTCATAACACATTGCATCCAAATTTAAATCACCAGCAAAAAAAAAATATGTTTATTCTGAATACTCACTTGCGAGATAATTGTTCTAAGGCTATTATGAAAATTAATTTGCTTACCGAGATTAAAAAAGGTTTACCAGTTTTATTTAGAATTTCTATACACAAAGTTTCAATATGTTTGTTTGCTTTACAAAAAGTTTTTTTTGTTTTAAATACAAACTTGTCAAGAATATAGATTCCAACGCCGCCTCCCCTGCTTCCAACACGTGGTTGACTTATTATTTTATAAGATGATAAATTGTACAAAGAATTTTCTGACAAAGGCAGTTTTGCATCTTCCCAAGTTTCCGAGATACATATAACATCAAAAAGATAGTTTATAGAGTAATAAAAATGTTTAAAAGCTTCAAAATTTTTATTCATTGATCTTATGTTTATACTTAGGATGCTAAAATCTTTATTGTTTTTTTCTCTATTAAACTTGTCAAGTTTATAGTATGAGTAGTCGAGACAACTTATATTTATTTCAGTCAAAAAACTATATTCATTTTTGTAAGTTCTCAAAAAGTTTAAAATTGGAGATTCTAAGTTTTCAATATTAATTTTTATATTATTCTTGTTAGTTTAACTCATTTTTTATTAGATCGTTTAATAAATTTTAATCTAAGTCAATAAAAAATAAAGACAATAAAAATAAATTGATTTTCACTTATCTTTGTTTGTCGTCGCATTGCTTATACTCGGCATTTCTCGTACGATCAGGCGGTTGTATATTTTTCGCATATTTTCCTTGTATATATATATATATATACTCCTTGTATATATATACTCGTATATATATACTCCTATATATATATACTTGTATATACTATATATATACTATATATATACTTGTATATATATACTCCTTGTATATATATACTCGCATATTTTCCTTGTAGGCGGTTGTATATTTTTCGCATATTTTCGCATATTTTCCTTCGCATATTTTCCTTGGCTTCGATGCATTTTTGCTTGTGCAAATAGTTCTTTTCGGATTCTCATGGTTTCTTCACTAAATTCTTCATTGATGAAAATAATATTTCCCTTAAGATTTCTTGCCCTAGATAGAATGCGTTCTTTTTCCTGCCAGTTTAATAATTTGCAAATAATTGTCCTCGGCTTGTTTTCAAATTTTCCAACCCGATGGGCTCTTTCTATGATTATTCGTTCATTTATTTGGAGGCCCTCTTTAATCAGCGATTTGAGTTTTTTTTAAACATCATCATATGTTTCATTGGGTCCCTCTTCAACACCCATAATGCGCAAATTGTTTCGGCGATTGCGATCTTCCAGGTTGACTGTTTTTCTTTTATTCTCGGTCGATTCGCTGATTAATTTGCTTTGAAATGATTTTATTCCGATTAACAAAGTTTTAATTTCGTCCATTTTTTTGTCAACTATACTTATCTTTGTCTCAAGTTGATCACCGTTAAAATTTAGGCCACGTTTAAGGTCTTCAACATCTTTTTTCTAAGTTATCAACTTTTTCTTGAAAGCATCTGAAAGTTTCATTAAAACACTTTAAATTGTGTCAGATTGAATTGACATCAACTCCCTTAGCATTCCTATAGTAACTACTCTTTCATTCTCCATTACAAAAATCAAAAAATACAAGTAGTCAAATATATAAAAAACTTTCTTTGTAAACACGTATGCTCCGTTCAATGCTCAAAACTTATGAAAGTTTTAAAAAAAGAGCATCAAGAATTAAAAAAGGAAATTTATAACTTTAAAAAAGAACTTCAGCACGAAATAAAAAAAATAAAGATTTATATGAAAAATTAGCTTCAACCACATTAGTTACTTCTATGAAACCAGACAATATAATTAAACACGATTTGTTTGCATTATGTTTGTATATAAACATAATCCAAACAAATCGTGTTATTACAATTTACTTGTATAAAAACATTTTTTTTAAAAATGATAGATCTTGCGACTTTTATACTGGCCTTACATCTGTCAATGTGTTTCATCAGTTTGTGCAGTATCACCATTAATCAAAAGAAGATAAACTACTTGAACCAAAATAAATGTAATGCAGCAAATATAAATTTTTAATGATGCTAATACTTGGATTACTGACAGCTGATCTTGCTGACAGGTTTAATATATTTTTAGGATTAGCGAATGCAATATTTTCTTCAAGCTTCTAGCTCACTTTGGTTTTTGTTCCAAGTAAAGATGTTATAAGACAGGCAATGCAAAACAGATTTTAGAAATTAAATTATTCAGACTTACACTAAATTTCAGATATAACAGAGTTTATTATGGAAACACCTAAAACATTTTAACTTACAGAAACTAACTGGGAATGAATACAAACATTACAACAATATAAAATCATTAGTACCCGTAGCTCCAAATTCATCAATAATTTCTTTAAAAAATTTCTAAAGCTTACAGAAGCTAAATTTCAAATAAAGAAATTACAAATGGCAACAACTATTTAGATTGTATCACAAAATACTCTTGTATAATGTATGATTAAGGCTTTATTATTAATTTTTTAATACAAATGAAGTTATTTTAATTAAATCCATTTTTATAAGTCACTTAAAAAGTTGGATGAGTATTTGTATAAAGATAATTAAAATTTCAAACAATAATATTAGCTTTACATGTTTTTTTTTAGGTGAATGAATTGCAATTGATGGAATATCTTTAAAAGACAGAATTCACAAAATACTGCTGAGGTAATCAAAATAAATTTTAATTATTCAGGAACTTTAAGGATTAAATTATTTAGCAAAAAAATTGTTTGATAATGAGTTCAGTTTAAATTAATTTAAAAAGAAAAAGTTAATATTAGTTTTCGCATAATTAATATCAGTTCTCTTATCAATTAAAATTTAGAATATTTTCCAATAATTGGAAATATGCTTTAAGAAATATGCTTTAAGAGCACTAATTTATATGGTGCAGTGAAAGGTATATCTTTATAAGATGTTAAACTTTTTTATTCTCATTTTTTTATATATTCAAAAACTTCTCCTTGTGTTTTTTTTTTTTTTTTTTTATTCTTTTTTATTAACAGCTTCTTCTATTAAATACGATGGAGTGACTGAAACTTTAATTGTTGGTATTTTGTCTAATTTCTTAAAATGTGCTCCATTTCGAAAAGGTGGCAGAAAAGAAAAAAATTTAGATTGATTGATATAAATTTATATATATAAAAATCAATCTAAAATTTCTTTATTGAAATATTTACATATATTTCGATAAAGAAATATGTTCTTTTTGTCTGCTAATATTTTTTTTTTTTTCAGTGTTAACTCAACATTACAAATTAAAACTCAGTTATGAAAAAAGCCTAGAATTGAGTTGACTTTTCAAGTAATGTAAGAAAAGCCTAAAAAGTAACTGATGTAATATTTTTATTTTTTAATAAAAAAAAAGTTATAATAATGTTTAAAATTGGTATTAATATTAATGTTTATTAGATGAAGATGAGTAAAAAAATAAGTTACAAGTTATTTTTTGGTCTCTAAAATTGTTTAAATGATAATTTATTATTTATTAAAATATTTTCTTTTTTAATTTTTGTTGCTTTTATACTTTTTTTTATTTAATTAAAAGTAAATATAATGTGTCATATATTATAATATACCTTATATTATACTATTATATTTTACATTAATAATGAGTATTTTTGTATTTTTGTATTTCTATTTTTGTTTAATATTCCATAATTATCTTATGTAGATGTTTATGTTTTAGCAACCTAGGATTCTTTCATTATTTTTCTTTGTTATTGAGCCTTAAGTTATTTGAACATAATATATTCAGAACTCTGCTGAATAATAGAGTAATAAATAAATTAATTAAACTGAATTTAAAAAATAATAAATTTATAAATAAAGAAAATCTTATCATTGCTAATAATGTCTACTAATATTTTTTAGTAAGTATCATGGTTATAAAATGTTCAAATTTAGCTAGTTTAATTAGGCCTGTCAGTACACTTATATTATGGTTTCTTCATTTTATATTAGTTTATGTAATTTTTTCAAAATCGAATATGTGGAAAGGAGCTGTTTGGAATGAAGATTTACAAGAAGAGGTAATTCCATCTAATTGGATTAGTGATAAAACTGTTTGTCGGCTTCCAGGTACCAAAGCATTGACTGCACTAAAATGCAGAGAAGAATCGGCTTAAGCTTATACAAATAAAAACTAAATTCTCTTCAGGTATTACATCTATATATTACAATTATTATTTTTTAAATAATGTGGTAAGAAGAGTTATTTTGTTGATACAAAATATATAGCTATTTGTATAACTATTTCAATTCCAAAAGAAAGCAAACAGGATTGTGAAAATTTTAAATTCACAACTACAAAAGAAAAACTTGGTAATGAGAATGTTGACAAGTGGATGCAAGATTTGCACACAAGTGGAAACTTGGATGCAAATTTTCCACTTGTGTGGTTTGGATGGTTCTCCACATAATATATCTCCACAAGCATAATATTAGATTTACTTTATATTTTTTACAGATAAATCAATTACAGTTAACGTGGAATGTCTTCTAAAAATAGAATACACAAAATTATGCTGAGGTAATCAAAAACAGTATTAGACTCTTACCTCATTTATAATCAGGGTGTCCGCAGCTTCTCTAAAATCCTCTAAAGTCTTTTTTTTAAAAAAACCTATTCTAAAATCCTCTACTATCCTCTAATTAATTTTTGATGGAAGTATAATGTTCAAAATACCCATTCTCGGTCTGCAAAACTGGTTAACGTCTTAAAGTGCATGGAATTGTAAAAAATTGCTTTAGCAAATGCATGCTATTTAACATAAAAAATGACATTATTTGATCCCTGTCCAAGCCCCATAAGTGTATAAACATGGACGTTAAATCATTAATAAACGGCCACATAAAATTTCTTATAAATATTTTATGTGGCTACCCCGAAAATTTTTTTTCAATGCTAGAAATGTTTTATATTTTGATTACTAATTTATTTTGAATAAAGGTTGTTTTATTTAAATTAAATATTTGAAAAAGTTATTAATAACCAACTAACAGTTATATTATTTTTTAAAAATTCAGACTATTTTCGAAAAGTTATATGGCCTCCACGGATATGAAGGGCAAAGGTGGAAAAATATGTTTTAAGAACACTAATCTAAAAAAAAAAGATATATCTTCATAAGTTGTAACACTTTTCCATTCATTACATACTTTTTAAATCTTCCCTTTTTGATTTTTTTTATATATTTTTTTTATTTACAGCTTCTTCTATTGTATTTTAATGGACCAAAAGATATCTCGGTTAATGGAATATTGTTTGACTTTCTAAATTACGCTCTATTTCAAAAAGGTGGTGGAAAAGAGAAGAAATTCGTGTAGATTTTATTCAATTATATGTAAATATATGTAATATTTATATATATTTTTCAATAAAACAAGTTTTATCTCTTTCTTTAATCATACCTAGCTATTTTAACTAAACTAAACTGAAAAAGTTCTAAATAGCCTAAGTATAGTCTATGAATAGATTTAATATACATAATATACCTTGATAATGTACAGCAACACTAATGTACATGCATAGTACGTTTTGATGGTGATCACATTTTGACGCATATAGCACGTTTACATACATATATACATTTTGACATACATAGCACGTTTTGATGGTGAAATTGTGTTTTACAGTCGTTTTAACTTTGATAAATCAACGTTAAAAAAACTATCATTTTAAACGTTGTATCAGCGTAAATTCAACGTTATTGTAGCGTTTTTTCGCGTCGAATTAACGTTGATTTAACATTGATAAATCAACGTTAAAAAAACTATTATTTTAAACGTTGTAGCAACGTAAATTCAACGTTATTGTAACGTTTTTTTGCGTCGAATCAACGTTGATATAACGTTGATAAATCAACGTTGAAAAAAACTTTCATTCTAAACGTTAAATCAACGTAAATTCAACGTTAGGTTTCAACGATATTTCAACGTTATTTGCCGGCTGGGAATTATTTTAATTAAATGTTTTCAAAACAACGGGTACGTGCGCGGTTTGACTCTTAATTTTTAATTTTTATTTTAAACAAAAGCATTAAATTTCTCGAGTGTAAAAAACCAATTTTTTTTTTTTTTTTTCTTACTTCGGTCACAACTGACTTTATGCTTCCTTATAAATAATTAAGAGAAAAAGGAGAAAATGAGAAAAAAATATTTCAAATAACGTTTAAGAATTTTTAAGAATTATTTCTGCGATGTAGTTTGATCGGCAGCGGAATGTTAAAGCAAAAATAGGTTAAGTAAAAGAAAACTTTTTTCTTTTTTTTTTTTGATTAGGCAGCTTGGTTTTTATCATTTTTATTAAAAATGATAAAAACCAAGTTAAAATATCAACTCGTTGGAACGATTTGATATTTTATTAGAATAGAAGAGGGTATAATAAAACAGCATGTAAAATTTAAAACTTTTTAGTTTTTATGAAATATCTTAAAAAGGTAAAACTATTTGGAATTTTTTTTTACATTATTATGTAGATTTTCTTTATCGTACGGTATATAACTACTTGGTTTCTAGTTTAAAAATTTTAATTTTTCGTTCCAGAAAAAGGTTATAAAGAAAAAAAAGAAATTTCGTCCATAAATTACGAAACGGTAAATTTATTTAAAAAAAATAAATTGAAGATCTTAAGCTCTTTAACGCTGCGATTTTCATCAGCTATTTTAATTTTTTACTAAACTTGAGGCTCTGCGAGTGAAACCTTTTGTTTGTTAGTGAAATTTAGCGTTGGGCGATCCTTAAAGATATTTCATTTTTATGATAGAACGCACTATTGATTTGATTTAAATAGTTTAATAGATTCACACAATAACTAACAAAAATGAAGTTACACTGACGAAGAAAGATTCACACAATAACTAACAAAAATAAAGTTACACTGACGAGCAACTTAATTAAACATTTAACGCAGAGTGCTCTGTGTCTAACGTCTGAATTTTTTATGAAATTGACTTCAATTATGATCGAAAAATTCTCTGCAAACGTGGTTCAAATCGTCCTTTTAAAATAACAGGAAAAAAATCAAAAAATAGGCAACAGAGTAAATGCTGCTGGATTAACACTTTATTCCTTTATAATTTTAAAAACACCTCGTAGTAAATTGGTGTACCAAAGAACCCAAAACGCAAAATACACAACTTCACTGTCAGGTTGGATGGAAGACAAATAATTTATCCAATGGCTGACAAAAATATTTATTCCAGCTTCCAAAAAAATTCCTGGTACTCTTGTACTTGATGGCCACAGCACACACGTTAGATACTTAAGATAAGTTAGATTAGTAACTTTTTCACACACGCCGGTCTCAATCAATCAGAAATTGTGATAAACCCGAAAGCAAATGCTGATCTAATTTGAAATCCTACTCAAGAAAACAGAATTGCTCTAGAAAGTACATAAAAAGTACAAGTACAATTACAAGTAGATCATATCAACACTACAAAACGGAAAAATGCCAAAGTTAGGAGAATGTCTCAAATTACCAGTGATACTAAACATACATAAAAGAATGAGATAATTTTTCATTCGTCTGGTGTTTTTTTTTTTTAAAAAAGAAAAAATAATTTTAGCGCTACACAAAATATTCAGCTATTGCAGGGTTTTCTCCAAACATTGGGAAAAAAAAAAAAAAAAAAAAAAAAAAAAAAAAAAAAAAAAAGGTGTCCAGAATAACTGCAATTGAAACTGCAATAAATGAAAATAACCAATGGTTTACAAATCTGTCTACTTTTGAAAACTCATTTGAAAAAGAAAAATCAACAATTTTTTGAAAGCATTATTGCAAAAAAAGTAACCGGTTTATAATTTTTGTTTTAAATGATTCGCACACCAGCATATTTTGAAAAAAACAACGTAATGTAGTAATTTAAAAATTTGCAACTCTGCATATATATGAGAATATATTATTATATATAAATATCCATAAATTATTATATAGTTTAAATTATTCCATAATTTAAAGAACATGTACAAACATTCATAATTTATTATTAATGCATTTTGTTTCAAATTAAAATATCAAGGTTACCTCTTTTAAAGCTCTCGCAATGATTTTAAAGAGAAGACATTAGTTGCGCCGCACATTTCAGAGGAACAATGAAAACAATGAGTTATTGGTATAGAATATTTCCATTCCAAATAAATAATCAAAATAACTTTTTAAATGTTATCTATAAACTAACTACGCGCTTTTTTTTTATAAAATAATTTCTTTATTTATAAAATCGATAAAACAAAACATCCATAATAAAATAAATTTGTATAATATTAAAATGTTTAGTTTGAGGTAATGGGCTAAATAAAAGCATATTACATAATGAACTTGTGGTTTATAAAATTATTTTCTAAAAAAATATATTTTTTGATTTTTTTCAAAACCAACATATTTTTTTTTTTACAAATTACAACAACTAGTGTAGGAACACAAAAAGTTAGAGCAAGAACAATTTTTAATTTTAAATATAAAATACAAACATGTAATTAAAATTTTTTTTAAAAAAATTTATGAATATTTTTTCATTAATAAATTTATTTCAAATTAATAAAAATAAATAAATCAAATGTCTACCGAAGTTCTTGTCAACTGTTCTTTAGATATTTAATAATTTACATGTCACAATTTGTAATTACTTTCCTAATCTTTGGTCGCACTTACTATACTTAACTAGACATTGTCGAAATGTGTCGTAAGATATATTTTTGTAGGTTTGAACGTGACTAAAATAAAAATATAAAAATCAAAAAAACATTAAAACAATGACAATATTAAAAAAGTTAAATCAATTTAGTAAAAGTTATTTCTTTCTTCTCTTTCTTGTCCTTTAAAGTACTCATTACTGAATTCATAATAATGCTGTGTGTATAAAATCGGAAATAAAAAATAGTCAAAGTTGAATAAATATTAATAGAATTTACTTTTTTTTTTAATGAAAATTATAAATTAATAAAAAAGTTTGAAACTTTTAAAATTTTTGATTTTTATATTATGATTTATATATATATATATATATATATATATATATATATATATATATATATATATATATATATATATATATATATATATATATATATATATAATTATACTCATTAAATAAGATATATTTATTTTCATTAAAAAAAACAACAAGAGTAATTATTTAACACTAATAATGAAAGTAAACTAATAATAGAAATATCACCCCCGATCGGTTCACTATTGGAACAAATTTATTCACACATTTTAAAACAATTCCAAATTTCTTGTGAGAACATATGATAAAAACAAGTTACTTCTTACAAGTGCTCTGTAAAGAATATTCATTCCTCCTTTAGTTTTTAAGTTTAAATTACATGGCAAAAAAATATTTATATAGCATAATAATTTTTCAATTTCTTTCAATAATGTTTTTTATCAGTATATTAGTAAATATGATGAATCCGTTTGCAAATGTTGATCTAATACAAACTGTTGTTCAAGAAGTTAAAGTTGCTTTAGAAAATGAATTAAAAGGAAACTACAATTTAATAGCGTCAACACTGAGCATTAAAATAACGTCTGAATTAGCAAACCTGGGACCGTATTCTCATTTCTCCATTGTACTAACGGAGAATTTGAATACCTGTTAAAAAAAAGCTCTAAACCCTCAGTTTTAAAGTTTTAGTATTATTATTATTATTTTTTTTTTAAATTCAAAAATGAGTTGAACTGACCAATGTTTTACAACTTTTTCATTGTTGGTGTTTTTTTTTTTAAAAAAACACTTAATTTACTATGATGATACTGTTTGCATGATGATGCTGTTTGTATGATGATGATGCTATTTGTATGATGCTGTTTGCATGATGATGTTCTTTCTATTAATCTGGTTTAGTCAAACAATTTAAAGTATAAAAATTTAAAAAACTTATAAAAATATCATGTTTTTCCAAAAGGTAGAACAATTTTAAAATATTCATTTAGAGTAAAGTTAACTTTAACTTGTTAGTATTGAAAAGTTTTTGATAAAAGTAAAAATTTCTTAATAGCTAGGGGAAGGTTGCGTAAGATGAGCAGGTTCCTAAGATGGTATAACCTCTTTTACGGGTAGACTTATGATTTTTTCACGAACTTTTTTGATTAAGGATATTCATACAAGTTCAACGGTGTTATTTATTTTAATTTCTTGGTTGTATAGTTAATATTCTTTGATTGTTTTACTGTTAGAAAAATTTACTATTCCCGTTATAATTTTTTATTATTCAATATTTTGTAATTACGTCAGAACGAAACAAGACTATCAAAAATTTATTACATCATCAATATTTTATGCTTATCTACTGCTAATTCCATGAGTTATATGAGATAATACATAAGCAGTTGTCATACTATTTAAATTATGATAGTACTTAACTCTTTCATGCCGAAGGCGCACATATGTGCGCCTTGGATATATCAATCAAAACACCTCTCTAAAAATTATAGTTCAAGCCTGTTTAGTCTTAAATAATAATCTTTTGTGCTTCTACACATATGAATTGAGCTTAGGAGATTTGGAATTTTTAATTCACGGATAGTTTTTATGTTCAAAACACTGAAGATAATTGACAAAAATATATGCAGTTGTTAGACGGTTTCAGCGCAGATGGCTTTGAGAAATAGGATTATAAATGATCCAAATGAAGTTCTTCGAATCCTTGATGAAATGGACGATGTTAGTGATTTGTCTTCTGAGTCTTCAGAGTCTGATGACAACCAATTCCAAGAACTGATGCCTGATATTTTCTCAACAACAGCTCCATTTGCAATGACATTATCACCAAGTCAGTCATTATCATAAGAAATAATTTCATCTTCATCATCTGAAGAATATGTTAGTTCCAAAAATGATTTAACAGAAAATATAGATGTCGACTTTTCTATTAATAATTCAGTAACTAATGATAATAAAGGACTCTTTACAATAGCATTTGCTGATAGCAATGATACTGTAAATAATAAAAGAAAAATCCGAAAACAACCAACTAGTAAATGACTTCATACCATTAAGACCAAGAAGCCTACTATTAGTAAAGATAATAGAGAATGGAAAAAAGTTAAAATTATTAGAACTATTACTCCATTTATGGCGACACCAGGACCAACATTTAGAAGATCTGCAATACCTAATTGCGATGGAAATATCAAACCAATCCTTCTCTTTGAATTGTTCTTTGATAATGCTTTAATACAAAAATTTGTCACTGGAACCAATAACTACCAATCAAGAAGGTTACAATTTTCTTCTATAGAATAGAATGGTATGGGTTGATGTTAGGTCAAAGGATATCAAAGTATTTATAGCAATTTGTTTAGCCATAAGAATAATAAAACTTCCACGTATCCATGATTACTGGAGACAAAAACATTGGTTTTTTGCTATTCCATCTTTTAGTAAAGTAATGTCTCGTGATCGATTTAGACAAATTCACCATTATCTTCATTTTTGCAACAAGACAGCAGCAATACCAAGAGGGTAATGAAGGATACCACAAACTCTTCAAGGTATGTATGCTTTTTGTTTTTTTTTAACATCTTCGATTCCAACAAGGCTGCAAGCAACCACTAATTAGTGTTGGAAGTTACTGGAAGAAAAAAGATGAAGATTGTAGAGCAAGACAACGATTGACAGACGACTTAAAAGATTGCAAATTATATGAATCAGGAAAGCAAGATGAAGAAGGCGAATTCCAAAAAACTGATGTTCAAGGAAAAAAACTAGACAAATAAGAGTTTTTGGAGGAACAGTAACAGAAAAAGGATGAGACTTAATTGAATGATGAGTAACACGAGAATGAATTTTAGTAGATGGCACAAGAGACGATAGCTCTTTAGAGTAGTGCCCATTATAGTATTTGTAGAAAACAGAAAGAGAAGCAACATTACGACGATGTGACAGAGGTTGAAAGTTGGCTGCAGGTCCAACTATGTTTACAATGCGTTTCTGCAGCTTGTCTAAAAGAGAAAGGGCATCATTAGAAGATCCGCCCTAGTTATGGCAACAGTATTCCATACAAGGCCGGATTTAAGATTTATAGAAATAGAAAATAGAATCCAGAGTAAGAAAGTGATGAGCTCGATAAAGAGAAGACTTTAGCAGATGCTAATTTTGCAACAAATTTGATATAGGGTTTCCGAGAAAGATCAGAAGTAAGAGTTAATCCTAGAAGATGAAGGTTAGGAGACTCATCGAGTACATTACCGTTCATAAATATAGGAAGGTCTAAATTATTGCGATAACGATTGGCTGGAAAAAATTGAGTTTTATCTGAATTATAGTTCATCAGCCACTGTGAGCCCCAAGCTGTAGCAGAAGTGAGATCATTTTCAAGCTCAGATGCCCCCTGCAAGCAATCAGAGGGAGTTGGCTTCTTATCGTGACAAGAATAAATGGTAGTATCATCAGCGAACAATGCCACCTTAGATGTGAGAATATCTGGAAGATCGATAATGTAAATTAAAAAGAGTATAGGGCCAAGGATTGAACCTTGAGGAACCCCTGAGGTTACAGAATAAGAAGAGTGCTGTCCATCAAGGACAACTTTTATACAATTGGAAAGGAAGAAATCAATAATCTTAAAGATGTTTCGAGATACACCGTAAGAAGAAAGCTTATGGAGAAGACCAGCATGCCAAACTTTATCAAACGCTTTAGAAATGTCAAGAGCGATGGCCTTAACCTCTCCACCTTTATCTAATGCGCAATAAAACCTATCGGTTATTACTGTTAGCGAATCAGAACGAGAAGATCGAAATCCATATTGATGATCAGAAAGTAGGTTATGAGATTTGAGATAAGAGAATAAGTGTTTGTTAATTAAAGATTCAAAAGCCTTGCTTATGATAGGAAGAAGACTAATGGGACGGTAGTTAGATGAGTCAGATCGCTCTCCAGAATTTTTAAAAATAGGGATAACAGATGCTGCTTTCCAGCAGGCTGGAAAACAAGACTCTGATAAGATCTTGTTAAATAGTTTTGAAAGGATAGACGACAGCTCCGGAGAATACTTCTGCAAGACTATAACAGGTATGTTGTCCGGGCCGCAAGCTGTAGAAGAGTCTAAGCAGGAAATCACTTTAAATACAGAAGCTGAAGTGATACAGATGTCAAGCAGTGGATCAACCTGTTTGACGGCTATATCAAGTAGAATGCAACTAGTGGAATCAAGAGATGGTATTGATGAAAAGTTCTTGGCAAACAATTCAGCTTCGTCTTTAGGTGAGGTGACAAAGTCTGAACCGTACAAAAGAGGTGGAATTACAGACTTGCCCTTATTATTGATACTATTAAAGATTCTCCACAAGTCACGAGAACCTAATTTTTGTGATGAAATACGAGATTTCATGATCTGAGAATAGTGGGCTTTGGCATTAGACAAAACCTTTTTACAATGGTTCCTAGCAGTAATAAACAGGCGTCTGTTTTCTGGAGAATTGTTTTGCTGATAGATATGGAAGTAATGGTTTCGATTGGCAATTGCAGCAGCACAATGTGAGGAAAACCATGGAGAAGAGTGAGGCTTGACCTGGAATCGTTGAGAGGGAATAAAGGATTTCATGCCAGCTTGAATCTACGAAGTTATGTAAGAAGTACATTTGTCAACAGGAAGACGAAAGATTTCTACCCAGGGGCCATCACGAAGAAAATCACGAAAAGAGTCCCAGTCAGTTTTAAGGTAGTTGTAAGATGTACAATGATAGGGAGATTCTGATGGTAAAGAAGAATGAGATAATAGTTTTAGAGAGACCAAACCATGATCAGAATCCCCTAAGGATGAATGTGGAGAAACTGAGCATAGACTAGGGTCAGAAACAAGACATAAGTCGAGTAGAGAAGGTAAATGATTTGGATTGTCTGGAAAGCGAGTTGGAAAGTTGACTATTTGAGTTAGGGATTGAGAAAGGCAAAAGTTGTAGGCCTTAATGCCTGCGGAGTCACTGACACTAGAGCCAAGCCATTCAGTGTGATGAACATTAAAGTCACTGACAACAACAATATTGGCTGATGGATAAAGAATGAGGGCTTGGTCAATATAATCAGAAATAACATCAAGAAAAGTGCAGTCTTGAGATGAAGAAGAGCGATATAGAACAAAGAGAAAGGTGATAGAGTGAAGTGGTGCTAAACGAAAACACATAAAAGAGTAGTCTGTGTATTCAAACCTAGTTTCCCGACAAATAGGTGAATTCTTACGAATGCAAATGCCTAGGCCAAGCATGTGACTATTGGAGTCTTTATGTTGCTAGATGACTTTTGTCCTAAGTTTAGAAATCTTTATAAACCAAAAAGAGACATTTGCATTGATGAGAGTATGATACCTTTTAAGGGAAGAATCTTTTTCTGACAATTTATTCCAAGCAAACGTACAAGATTTGGAATAAAAGCTTGGGTAATGGCTTTGATTGGGAGTCATCTACCGGGTTCATATCAGAGTTCTTGATTTACACTGGAAAAGATATTGATGGACTAAAGCACCATGATCTTGCAGGAACTGTTGTCCGTCAACTAACCCAATATGTTTTAAAACAAGGATACCATCTGTATTTAGATAACTATTACACTAAAGTTGGTTTGCTTGAGTATCTTTACGCAAATAAGGTTTATGCAACAGGTACTGCACGAGTTGATCGCAGCCAATTTCTCAAGGAGATTATATCAAAAAGAAAAATGAAGTTACAACACGGGTATAGTGATTGCCGAATGTGTGGTTCAGTTTTGGCACAGGTCTGGATTGACAGCAAGCCTGTTCATATACTTTCAACAATTCACAATCTAAATTATGATGACAAAGTTGCAAACAGTACAAGATATGTGAAGCGAAAAGGAAAAAAAGGGGCAGTTGGTGGAATAAATGTTCCATGCCCCCCTGCAATTAAAAATTACAATGCCAACAGGGGTGGTGTAGATTCAGCAGACCAAATCATGAAGTATTATAATTGTGGAAGAAAATCAAGTAAATGGTATAGGTGAATCTTTTACCACCTATTAGAAATATGTGTTCATAACGCATTTGTATTTGAGTCTTGCTTGATTGACGATCGTGCCCGCAGTCATCAAAGTTTTTGTGAGGAACTTATTGAACAATTAATAGGAAATACTAGATCTAAGAATAGTGGAAGACCTAGTAATTCAAATGAACCAATTACACTACGACATACAAATGTTGGAGTTCATAAACCTTTGGTAAACGATAAGCCAAGAGATTGCAAAAATTGTTCTGAAAATATTCGAAAAACTACTTTAGTTGGTCAGTCCCAGCGTCATTCAAAAGGTATTTGTAGATCACATGTTTTTTGTTCATTTTGCAATGTCTATTTATGCCTTGATTCAGTCTCTAATTGTTGGAATATGTGGCATTCATAGTTTTATTTTTAAAATTATGTATCTATACATTTACTTGTGTTGACAAATTATAATAAATAAAATAGCTGAAAAATCTTGTATTTGCTTTACACAAAGGGTGGGTTTATTATTTTCTGCTTATCTAAATAAGGAAAGTATCCTATCAAATTAGTTAATTTTCCTTATAGGTATTTTTATTATTTTTATTGAATAACAAAATTAAACAAAAAATAAATAAATAAAAATTTGACATTACCAGAGAAAAATGTTAGTTATTTAATTTCTAATTATCTAAATTAGAAAAGTGATCCATCAAATGAAAGCTGAATAAATTTTGCACCGTTTTACAAGCCTTTATTTACTTTTAAAACAATACAGCTAGCTATTTGAATGGCTTAATTAGCAACTATTTAAAATTCGCAAAGCTTCTTTATCAATATGAAACAATGTAGACGTCATAGGTTTAATTTTTTTACTTTCTTATTTCTATTTTTGGATTTTAAATTTTGCCTGCTTTCCAAGGATATATACTTTGTTTAACTTATTTTGCAAGGAAACCCATGTATTTAAGTGTTTACGTGAAATAGTATTGCGCTTTTTAAATCGCCTAAATAAATTCTGGCACAAAAGGGTTAATGAAGTTGCTTAAGATGATACATTTTTAGACGCTCAAGATGAGATGCAGCTTTTTATTAAGAAAAGCGTGTTTTTTAAAGTTATTCTCCGCGGAGCTTTTGGTATTTCAAAAGCGAAAGTATTTTTAAATATTAGTCACGTTAACTTTTTTATAGATAAAGAAAGATTTATTATTGTTTTTTTTTTTTTTTATGGTTGAGATAATTACTTTTTACTTAAGTATAGTCCTTAAAGATACAATTTTATTTAACTTTTTTTTGTGATAATTTTTTTGTTATTTTGAGTTTTTTTGAGTTAAAAAAAGCTCATCTTAGAAAACTGGTTTCCTAAGATGAAATGATTGGGTATGTTGAAGAAAACGCAATTTTTGATATACAGATTTTTTTTTTAAATGAACTATTCATTTATATTCTTTGAGAAGAAAGATGAAATTATCATTATTCTTAAAAAAATATATATTTTTTTGTAATCTTTTGGAAGAATAATACATTACACTGCTTAACTTATGCAACCTTCCCCTATATAGTAATTTTAAATGAATGAACTTTTGATCTTTAGCTCGCTATTTTATTCTACTTTAGAAAAAACAAAAAAAACAAAACAAAAATTTTTTTAGAAAGTTTTGTTTCTCTCTTCATATTCTTTTCGACTTAAATAAAAATAACCATTACCATAATTTTTAGTTTTATTAAGTTTTTTTATTTTAGGCTTTATCAAGTTTTAATTATTTTTAAATTAAAAAAAAAATCTTCGGTAATTTTTAAATTCATCAAATAAATATAATTTATTAACTTATTTAAATTTTAAATGTAATTTGCGCACATTAAATAAATTACATTTTATTTAATGTAGGCAAATTTTTTACAATTATATATTTTTTTAATCATTAAGTTTACCATAATTATCTCTTTTATTTAAAAGATGTCTTAAAGGACTGTGAAAATTATAACCTTTAGTAAAAGATAAATATATATCAATTTGCACTTATGCCAATGATTGCAAATTTATTTGGCGCATTTATGCCAGTTTTTGCAACTGCTTTGCACTTTTACCAGTTCGCAATTATGAAACTCATGCTTATTCAGCCTGCAGAAATAAAATATTAGTTAATAAGCTTAATAAACGTTAACATTTTGCAGTCAAATAGTTATTGTTCATATAATATATTATATTATATAAAGACAGTAACTATTCAACTATTTTGAACTATTTGAGACAAACAAGACGTAGGTGTTTAATAAGCGTATAATAAGGGTATAATAACGTATAATAATTTAAACAATGTATAATAAGTTTTTAATAAGCGTAATTACTATAATTTTAATTTTGCAAATACTACACTATTTGTAATTATAGATTAAAAATTGTTTTAATTATTTTAAACATTTAATAACTACTAAAATTTAAATTACTAAAATATAGCTACTTGATGTTTAAAATACTTTAAACAATTTTCAATAAATATTTACAAATAGTCTAGTATTTTCAACTTTTAAAGAAGTTTATTAAAACATTAAATATAATAGTGTAACAAAAATGTCAATTGCTAAATAGTATGTTCAAAGAAATCGCTTTTACAATGAGATACTATTTTAAATCAACTACTTATCTTTGTATAATAAAAAAATAAAGGAAGTAAACACAATAATAAAAAATTGGATAATAAACAAAGTGGTATTTAAAAATCATAGTCGTGGCATGGCTTTTAACTTGGGGAGAGGGTTACTACAAGAACATCCCCTCCCCCCTACTGTCACCGAAAAAAAGAAGGTATATCCTAAAAACTCTGGGTTTACCACTGAAAACATATTATATACAAACAAATAAAAAAAATAAGACTTACAAAATCTCTGTGAGTCTTGTTTGCCAGGGTAAAAACCCCATTAATGAATAAACAGGACCAAACTGGATTGCCATATCTGGATCTGGAATATTTTTTATTGCTAAAATAAAAGCAAAAAAAAACTATTTAACTAGATTAATTAAACTAATACCATTATATTTTATTAAAACCCATGTTTATTTATAACTTTAGCATTTTCAGTTCTTGTTCATTCTGAATAAAAATAAAAATATAACAGGTTCTTAAAGTAATGTTAACCAGCCTTGCACCCCCCTACTTCATCTAGTAGGCTGGCATAGATGTAAACCAGCGCAACATTGCTTCCTGCCTAAGATGACAAATGCTGAGACTGATTGACTCTACAATTTTTTCCTTGTGCTTCCTGGTTTCAGACAAGCATTGAAGCTTTTTTTTGGGGGGCAACTATTTTTAATTGTAATCATCTTATTTTTCAAAAGAATAAGACTCTTGAGAACAATTGTTTCTTCGTTTCATTGCAAAAAATGCACACACACACACACAAAAAAAAAAAACTAAATCTCATAGTTTATCTCAAAAGTTAGAAACTAGATATTTTTGGAAAATCTTTAAAAAAAAAGACTGACAATTCTCTCTTACAAGGAAATCTTTAAAAAAAAAACTGACAATTCTCTCTTACATGGAAAATCTTAAAAAAAAAAGTAAGACTGACAATTCTGTCTCTCTTACATTGGTCTGATCTTATCGGCTCTCCTATGGGTTAGGTAGAAATATTTGCAAAGAGTTTTTTCTCTAATTCATCTCTTAAATCTAATGACCACACTGTTCCTGTCATCTTGCTCCTACTTTCATTGCTAAAGTTTTAATTTTGAATCTTTTACAACTTGTAGTCATTTCTGTCACAGAAAACAAAACTTTAAGTATTCTCTAAACTTTCTAAAGTGCTCAGTTAGGACTCCATAATATACTGCAATTATATTTTTAACAAGTGCTTAGTTACCATAATATACTATAATTATATTTTTAATAAGTGCTCAGTTAGGACACCATAATATACTTCAATTATATTTTATTAAATTATCTAAAATATTAACATAAAATCTTGATAGGCATTTTTAGTTTGGTAAAATAACAAATATACAATGCAGTAGAGTTTATTTTTTTGCACATTTGTAAATAACTCATCTTGATCGCATTTCCATAACACCAGATAAAAAATGCTTATGTTGGTTGGATTAAAACCTTTTAAACTTTGTTATATTTGAATTTAATAATCTTGTTCATTTTTAATGTACTTAAAAAAAAGAAAAGAAAAAGAAATAGATATATGATAAAAAACTATATTCATCATAAATAACAATGGGGCTTGATTTTAGAAGATGTTTGTTCTTAAAACCAAGATAATGTCTGATTAAAAACAATGTTTAATTGTTTAAATTTGTAAAGTTCTTATAAAGAGATCTTTATTTGTATGAGACAAAGAAATGTTTATTTTTAAAAAATCTTACCATTTAAAGACTTATCAATGTAGTTTAAATCAATGTTTAAAAGATCCAATTTTTTTTGTGTGTACATTTTAGCTATTGACTTTGCTGTAAGTGCTATATCTGTTCTACCATCTTCTTCACAAAGAATTTGGATGCAAAATCTTCGCGGAAAAGCTACATAAAATAAAGAATTTCTAGAGAAATTTTACAAAAAAAAAAAAAATTATTTTTAACTCTAATAAAATTTTTAACTCTAAAATTAAAATCAATAAAACATATTAAATTACTGATTCCATTTTTATAAGTATTTGAGCTATCCTTGAGAATAATTGAAATTTCTTGAGATCGTTCCTGTCCAAAAAAATCTATAACTTTCTTATTGATAAGTTTCCCTAACTGTTTCTCACCAGCTTTGAAAATTCCTAAAAAATAACAACTATAAACTTTGACTAATGCATGATAAATCTCTTGAATAAGTCAAACGAAAATGAGAGCAACTGGATTTTTCAGGAATATTATTTCAAAATTTTTTTAAATCAAAAATTAAAAAAAAAATCTTGCCATATTTTTTCTTTGCCAAAATAATGGCAAAAAAATAATATGGCAAGAAAGATTAAATATTTTTTTACCTACATCATGATATAATTTTTTTGATAGGTTTAAATAACTTTAAACTTTTTTTTATATATATATTTCTTTTATATATTTCTTTTTTTTATATATATTTCTTTGTTTCATCATTTCAAATCATGTCAAACTGATTTAAGGCCACCTTTTTTAACTTTTTTATTTCACTAAAAAATTGTATTAAAATCCATGTTAGGTTGCATTAGTATCTACTAAAAAGTGTGCCTTAAGTGTATATTCATGTGATTGTTCCCATTCATTCATAAAGTGATGGTAAATATATATTTTGGCTTCATTTAGCCACACACTCTATGCAAACCAGTTTGCTGCAAGCACAAAAAATACCACTGATGCCATAACCATAAACCCAGTAAATGTGCAAGAAACCTACAGAAGATTTTTGTGCAACTCAAACTTTACATGAATGGCTGAACTGCTAAAGTTTACCACCTAGAAACTAAGTTCATGTGAAAAAACAAAGGTTGTACAAAAGTTAAAGATTTTTTATGAACTTTTTTTAGGAGAATGCAATTTTACTAAAGTAATAATATATGAAAAGCTAATTAGCTACCTCATTTATTCTTCAGGTCAATAAAATGAATTAAAAAGAAATTGTTTTTTTTACATAATGACGCTGTCCTTCGGTTACTAACTGAACATTAGTTTTAAAAAAATGAATGTTATTACAAAACTTCATTTTAATGTATAAAAAATTTTCTTTTTCGAAAAATAGAACAATTTTAAAATATCCATTCAGAGTTAAGTTAACTTTTGTTTTTGGCAAAAAAAAAAGAGTGAACTGCTTTTGATAATAAATGAACAAAAGTAACAAAATTTCACTCTTAATAACAATCAGGAAAATTTAATTATTGAATGAACTTATGATCTTTAGCTTGCTATTTTAGTTTATGCAATGAAAACGAAAAAACGAAACGTAAACTTTTTCAGAAAGTTTTGTTTCTTTTCCATATTCTTTTTGACTTTTAAAATAATACAAATAACATTAAAATAACTTAATAAAAGTCTTATTAAGATCTATTTAAAATAACCAATAGTAGTTGTAACTTCTTTATTAAACGTAATTTTTTTAAACTATACTTAATGATTAAAAAAATATAATATATTTTAAAAATATAATATTTTTTAATGTATAGTATGTTTTTATTAAAAAAAAAAAAGGAACAATTTTAAAATTATGTTTAGCGTAATTATCACTTTGTTAAATATCTTTAATTTAAAAGGCGCTTTAAAATTACTCTAAAAATTATTAACCTTTAGTAAAAGTTAAATAAACAGATTTGCTAATATTATCAAAATTTTAAAATTATAGTAATAGTAAATACATTTATTAAATGCTTATGTTTTTTTATTCAAATAGTTATTTGAATACAAGACATAAAACTACTTTTTTAATTTTACAAATGTTGTGCAATTTAATATATGTATACATGAATTGCTAACTTGAAAAAGGGGACATGTTATGTGAACTTTTGCAGGACATGTCCCCTTTTTCAAATTAGTGATTCATATATATGTAAATATATTATGTAATGTAAATATTAATTAAAAATTGATTAAAGTATTTAAACATTTAACTAATGTTTATTTAAAACATTATTAACTAATAAAATTGAATTTACTAAAATATAGTTAATAAATATTTAAAATACTTTGAACAACTTTCAATAATTATTTACTAATAGTGTGTTATTTGGAACAAAAGCATTTATTAAAGTCATTAGTAAAATAGTTTTCTTATCGTAACTAAAGTAACATTTGTCCACCATTAAATTCATATATAAAAAAATTTCTTTAAATCTTTTTATCTTAGGATAAAACTAAACAAGATAAACACAATTGATTAAAATGATGATTGAAAATTGATGTTGCCGAAAAAAGCGGTATCCACAAATAAACTCTGGTTCTTCACTGATATTTTTACTAGTATTTAAAAATGGAAATAAACTAAAACACCGGAGCAGATTAAGCTTCAAAATTTACAAAAATAACAACAAAGAGTTAAACAATAAAACAAACAGCAGTCTAACAACAGTATAAAATAAATATGCATACGCCAATATATATCCTATATATTTGGTCCCATTTGCCCAATGTTCTTTTGGAAATTTTAATAGCAAATGAATAAATTTTCTTAAAAATTGGCAAAAGAGCAAAGATACAATCTAACTTTACAAATATATACCTAGACACTGCGTCTTCTTGTATCCTTTCGTAAGTTCGGCTTGTCACAGTAGAAAACGATATATTTTGTTTCATGCCGTTTTTACAAAACAAAAAAATATCATATCGTTTTGTATTGTATTTTTACGAAACAAGTAAAGTTTGTTTCGTTTCTTACCATATTTTTACAAAACAAGAAAATTGTTTTTTGTTTCGTATCGGTTTTTACGGAACGTTTCATAATTCCCCCGCTCCAAACAGATATTTTCCAATTCCTACAATCTGAGCAATACATGAACTAATACATTTAAGCAGAATGAATGCGTATTTAATACTCACGAACTAAATAAATGAAAGTTTAACTAAAAAGTTTAACTTTATTTCGTTTTGTACCGGTAATTTTGTTCTTTATTTAGTATAATCTTATTTTGTTTAGTACCAGTTTTTACAAAAAATATATATATATTGTTTCGATTTGTACCATATTTTTCACAAAACAAAAAAATTATGTTTCGTTTTGTACCGATTTTTGCGAAATTGTATAAAAATTGTTTTGTTTCATACCGGTTTTATCGAAATAATATTTTTTATTGTTTCGTCAAGTTTCGTCTTGTACCGTTTAGAGACACGGATGCTTATATATACCTCAGTTAGTATTAATTAAAAAATAAACATTTTAAATGGTTTGATAAAATTGTTTTTGGTTTTTGACTTAAATACTTCAAAATAAAAATTTTTCTTTAAATTTAAGAAAAAGAATATAAATCTTTTTAAACAAAAAATCTGTTCATGCATCTGTTCATTGCGTGATAGCATTTTTATTTTTTTTTAGTTTAATCTCACGTATATCTTCCTTATGATGTTGATTTAACTTTGTTTTTTAGCATTTCTTAATTTTCTGCAAAGTTAATTTTTTATCAATACAGTCTTGTTTTTCTCGCAATTTTTCTTCTCTTTTTTGTTTTAATGAGTCTTTGTAGTTTGAATGGGACATGTTTACACTTTTGATAATTAATTTTGTTATTTCCACATTGTAAACTCCACTAAAGTGGTTAATTCCATTATAAACTTGTCTTTAGGTAACCACAGAGCTTTCATGCAAATTTTTAACAAGAACATCTGAATCGATAGAAAACCCACTTTCAACTTGTACATTACCATGTGACAAAGTAAAGACAATTTTGTATACTTCAAATAAGTTAATAAAATTCTGGCTTATAAAAGGGGTTAAAAAATATCCAACCTATCCTTATAAACACTTTAATTTGTGAATTCTAATCTATGGATGTCTTTTGCAAGATCACATAAATCATGATACTGATTATTGACCTTATCAGCTATTGTAGCATTATCCCATTTAGATTCATGAAGAATTGTGAGTAAATCTGTCATTCTGTTTTTTCCTGAGTCGAAATTAGAACATATAATAATGGGATTTAAAGCTGAGATGTAAGTTTATATTTTAAAGGACTTTTTTCTCTCAGTTTATTAACAACTCCAATATAAAACTGAATACAATCACTTAGAAATTGTAACTTCTGACATTCACTTAATTTTATTTTACCTTGTAGAGAAAAAGTTGCGATACCAATTTTTACTTCTTTTAGTGACACTTGTGTGCGGTTAAGTCTATTTTCATTAGCTTTATAACAGATTTTACTCTCTCGAATTAGTCTTTTTTAATAAAGTTTTGCATGAGAGACCTGATTAGCTTTTCATGCTCTTGATATAGGAATGATGCTAATGGAAAATCTGACTGGAAAAGTCTTGAGGAATGTCTCTACAATTGAGCCAAATATAAAAAATAAAAAAAAATTTAGCAGGCATCAGAAGATCATTGACAGCATCAGTAACAATGTTTACAGTATAATTATTAGGTAGTTTAGATTGCGTGACATACAATTTCACATTATCATAAATCTCTAAAGCTCTTTGACACACATTTTCAACACATCCTGTTGAACACAATTTCAGAGGAAACTTATCACTTCCACAAATTGTTTGATAATCTGCCCTACAAGCAGGACTATAATGAAAAAGTTTATACAAACTTTTGAGTACTGCATTAACACTCTATTTCACCTTTTTAGGACCAGCTTGAAATGCACCATATACAACATGTAGGCCACATGATCCCATTTCAAGAATTGATGTTTCAAACTATTTACCAAATTCATCATTGAGAATATTAAAAAAACTTCCAAAACACATTTGGTCCATCCATAGAAATTTGTAAAATTTTGCATCAAAAAGTGGGATTGGACAGTTAAACAAAAGTAAATTAGAAAAATCATTAATATATTTTAGAAATAAATTAAATTTACAGCAAATTGTTAAGAATAGAAGATTTACAAAAAACTAATGAAGTAAAAAAATGAAAATATTTAAGAATATAAATTAAAGAAAAATATTAAAAAAACAAAACTATAGGGCATTTCCATTCTAGCGAGTCAAAAAAAAATTAATTAAAAAATGAATATTTTTTTAATTTGGAAGATGGAATTCAAAAGAAGATAGGTGATATTTTGTTTATCCAAAAGAAAAATTGTAGAAGACAAGTTTTTCTTCATGTTTTTATTATTCAAACTCCGCAATAAATAAATAAAATTTCAGAGACAAAAAAAAATTCTTATTACATGTGATTATGATGTTTAAAGTTGATTTCATGGCCCATATTTTTTGATTTTTAAAGATAAAGATGTCTTTTAATATTTTATTATCATAAACTGTAATTAAGTATCTTGGGAGTATCTTAAATTTTATGCCAAATTAAACGTGTGTTTTGAATTTCCGTGTGTGATTTAAAAAATCTAACTATTTAAACTTTTTACTATTTTATTTTTAGGTTACTGAATTGAATAGCAAAAATCTTATGAACGACCTCCGCACAACACGTGCCCAATGGGCTTAAATCGCATATTTGCTGATTAATTAGTTTAAGTATAATTTAGTTAGATTGAAAATAGTTGCTTGAAAGAATTTAGAATTAAAATGAACAAAGTTAAGCATTCAATAGTTCAGAAAAAATTTAGAAAGAACCATCCAGAATATTGGATTACTGAAACTAATCGAATGAAAAATAAAAGAGTTGGTTGAAAAGATTATGAAAGAAAGAAGCGAAAGCAAGAGGTGAACCAATCTACATCTGATATTAAACAATCCTTTTTATCTCTGCAGAGTTTTGGAAAGGCACTTAAAAAATTAATTCAGCATTACCTGCTGATTCAAACTAAAGAAAATACCTTTTAAAAGAAGTTTGTAAACATGAAAAAATACTACTTTCTGAAATTTCAGAATCAGGTGCTGACTACGCCATTTTGGACAATGTTCTTCATTTTTATTTGTATCAGTAGAATCGCTCCAGGACGCAAAGATGTTGCTATTAATATGAAAACAAAAGAGGTTTGACACATCGTTTATTTGCAGAGATCACATTTTATTTAATAAGGTTTTCAGTTTTTGTAAACAATTTTAATTTTCTTTTAGAAACAAATTCGTCGCATGCTGGTGACCATAGGAGAAGCATATTCACTTTTTAGAAGTGAGCATGTTAATTTAAAATCGGGGAAATCTAAGTTTTACGGTCTGCAGCCATTTTATGTCAAGCTAGTAAACGATCTTCCCACGATATTTGCCTTTGCATATACCATGAAAATTTCAGGTTGTTAACGAATGTCCTTCAAAAAAAAAATTAATATTGTCAGACATAGTTGACAGATCTGTGTGTAATCAAAACAACCAATCTTGCATATTTATGTAATGTAAAGCGAACTGTGGGTTGGCAAAGTTTGATGAATATGTATCTAATGGTGGAGAAAAGTATTAGAAATTGAAGATATGGCACATTAAATTTTTTTAAAAACAAAACAAACTCTTTTTTGTGTGCCAAAAAAAAATGCAGCAAACGATCTCTCTTCAAATTTTAATTTTTTATCCCGTTATGTTTTTTTATATTACATTTTCATTGTAATATAAGAAAACATAACAGAATAAAACTGGGTGAAATAAAAATCCCTTTATGTTAAGGAAGCAAATGAGTGGTGTTAGCAGTTTTAATCGTTGTGTAACTGTTGTTGAATATTTTAAAGTTAGTAGCTGCTGTATATAGTCACAAAAAAATAGTTGCAGCGTAGTATAAAAACGTAAGTTTTTTTTAAAAAAAAAAAAGTTTTGTGATCTCTTACATTGTATTTTATTTAAAAATAGATAAAAAATACAAAATTAAAAAAAAGTAACCCATTTTTTCTAATTTTAATCATTTTATAGAAAAATGGCAAAGGGAGATCGACACTGGACTGTAGCCTTACGTAATTTAGCTGTGGACCAAGTAAAACAGGGTAAGACATATCGTGAGGTTGAGGCAGAGACTGGGAATCCCAACTGCACTGTTTCCAGAATAATGGGGAGATTCAAAAAGAATGGAACTACAGCTTCTTTGGAAGGACGAGGTAGAAAAAGAAAGAGGAATACTTCCATTGGCCATAATATTGTAATACAAATCAAAAAGAATCAACTCCAGTCTGCCAGAAATTTAGCTAAAAAGGTGGAAAATAAGCATGGCATCAATATCACTCTTCAATTAATAGGTAACAGGATGGAGGTTGATTTCCAAGCTGATTTCCAAGGAAGACATGTTCATATAAAGCCATATTTGACAAAGAATCAAATGAAATGCCGATTGGATTTTGCTAAAAAGTACAGAAACATGGATATTAATTTCTGGAAAAAGATTTTATGGAATGATGAATCTAAATTCAATCTGAAGTCATCTGATGGAGCGAAAAAAGTATGGTGCAAGAAAGGAGAAGCATATAAATTGAGCTGTATGAAAGGCACAGTAAAGTTTGGCAGTGGCACTATCATGGTTTGGGGATCTATGGCTTGGAAAGGAGTTAAAAAACTGGCATTTATTGACTCAAAAATGGATGCTCCATTATACAGAGAGTTTCTCAAAAATAATCTCAAGTCTTTAGCTTGAAAATTGTGACTAGGCAATAGTTATATATTCCAGCAGGACAAGGACCCCAAACACACCGCTAAAGATACAACGAATTGGTTCACTGATAATAGTGTGGAAGTCCTTGAATGGCCCGCACAAAGCCCGGACTTAAACCCCATCAAACATTTGTTGGCTATTCTGGACAGAAAAATTGGAGATTGGTCACTCAGAAAGAAAGAAGAGCTTAAAGAGGCTGTGACAGTGCATGGGCAAAAATTATGCCAGAAGAAACAAAAAGTTTGGTTGAATCAATGCCAAGACGATGTGAAACTGTCCAGGCTAAAGGTGGACCCACCAAATACTAAAATGTGATTTATTAATACTAAAATGTGATTTATAATTAAGTTCCCTCAGAAAAACAATTTGCTACAATTTTTATTTTGCACTTTAAATCAAAGTCAATTTATATTTATTAAAAATTTAAAAAAAATGTGATCATGGAATTTATAAAATGGAAATAAAATATTGAACTAAATATATTTCTTCTTTATTTTAAAGTATTTCTCTCCCAAAAAAATATTTACTAGTATTTTATTAAAGTTTAGGAATGAAAAATTTGAAAAGAAATTATTTGCTGCATTTTTTTTGGCACACTGTATATACTCATCTATAGACAATTTCTCCTGGCATGATTTGTGTGAGTTAAAGACATTAGTACCACAACCACACTTTGATAACTGTGGACACGTTATTATTGAGCTGAAATATTACAACTAAACTTATTGTTAAAAATTTGATATTATATCAAATTTGATATTATTTGATATTAATATATAGTAACTATATAATACATTAAAATATTATTTTTTAATAAAAGCTGTATTTAAAATAATTAGTATTGATATATAAGTTATTTATGATATAAATAACATTAAAATACAAAAATGAATAATGTTTGCATGTTCCGATCGTTAATTTTTTTTTGTCAGTGCGTGATTTTGGTTTAAACTACTATTGCACAGCAAAGATACATCGTAGAATGCTGCAACTTTGTAATAATCTTTAAGAATGCTTGTATAATTACCTATAAAAAAAAAACACCCGTCACTGATATATTTTCAGAGAAAAAAGGTTCATTAGCTAATTTTTTAGCTACCTGTTGCATTAATTTTTTTTTTTTTAAATTAATGCAACAGGTGCAATGTTTGTGCGTGATTTTATGGAAATGCCCTATAAAAAAAGTTAAAAGGAAAAAACAATTTATGTTGTTTGCATTGTTTATTTTGTCCTGTATTTCTATTTTTGTTTATACTGTCATGCAATTTTGTGCATCCTTCATATTGACATGTTCATATGTGTATTGTTTATAATGTTATGCTTTTGTGTGTGCGTGTGTGTGTGTGTGTGTGTGTGTGTGTGTGTGTGTGTGTGTGTGTGTGTGTGTGTGTGTGTGTGTGTGTGTGTGTGTGCTATTGTTGCTAATTATTTTTATTATTGTTGCCTTTTACTTTGTTGCTATTATTCAAGTGATTTCATTTTTTTGTCTCATCATAGTATTTAAATATATCTTTTTGTTTTATTTTTTATTTTTCATTATCTCTCATGTAAGCTTATTCGCTTTTTTTTTTATTATTAGCCTGGCCTTTTTTTAATAGTTATTGTTCTTCTTTTTATTATAATTATCTTTTGGTCACTATATATATATTATTACTTTTTGTTGTTTGTTTTTTCCTTTATTTGTTATTATTATTAATGACTAGTTTAGGTGTCACTCCAATGACTAAAAACTATACAAATGACACCGAACCTAATTTTGTAAAATTATAAATAAATCTGTAACTTTTTTCAATTTTATGGTTCAAAAAATGGATAATAAAATAATAATAATAACACAGGTCTGCAAATTAAAACCGTTTTTTTTTTGGAATGGGTGAATTATATGTATTTTGGTATGCTGATTTCAATAATACCATCCATCACGTAAAGGATTCGACCCATCATGTAAGGATTTTCTGCTAAGTCGAAAATAAATTATGGGCAAAACACGTCTTACACTACTATTTTAGACAATAATCATAAGAAAAAAAAATCGTAAAATTATACCAATTTACTTAATTTTAAATCACAAAATAATTTGTTTACAATATATACAACTATAAATATACAACTTTATAAAATCTAGTTTTTTTAGTTTCCAAGCTTCGCTTAGTGCTTTTTTTTTTTGTGGGACGTTACATTTCCCTATGCAGCATCCAGCAGTAGCCGCCCATCATATTTGTATCCCATTGACTTTGATTCCTTCTCTTTATTTCTTTTATATCTTGGTGAAACCTCTCACCTTGCTCTTCACTAACTGCACTAAGATTTTCCGGGAAGTAATCCAAATTGCATCCCAGATTTTTAAAATTGCACAACATATTTTCTACGATATTTTTAAAAACTTTGTAACTACGTCTTTAAAAGAATTCCATGCTGACCTCTCATAGTTCACCACATTTTCGAAGTTGTTATCTTTCATTAGCTTACAAATGTCAGGACCAACAAAAACTCCCTCCTTCAGCTTTGCTTCAGACAAACCAGGAAGCTTGCTTGAAAGGTATTTAAATATCTCACCATTTTTTAGCATTGCCTTCACAAACTGCTTCATCATGCCAAGTTTGATATGGAGTGGTGGTAGAAGGACCTTTTTAGAATCAACCAAAGATTCAAAGTGCACGTTTTTCTCTCTGACCTTCAATGTTCTTTTCGGCCACACTTTCTGGTTCCAGTGTTTAGATTTAGCACAACTATCCCATTCACAAAGAAAACAGGGAAATTTTGTGTAACCACCTTGCTGTCCAAGTATCATAGAAATTACTTCAAGATCCCCACAAACTATCGACTCGAATTCTTTGTACTTTAATTTATCCAAGATCAATGCCAAGTTACAATAAGTTTCCTTCAAATGCACTGAGTGACCAACGGGTATTGATGCGTACTTATTCTCGTTGTGAAGTAAAACAGCTTTTATACTTCTTTTTGAAGTATCAATAAACAGTCTCCAATTTATAGCTGTATGTTGAACTTCGAACAAGACATTAACCCATTAATATCAGAACAATAGACCAGCTCACCATATTGAGAAAAATAAGGCTCAAAATATTTTTCTCTATTTCTATACCAAGCAAAAGAAGTTCCAGGTGTCAACAAATTTTTCTCTTGCAGTCTAGATCCTAGTAACTCAGCAGATTGTTTTGAGAGTCCTAAATCTCGGATCAGGTCATTTAATTCAGCTTGAGAAATTTGTTGAGGACTACTAATTTATGTTTGAATAAAAAATTTGTTTTTTATTTTTCGTTTCGAGGCTCTTTTCAGATCATGGGAACACCAAAACGAAAAGATTTAACTTTACCTTTTGACCACATTCTAATTCCTTCAACACACCCTGAACAAACTCCATGCAGGGCCCAATATTTGTCCTGATCACTTATCTTCGCACCAAAATACGCAAAGTACACATTTTTAACAAATTCAGTAATATTTCTTTGTTGCTTTTTACTACAAATTCACCACAAATATAGCAAAAACTCTCAGAAGAATTTACACAACCTCTTGAAGTCATTTTTGAAATGCACATTACGAAAGTTGTAACAGAAATAAATAAATGAAAGGGAAATTCCTTGGGAATTTCTGCATTTGTATATATCAGGATTTTCCATACTTACTATGGAAAATTCCGATATATATATATATATATATATATATATATATATATATATATATATATATATATATATATATATATATATATATATATATATATATATATATATATATATATATATATATATGATTCAATGCTGACTAATATTATCTTCATGTATTTTGGCAATAAACCCCGTTTTGTGCCCTAAAATAGGTAATCCCATAGCATTTTGCATTTTTTAGAAAAACCTTACATGATGGAATTTTTTTTTAATAACTTTTTCAAATTCAGCAATCAAAAATACATAAGAACTAACTCTTTAATCTTAGAAAAATGTTGCAGACCTGTGAAATCAAATACTGTTGGTTGGCTTTTTAAAGATATATATATATATATATATATATATATATATATATATATATATATATATATATATATATATATATATATATATATATATATATATATATATATATATATATATATATATATATATATATGTATATATATATATATATATATATGTATGTATATATATATATATATATATATATATATATATATATATATATATATATATATATATATATATATACATATATATATATATATATATATATATATATATATATATATATATATATATATATATATATATAATATATATATATATATATATATATTAAATGTTTTGCACTTTTTTTGTGACTTTTGATGGCCATAATACCCATATTACTTAAAGAAAATGTCTTTCCGCATACACTAAACATACCCTTTGTTTTATTATCAGCTCTCTTAAACCAACTCCATGATGGATGACATTCAAGATTGATCCAGTCATTATAAAAGTAAGTTATTTTAGACATTTTTGTTATTTCAATAATATTTACCTGGAAAAAGTTAACATTCTATTAACATAAATAAAATCATATGCTTCAATAGATTTATATATTTTAAAGATATGTAACAAACTTTAGGCAATAATATTTTATTTTTCCATACGATTTTATGAATGTATGGAAACTTTAGGTAATAATATAATAGCAATCATATTTTATTTTTCTATATGATTTTATGAATGTATGGCATGAATATAAATTTTTCTTTTATTTGATTGTTGTTTGGGAGTTTGTAAAAAAAAAAACATTAAAAAAAAATCAAATTTTAAAAAAGACATTTTTTCCCTTGACTTTTGGAGAAAAAATTTAAAATCCCTGACTTTTCCTTGAATTCCTTGACTAGAAAAATTTCACTGACTTTTACCTGATTTCCAGTTGGCTGGCCACCCTGTATTAGACCTTTAACAAATATTAAACTACTTGATTTTTTATAATTTTTTTACCTTTAAAATACTGAATCTAAGGCCTTTCTAATGATATACAAAATTCTACTATTTAGTTAGTTTAAAAATTTAATGTTGTTTCAAATTATCTCTTTTATTGAGAAAAGTATATATTTATTGTAATAAGATATTTAAACTAAAAACAACAAAAAAATATTTTGTTTACCATGCCTGTCATATAAAGTTATATAAGGAATTCCCATGGCAATAGTCCAACACAATAAATTAGCAATTTCACATGAATTTGTATTAATATCTTCATTTACAACAAAACTTAAGTGCCGAGGAAGCTTGGTAAGGTTGCTTATGTCGTATTGCAAGTAATCATAACTCAGCCCACCAGATATTCGCCTTGTAGACGATAAATAAAACCTTTTAAGTTCTGCAAGAAACGTATAAACTAGCACCCATAAGTGGAACAAGTTTTGAATTCCAGTTAATGCATACTTGAAAACAATATTAGAGCAATATTTTATTAATTTTTGAGAATTGGATTCATCAAACTCTTTACTTTGCATTCTTTAACTATACGATCATTTAAGTTGTGTCATTTGTGACAGTTATATATAAATTTATGAATAATAATCATTTTAATCAAACGTGTTGGATTAGGTAAATTCGGATTTATCATCATTCGGTATAATAATATGCACAACACCGGATAAATTTATTTATATACCGGTTAAAATATAATGAACCGGTTAAAACAACTTTGCCATAACGGTTTTTTAAAATACGTTTTTTAAAAGGTTAAAGCTTAAAAGATCTAAAACTATTTCATATACTTAAAATTTAAAGTATGAAGTATAACTAACAACTGCATACCAACCAAATTTTTCTTTGTTATATTTCGACATGTTTATGCACTTTAAACTTATAATATGCAACAATAAACTGTAGATTTATTTAAAATATTTTTAAAAATGAGGACATTTTATTAATATTGTTTTCCAAGATATGCAGGGTCGTCCTTAGGAAAATGGACAATCGATATAAGCTGCCCCGAACGCCGCACAGTGGGCCAGTAGGTGGACAATGTAGGAAAAATTTAGTTGTTTAATCTTTAAAACTTATTTAATTTTAGTATCTATATATATTAGGAGAAATTTATTGATAATTTATTTATATTAAATCCCTTAGTTACCTCTGAGCGTTTGAATATTGAAATTAAAAAATTAAAAAAAAAAATTATGAATAAGTAATTTCAGTGACATCAACGTTGTGTGATATTTTAATTACATCTTCGTTTTTAAGGTGGTACATCCCCATTAATTTCGAAATTTTTTAGAAAAAATCAATTTTTTTAAAATTGGTATTTAAATTCAAAATTTTTCATAGAATAATATTATTAATTATTTTTTTAATAAATAAATAAGGAAGTGTGAACAATTATGTGTTTTGTGGCCATAGTAGATTGAGAAGTCCGTAGCAACGCCATAGCAACTCATTTTAAAACAAAAAAATTTAAACTTGTTCAAGCTTATAAACATCAAAAACTATTTTCTACTGCAGCTTCTTGTTTGTTTTTTGCTTCATGTTTATTTTAAAAGCTATAACTTGAACTAATAATGCGAACATGTATCAAAATATTGTGCTTGCATGCTGTTTTAGTTTGTTAATGTTTTTATAGATAAATAGCTAAATAAGATATGGGACGTTTTATTGCTCGAACTAAAAAAAGAAAGTTTTCTTGTAATCAACACCTAAAATCTTCAAAGTTTATTCAACTTGATTCATCAATTTCTGATCCAAGTTTATCAGCAAGATAAACTTGGATCAGAAAACTAGTAAACACTGAAATATCTGGAAGTCAAAAAAATTACAATATCATTATTAACTTTAATATTTTAAAACTAATGGTTAGTGAGTTTAAATGCCCTAAATGTGGAAATAAAGTTTGTTTGGAAAATGACTTAAAAAGCAAGAAAGGTGTAGTGTCGTTAATAAAACACTGTACTATATTTAAATATATATATTCTTATAAGTAAGCCATCTTTATTATACATTTTAATATAGCAACATATGTATATATATATATATATATATATATATATATATATATATATATATATATATATATATATATATATATATATATATATATATATATATATATATATATATAAACATTGTTCCTATTTGTCCGCATATGACTAAGGTTCACAGCTTCACATCCCTGAAACGTATTGGCTTTTGCCCTCTTGTCGACCGTGTACTTCTTCGATCCTGGTTAGGCTCTCCTTTAGTAACATGTAGTTCGGGCATATCAGATTTATCACTATTGCAAGGATCGATTTTCTCATTATTGATATACTGTCTTCATTATTCATAAGTATACTAGGCTCATTTAGGCGTTTGTTTATTTGGTCACAGTGTGCTAACGTACCTGAAGAGTTATTCCTTAATATGATCGCAGTGTTTAGACCTGCCTGAGAGATGAATGAAGTAGATTCAGGTTTGGAATCTGGTCTTTGGCGGTACCATAACGGTGTTTCACTTTCGAAACTCATGGTGAGAGGGGATCTCAACTGCCTTCCCATCATCTCGGAAGGACTCCTTGATCTTTCTGCATAAGGTATTGTTCTGTAGCTTAAAAGCATTCTGCTTAAATATCCGCATAATAAACTTTTGTCCGGTGAATAAGCTTTTAAACCCATCTTGACTGTCTCTACCATTCTTTCAGCTGCTCCGTTAGATTGAGGGTGGTAAGGTGGAGTCTTATAAAGCACGCAACCGATTTTCTTTAGCCACTGGTGTAAGGTGGTATCATGAAATTCCGCAGCATTGTCGAATACTAAAACCTCTGGAACTCCATTTCTTGAAAAAACACTTTGTAGTACTGCCTTTACAGTGGCCGCTTCACGGTTATTTACCTTAATAACTTCCAGCCATCCAGAAAAAGAATCTACTAAAATCAAAAACAGTCTGATACCCTGTACATGGGCATGATTCATATGTACTATACACCAAGGTTTATTTTCACTTGGCCATGTATGTAATGTCCTTTCTATCTTCACTTTTATTTCGGCACATTTTTCACATATTCTTCAACATCTTGACAGTAGCCAGGTCACCAGGCTTCCAATTTTAATCTACATCGCGTTTGCATTATGCCACAATGTATATCATCATGGATCGATTTGATGAAGATCTTTCTCATTGTCTTAGGAGGTACAATAAGATCACCATTACATACAATCTTTTTCGATAGTCAGTTTATTCCTAATAGATTTATAAGATCTTTCTGTTACCGAGCATCTGCTCCAATTAATTTTGCTAATTCTGTTTTTGATATCCATCAATACCCTATCATTTTCTGTTTCTTTTATTATTTGCTCAAGGTTCACGATATCTGACTCGACTAAATGTATGAATGTTTCTTGGTCCTTCTCTTCATCTTGTGGTAGAAAGGACAATCTCAATAATGCGTCAGCATGAGGAATGTTTTCTCCATTCTTGTAGTTTATTTCGTAGTCAAATGCCATCATTTGTATGGCCCATCTTAAAATTCTAGCGGATGTGACTTTAAGCAATTCTTTGTTACTATCAAATATAAATTCTAATGGCCTGTGATCTGATATTAATTTGAATTTTCTACTCAACAAAAAATGCTTAGCTCTGTAAGCAGACCATACAATAGCTAATGCTTCTCTCTCAATATTAGAATATCTTGTCTCAGCGTCTGATAAAGTTCGTGAGAGATACAATACCAGATGGCCATTCTGTGAAAGTATTCCAGATATAGCTTTCTCACTAGCATCTGTTGTTAACTCTAGATCTTGGTTGATGTCATAAACCTTTACTACGGGTTCTTTTTAGCAATTCAAATGCCTGTTGATGCTCTTTCCTCCATTCGAATGTAACTCCTTTCTTTCTTAAATTGTTTAAAGGTAAAAATTTTTCAGCATATTTATCAATGTGTCAACCATAAAAGTTTATTAATCCTATAAATGACTCGAGTTCCTTTTTATCATTAGGAGGATTCCAAGTATTTTGCTGACTAAATTACGATCTGGGGTAACTCCCTTTTCTGACAGTTCTTATCCTAAAAATGAAAGGCTTTTTATTTCATTCACTGAGTTTCGTTTATTTATGCTTATTCCCGGTTCCTTCAATTTGCTCAATATTTTATTCAAATTCGATTTGAGTTCTTCAGCATTTTTAACACAGATACATATATCATCTTGAAATATAATCAAATTGGGAATAATATCGCCAACAACAGATTCAATCGCTCTTTGAAATATTGCACTTGCAGTCTTTATTCCGAAAGGTAAACAAGTCCATCTTAATAATCCAATAGGGGTATTAACTGTCGTTATTTCTCGTGCCTCTTTGTCCATCTCAATTTGATGATAAGCTCCCTTAAGATCAATTTTAGCAAAATATTTCATCCCTACCATTTTATGAAATACGGTCTCAATGTTTGGGATAGGATATGAGTCTGAGCATATTTTTTGGTTAACACCTATTTTGTAATCCGCACAAATGCGTAAATCTCTGTCTGTTTTTCTAACAACCACAAGCGGTGAAGCCCATCTGCTTCCACCAGGAGGAACCCTTTGAAGCAACCCTTGCTGTATCATTCCATTAAGTTTATCTACCACTAGTGGTCTTATGTGAATAGGAAGAGGTCGAGATTCAAAATAAGTTGGTTGTATGCCATTTTTTAACAGAATATTTGCTTTGTAATTAATTAAACACCCCTCAACAATAGGTTCCATACTATTAACTAATTTTGTGGCGTTGATATTTAATACATCCATACCAATTAGACCATGACGTTTTGTACAGTCTGCAACAATAATTCGTACGATATTCATTTTTGATTCAGTTTCCAAAGTTGCCTCAAATTTACCTAGGACTTTTATAACTGTACCATCAAACTGTTTCAGGTGAAGGTAGCATTTTTGTAATTTCGGTTTAGACATTAGTTCCCAAAAATTCTTTGGAATAATTGTGACTTGACTTCCGGTGTCAACTTGCATTTTTATATTGAAGTCATTAACTTTTACACTAATCTCTGAGTTTGTATTATTTATGTTAATGGAATACACACTAGCATCATCGTTCTCTATTTCCTCTACTATTTTTTCATATTTAATGTTTGTTTTGCATACGTTTTTAAAGTGGTTCAGCTTCCCACATTTTTTTCAACTCTTCCTAAATGCTGGGCATTTCCTAGGTGGGTGTTGAAGGCCACAATACTTGCATTTAATCGTTCTTTCTTTATTTTTATCAATGTAATTAACTGAAGGAAGGTCTATGCTGTTTTCAATGTTGTTTTGTATACTAAAACAGGATATTTGCTCCAGTTGCCTGATAAAATCAATACATGCTCCTAGTTTAGGCGATTCTCCACTCAGTATCATTTCTAGAGCTTTAACTCTCTGATCAGAAGATTGGAGGCCATCAATTAATCTCATTTGAATCAAATCATTTTCCGCGCTTTGGCCGTCTTTTCCCAATTTTTCGAAGTTGCAAAAGCGTAAAGCTTCGCGTAATCTTTGTGCATATGATACGATGTTTTGCTGTTTTAATGCTAAAAATCGAACTCTTTCAGCAATAATTAGTCGTTTTTGAGGCCTCAAATGGGACATAACAACAGCTTTGATATCATCGAACATCATATTTTCTAATTCTTCTGGATATACCATAAGGGAAATCTTTTTAATTGCTTCAATGCCTGCTTTTGCCATAAATAAATCTGTTTTCTCGTAGCTACCGTTTATCTCATCTTTTAATTTCTTTGAACGTGCGGATGCTGAAAAGCATCTAATCCATGCTTCTGCATTGTCTGGATCATCTAAAGTCAAATCGGACCCTACTCACAGCGCCATTGTTGTGTCGTTAATAAAACACTGTACTATATTTAAATATATATATTCTAATAAGTAAGCCATCTTTATTATACATTTTAATATAGCCACGTATGTATATATATATATATAAACATTGTTCCTATTTGTCCGCATATGACTAAGGTTCACGGCTTCACAAAAAATTTTTGTTTTTATCATAGTCATAGTATAGTAAATACTATGACTATGTTATTTAACTTTACAGTGCCTTTGTTGCCCATTTAGCAAAGGATGGCACACGTCTCAGTTTTCAACTAAAAATCTAAAAGTACTCCAGGTGTTCCTACTGCATCAGTTAATTTTCAAGTTGTTACTGCTTTTCGTGAAATTGGTAAAGGTTATCAATCTATATGCAAATTTGCTGCAGTAATGAACATGCCATCTCCTATGAATTTTAAAAAT
This sequence comes from Hydra vulgaris, assembly GCF_022113875.1. Lineage (NCBI taxonomy): Eukaryota > Metazoa > Cnidaria > Hydrozoa > Anthoathecata > Hydridae > Hydra > Hydra vulgaris. Next base: position 29,041,056 of record NC_061158.1, on the reverse strand, counting down.
TATAGTGCAATTAATAACAACTTGTTAAATATTTATAATGAAGTTGCTTCTGCAAGTATATCAAGTGCTGCCAATGAAACCAAAGATATTATTTCTAATTCAAGCAATGTTTATGATGTTTCTGCTTGCCAAGTTTTTGTTGATGGTACCTGGCAAAAGAGAGGTCATCAATCTTTAAATGGTATTGTCACTGCAATATCAAGAGAGAATGGAAAATGTCTTGATTCAATTTTGTTAACTAAGTTCTGCAAAGCTTTTATTTATTGGAACAAAAAAAAGTCAACACCAGGTTATCAAAACTGGAAAATAAATCATGTTTGTGAAGCTAACCACAATAAATCATCAGGATTCATGGAAGCTTCTGGTGCTGTTTCAATTTTTCAACGATCAATTGAAAAGCATAGTTTGAGATATGAAGGATATATTGGAGATGGTGACAGCTCAGCATATAATGATGTTGTTGCAAGTAATCCATATCCAGGTTTTGAAATAAACAGACTATTGTGTTGGACATTACCAAAAGAGACTTGGAAATCGTGCGCGTAACCTTAGAGTTACACTTAAAGGTCAGTTTCTTTCAGATGGAAAAAATAAATGGAAAAGGTCGTCTGACAGATAAAGCCATAAATACTATTCAAAATTATTTTGGTATGGCTATCCGTCAAAATGTGAATAACCTTTATGCAATGAAAAAAGCTGCTTGGGCTGTTTTATTTCACAACAGTGACATAAGTGAAGAGTCAGAGAGACACAAATTTTACCCACGAACTAGAACTAGTTGGTGTTTGTGGCAGAGTAATAAAGTAACTGGTGAAACAACATACAAAACCAAATTAAGCTTACCATTAGCAATTAAAGCAGTACTTATGCCTATATTTACAGATTTGACAAATGAAACATTGTTATCAAAATGTTTGCACTGACAAATTTAAAATAACAATTAAAGTCTGAATGCCTTAATATGAAAAAGATGTCCTAAAGATTTTTTTGTTGGGAAAAAAGTTCTTGAGATAAGTATGAACTCAGCTATTATAGCATTTAATGATGGAAGCACAGCAGTTGAAAAAGTAATTAGTGCTGGAGGTATTGAACCAAGTATGTTTATGGAAGAAGGACTTTGTAAATTGGACCTCATCCGAATTAAAAAAATGAATCACAAATCAAGTGCTAAAGGTAAATTAAAGAGAAAACAGCTTAGAACCATCAAAAAAGGTTACATAGATATTGAAAAAGAACTGGAAAAGGACCCACAATATAATAGTGGAGGTTTTTAATTGAGCTTGTACTTTTTTTCCTAATATAACATACTTTTATTTTGTTTTTTGTGTTTTTCTCAAAATGTCATTTTTACCAAATACCTAAATTTTAAAATACAATATTTTTAGTTTGGGACTATATGCTGACTTGAAATTTTCAGGGTGCTTTTGTTATAAATTGACTTAAGTAATGAACCAAAATTACAAATAAATATTATGTATAAGTATGTTTAAAATCTTTTTTTCTTTTTTTTTTTGTTAAAAGTTTTCTTAAATTTATAGAAAATTACTTTTAAAATGTTCTATGGGGCCATCCATAAAGGACGTCATCCAAATAGGGGGGGGGAGGGTGTCGAGTTAAAAAGGACAAAAAAGGACAAGGGGAGGAGGAGGTTGTCAGAAAAGGACGTCACTTTATAGATTTTTTATTTTAGTTTAATTAACATGGAAAACTACGTAAACATGTGTTTTTAAGAAGATAACACTAGTCGACTATCTTACAGACAACTTATGAGTCTTATAGGATCGCATATAATCTTATACTATCCTACAGGATATCTTACAGGATTTGTAAGATTTTATTTGTCTTTCAAATCTTATAGGACCATAAGAAATCCTGTGATTACCTATAGGGTATCTTAAAGGATTCGTAAGATTTTTTTTGTCTTACAAATCTTATAAGATCATAAGAAATCCTGTGATTATCCTGTAGGGTATCTTAAAGGATTCGTAAGATTTTCCATTTTTTAAATTTATTTTGAAAAATGAAAAACTTATCGGTGGTAGGTTTCGAAACCCGGATTACTAGACCATTAGTGCCTTACCACCTGCGCTACACAACATTATAAGTATGGAAATAAATAAAAATATATTATAATTACAAAATAATTAAAAACTATTTTTATTGAATGTATATAAATAAAAGTGTTGTAAAAAAATTAAATAATAACAAATAACTATATATATATATATATAAAATGCCGCCAAGAACTGTTTCGCCGCCCGGGACAGCAACATGATTGGCGTTCTTAATTATCTAAATTCTCCTATATTATCGGTAAAGGACCTTTGTTCCAAGGTACCTTCATTCTATTTGGTGCCCCTTGGAAATCTGCCGCCCGGGACAATCTGTCCCTTACGTTAAAATTAAATTATTACCAAAAAAATCTAGTTGAATTAAAAATTTTTCTCGCAATCAGAGTGTACATTGAATTGCGTAACTTTCTGAGTAAATTGAGTCGTAGAGTGACGTAATTTAAATCATTAGGCATTATGAATTGCGGGAAAATAAATAGCACTCAAGTGTTATTTATTTTCCCGCAATTCATAACGTCTTCCAATAGCGCATTTAAATCGCGTCACTAGCGCATTTAAATCACGTCACAAATCACAAAAATTAAGATATTAGATACAAAATTAAGATATTAGATTCTTAAACAGCATGTTCATTATAATGAACATGCTGTTTGAGAATCTAATAAATATGCATAAATTCTGTTGTATTAATAATTATTATTGTATTTAAATATATATATATATATATATATATATATATATATATATATATATATATATATATATATATATATACACACACACATATATATATATATATATATATATATATATATATATATATATATATATATATATATATATATATATATATATATATATATATATATATTTTTTAAAGTAGAAAGTTTGTTGTATTTTTAACACGATACTATTAAATTTAAAATATTTTAGAGAAAGCCTGAATACAACTCATGGAGAGGCTGATAGGTAGGTTTTTTAATTAGGGCATTTTTATGTAGGTAATGTTATTGGGCAGCAGCTTTAAGGCTTACCTATTTTTTATAAGTTGTTGGCACAGGGTGGGAGGGGTTTATTTAGAAAAGCATACTTTCAGTGCTTGGTTTTTATTAAGTTTTCTATTTTTCTTAACCTATTTTGAAAATTTGGGATCAATTAGTTTAACTTGTTGAATCATGATCCAGATCCAAAAAAGTAGGAGCTTGGACTAACAACTTCTCATACATCATTTATTGAAATAATTATAAATATGCAAGTATAAAAAAAAGCTTCTTGGAAAATATGAAACTTCAGGATTACAAAGGAAAGCCAGAATTCAAAATTTAAGTTTTTGACCAGTCATTCGTTTGACCGAATCGATCCATGGATTTGACTAATATGCTCAGATTAGGCATTTCAAATGAATTTTTTTTACTTAAATTCGCCTAAATATTTGGAGCAAGTAGCTAAAATTTCAAGTGTTTTTACTTTTTACTTAGTCATACTCTTTAAATAATTTAAAAATTTTGTCAGGGGGTAATATTCCCCCCCCCTCCTTTGTGTCTGCGATGGGTTAAAGGGCGGGACGGGTTTTAAATTTTTAATTAATGATTAATTGCCTGATTTCCATGATTTTTTTTTATATATCTTTATTTCTTATTATAGAACCACAGTTCCTGATGCAATAATACTAAATCTCAAAGAGCAACTCGCAACAGTTTTTGCCAATTACTCGTGGGCGTGCGTCAGACGAAGTCTTAATCAGAGCAACCTAGATAGGAAGAAAAAACGAAAGTAATCAGCAATGCAATTGTGATTCTGTAATAATGATAATATGTGAAAAATTTCTTTTATACAGAATGATTTTTTTTTAATAAGAAAATGTTATTTCAAACTTTAACATACCTATTATCAGTAATTAAAAAAAAGAATAGACATACTTTCCTTCAAATCAAAATAAAAACCTAACTTCGTATGTTCTTAGTTTGGTTATTAGATTTATGATATTACCCAGTGGGCATTTCGACGTCGAACGAACGTCGAGCGACGTCGGATCTCGACGTCGGATCGACGTTGGGTTTACGTTGGAAATGGAAATGTTATTTGACGTCGGATAAACTGACATCGCGCGACGTCGGCATTCCGATGTAAATCCAACGTGTTTTTTGAAAACTAAAAAACGTTGCCATCGGCAGGAATCGAACCTCGGTCTATTCAACTTTAAATCCTAAGCGCTTACCACTACACCACAGGTATATAATATTAAATGTGTTTATTTAGTAATTTATACTTGTAGCTATTTGGGAATTATTACTTTGATAAGAAATAATTTTGTTTAAATATTATATAAATATTAAAACGAATAGTTATATATTATAAAAAATGTATACTTGAAAATGTTAATAGTTAAAAAACTATGCTAGTGCATCATACAAAACCTCATGATGTTTTATCAACCATTATTCAAACTTCTTTCCATTAATAAAAAACACGCTTAGTTCACATATTTATTGAAGAGCGCAATTGCACACATATTGTTGGGTTTGGATTAAATTTTCATCAGCGATGTCTTACGACGTTGTTCCGACGTTGTTTTAAGGACGTTGGATTGACGTCGGAAGACGTCAAAAGACATCGGAGTACGTTAATATTATGACGTTGCCCGACGTCTTTTTATCGACGTTGGATCGATGTCAGTACTGCGACGTTTTTTGGACGTCTTTTATAAGATGTCGGAACAACGTCAAAATACATCGAAACGACGTCAGGGGATGTTAAAATAAAGACATCGCCCGACGTCATTTTACTGACATTGGAACAACGTCGGAATAGGTCTTTTGACATCGCTGATGAAAATCGTACGTAAATCCGACGTCGGATTGACGTCGGGTGCCCACTGGGTAATTATAAAATAATAAATGTTATGGTTCCTATCATTGGCGTATTAAGACTTTTCAGGGCCCAGAGTCCTTTTTAACGTGCCACAGCATTAAAATGACTAAAACAGTAGAAAAAGAAAAAGGTCCGCTTAAAAGTTTCGGAATCCCGAAATTTTAAGCCCCTAGCCCCCTCCTCTTTAATCTATCACTGGTTCCTATAGGAACCAGTGCTGGATTAAAGGGGAGGGCTATGGCCGTATATATACAAATCTAAAATTTTCCTTCAGCATCCTATAAGAATCTTGTTAATCCTGCAAGATATTTTAAAATATTCTTGTAGATCTTATATTATCTTACAAGAATTCCTTCAAATCCTACAAGATCCTTCAAAAGATTCTTGTAGGTCCTGCAGGGGCTTGTGCATCTCACCCTATAGGATTCTTGTAGGATTTGTAAGATCAGTCGTCTAGTGAATGTATGAGAGTATTTTTAATTTTATTTTTCAAAGGTGTAGCAGCAGATTCAAACATCATTGCGAGATGAAATAAATTTTTTTGGAGTTAAAAATAGGGGAAGGGGTTCAGGATTTTATGACGTCCTTTTCAAGGGGGGTATAGGGAAAAAGGTGACAAAGGGGGGGGGAGGGGTTCAAAAATTGGCTAAAAAATGGTGACGTCCTTTATGGATGGCCCCTGTGCATCTTTAATGCATGATTTTGGTTCATAACCTCTTTGTACCTTTTAGGAACATAATGTGAAAATTTCAGAGTGAAAGGATATATAGAACTGGAGATATCTTGTTTTAAATAACACCCATATTTTGGCAATTCTTATGGAATAAGTGAGGCAAAAGTTGGGCAATCAAGATTTCATTTTTAAAAAAGTAATCAGCATACTTTTTTAAACTTGTGTAATGTAGTTTTAATTTTGTATAGATTATTTTAAAGAAATTTTTTAAAATGGGGGTGTACCACCTTTAAACAAAGTATTAGTACATGTTATTTTAGAGTATTTAGAGATAAGAAAAACTATTTATCTCGTTATCTTAGTTATACTTTGCAAATCGCAGATTAAAAAAAAAAAAATTTCAAGAAATTTATTTTTTGCAGCTCTATAACTAATAATTACCACAATTTGCCATGTGCTGTCTTATATTTATTTGAGCTATATGATGCTTCAATTAAGTTTTCATTGATTGCTCGTCCCCTTAAATCCCCGCTCAGATTTTATATATGCTTTAAGTTGGTTGCTGTTGTACTTAATTTTGCATTGCAACAACCGCTAAGTATATTTAGAGGTTAATTTTTTGGTTGCTATGGATACCTTACTTTGCTTAGCATAGCAACAGCATATTTTCGGTAGTTGTTTGTAATTTAATTACTAGCATTAACAGTAATTTAATTACTTTTAATTTTAACTACTAACACTCTAACACTTGTAGTAACTTAATTACTAACAAGAATTAGTAGTCCACGTGGCATATATATTATAATATTAAACTTTTAAATACATAATATTTGTTATAAAATAATTTAGATATAGTTTTATTAAACTTAGACATTCATAATTTTCTCCAAAAGAACAATCTTAGTATTTCAAATCAAAACTTTACTGAAAATATATTAAAATTTATTCAGCCAAAAATTGCTGAATTTAAAGAGGACCGCCAAAAGAATTTTTTTTTTTTTTTGCAGCGGCGCACAGTGGGCGCCGTGGCAAAAAAAAATTTTAATTTAGCGGTCAAAAAAAAAATTTATTGCTTAGTTACCAGATACTTTCCTTAGTTACAAAGAGGTAAATTGATTTTTGAATAAATTTTATCTAATTTTTGACTTACCTTTATAGAATAACGATTAAGTATTTAGGTAAACAATGCATTAAGAAAAACAAAAAATAGTGCAAGAAAACATTGTTGATTTTAAATTAAATCAAAAAGTTAAAAAACATTATCGTTTAAAGATTGTTTAAGTAATTGTAAAACATCTGAAGGAAAATGTTTTATGATTTGTTAAATGTGATGTTGATTTACTCAGTGATGAAATAACAGGATCACTGGAAACTTGGAGTCTACTGATCAAATCAGCCCAGCCGGCATAATTACGTTGTTTCAACGTTAAAATTTGGTTGAAGCGTTGTTTCAACGTTGTTCAACTATGTCACAACGTTAAATCAACGTTACTGTTTAAACGTTGATTATTTAACGTTATTTCAACGTTACAGTTTAAACGTTGATTATTTAACGTTATTTCAACGTTAAATCATTGTTGACAAAAAATACATAACACCTTTTCACAGTTCCGATATAAAATTTATACGCGCGCAGAAAGAAAACATTACTTCAACGGTTAACTTCAAATTTCTAAGTTAAAGAGATTTATAATGGAAAATGGAATTTTCCTAAAAGAGCATTATCGTTTAAAAATCGATATTTTTTGTTTAACTTGGGCTGCAATGCTCAAAGGCTTATATTATTAAATGTAAATAATACAACTTTTTAAAAAAATGATCCATTAAATTATGTTGAATTTAATGTTAAGTGTTGTTTAATAAAAGAGCATCAAGAATTAAAAAAGGAAGTTATTAACTTAAATAAAAAAAATAAAGATTTATATGAAAAATTAGCTTCAACCACATCAGTTATTACTATGAAACCAGGCAAATTTGTATATAAACATAATCCAAACAAATCGTGTTATTGCAATTTACTTGTATTCAAACATTTATTTTAAAAATGATATTTCTTGCGACTTATACAGGCATTTCATCTGTCAATCTGTTTCATCATTTGGTGCAGTATCACCATTAATCAAAAGAAGATAAAGTAATATTAAAAAAACATCTACTTTTTTTTTAAAATTTAAAAAAATCCTTAACTACTTGGACCAAAATAAATGTAATGCAGCAAATATGAATTTTTAATGATGCTAATACTTGGATTACTGACAGCTGATCTTGCTGACAGGTTTAATATATTTTTAGGATTAGCGAATGCAATATTTTCTTCATGGTTAAAAGCTTCTAGCTCACTTTTAAAGCACATGGTTTTTGTTCCAAGTAAAGATGTTATAAGACAGGCAATGCAAAACAGATTTTAGAAATTAAATTATTCAGACTTACACTAAATTTCAGATATAACAGAGTTTATTATGGAAACACCTAAAAAATTTTAACTTACAAAAACTAACTGGGAATGAATTCAAACATTATAACAATGTAAAATCATTAGTACCCATAGCTCCAAATTCATCAATAATTTCTTTAAAAAATTTCTTAAGCTTACAGAAGCTAAATTTTGGATAAAGAAATTACAAATCAAAACAACTATTTAGATTGTATTACAAAATACTCTTGTATAATGTATGATTAAGGCTTTAATATTAATTTTTTAATACAATTGATGTGATTTTAACTAAATCCATTTTTATCAGTCACTTAAAAAATATGATGAGTATTTGTATAAAGATAATTAAAATTTCAAACAATAATATTAGCTTTACATGTTTTTTTTTTTTGGTGAATCAATTGCAATTGATGGAATATCTTTAAAAGACAGAATTCACAAAATAATGCTGAGGTAATCTAAATAATTTTTAATTATTCAGGAGATTAAAATATTTAGCACAAAAATTGTTTGTTAATGAGTTCTATTTAAATTAAAAAAAATAATAATATTAGTTCTCGCATAATTAATATCAGTTCTCTTATCTATTAAAATTCCGACATTTTTGTGACCTCCATGAATATGAAGGGGAAAGGTGGAAATATGCTTCAAGAGCACTAATTTATATGGTGTAGTGAAAGGTATACCTTTATAAGATATTTAAAACTTTTTTATTCTCATTTTTTATATATTCAAAAACTTCTCCTTGTGTTTTTTTTTTTTTTTTTAATTCTTTTTTTATTAACAGCTTCTTCTATTAAATACAATGGAACAACTGAAACTTTATTTGATGGCATTTTGTCTAACTTCTTAAAATGCGCTCCATTTCGAAAAGGTGGCGAAAAAGAAAAAAATTTAGATTGATTAATATAAATTTATATTTATAAAAAGCAATCTAAAATTTCTTTATTGAAATATTTACATATATTTCAATAAAGAAATATTTTCTTTTTGTCTGCTAATATTTTTTTTTCAGTGTTAATTCAACATTACAAATTAAAACTTTTTTGATTGATAATTTTTTATTTATTAAAATTATTTTCTTTTTTAATTTTTGTTATTATCTTATGTAGATGTTTATGTTTTAGCAACCTAGGATTTTTTTATTATTTTTCTTTGTTATTGAGCCTTAAGTTATTTGAACATGATATATTCAGAACTCTGCTGAATAATAAACCAATAAATAAATTAATAAAAATGAATTTGAAATATAATAAGTTTATAAAATAAAGAAAATCTTATCTTTGCTAATAATGTCTACTAATATTATTGTTTAGTAAGTATCATGGTTATAAAATGTTCAAATTTAGTTAGTTTAATTAGGCCTGTTAGTACACTTATATTATGGTTTCTTCATTTTTTATAAGTTCATGTAATTTATTCAAAATCAAATATGTGGAAAGGAGCTGTTTGGAATGAAGATTGACAAGAAGAAGTAATTCCATCTAATTGGATTAGTGATAAAACTGTTTGTCAGCTTCTAGGTACCAAAGCATTGTCTGCACTAAAATGCAGAGAAGAATCGGCTTAAGCTTATACAAATAAAAACTAAATTCTCTTCAGGTATTACATCTATATATTACAATTATTATTTTTTAAATAATGTGGTAAGAAGAGTTATTTTGTTGATACAAAATATATAGCTATTTGTACAACTATTTCAATTCCAAAAGAAAGCAAACAGGATTGTGAAAATTTTAAATTCACAACTACAAAAGAAAAACTTGGTAATGAGAATGTTGACAAGTGGATGCAAGATTTGCACACAAGTGGAAACTTGGATGCAAATTTTCCACTTGTGTGGTTTGGATGGTTCTCCACATAATATATCGCCACAAGCATAATATTAGATTTACTTTATATTTTTTACAGATAAATCAATTACAGTTAACATGGAATGTCTTCTAAAAATAGAATACACAAAATTATGCTGAGGTAATCAAAAACAGTATTAGACTCTTACCTCATTTATAATCAGGGTGTCCACAGCTCCTCTAAAATCCTCTTAAGTCCTCTTTTTTTTTTAAACCACTTCTAAAAACCTCTACTATCCTCTAATTAATTTTTGATGGAAGTATAATGTTCAAAATACCCATTCTCGGTCTGCAAAACTGGTTAACACCTTAAAGTGCATGGAATTGTAAAGCAAATGCATGCTACTTTAGCAAATGCATGCTATTTAACATAAAAAATGACATTATTTGATCCCCGTCCAAGCCCCATAAGTGTATAAACATGGACGTTAAACCATTATTAAATGGCCATATAAAATTTGTTATAAAAGTTTTATGTGACCACCCCGAAAATTATTTTTCAATGCTAGAAATGTTTTATATTTTGATTATTAATTTATTTTGAAAAAAGGTTGTTTTATTTAAATTAAATATTTGAAAAAGTTATTAATAACCAACTAACAGTTATATTATTTTTTAAAAATTCAGAGTATTTTCGAAAAGTTATATGGCCTCCATGGATATGAAGGGCAAAGGTGGAAAAATATGTTTTAATAACACTAATCTATATGACGTTGAAAAAGATATACCTTCATAAGTTGTAACACTTTTCCATTCATTATATATTTTTTAAATCTTCCCTTTTTGATTTTTTTTATATATTTTTTTTATTTACAGCTTCTTATATTGTATTCAATGGACCAAAAGAAACCTCGGTTAATGGAATATTGTTTGACTTTCTAAATTACTCTCTATCTCAAAAAGGTGGTGGAAAAGAGAAATTTGTGTAGATTTTATTCAATTTATGTAAATATATGTAATATTTATATATTTTTTTCAATAAAACAAGTTTTATCTCTTTTTTTAATCATACCTAGATAATGTACAGCAACACTAATGTACAAGTATAGTACGTTTTGATGGTGATCACATTTCGACGCACATAGCACGTTTACATACATATATACATTTTGACATACATAGCACGTTTTGATGGTGAAAAAGTGTTTTACAGTCGTTTTAACTTTGATAAATCAACTTTTAAAAAACTATCATTTTAAACGTTGTATCAACGTAAATTCAACGTAATTGTAACGTTTTTTCGCGTCGAATCAACGTTGATATAACGTTGATAAATCAACGTTGAAAAAAACTTTCATTCTAAACGTTAAATCAACGTAAATTCAACGTTAGGTATCAACGTTATTTTCCGGCTGGGAGTACTTTTTTATTATTATTAAATATTATGCCGTTTAATATTACAATAATTAAATATATTTTACAACTTTTACATTAGTAACGACAGGAGTTCTAGAAGATCAAGAGGATCTTGTCATGAAGCCCTTTAAAATATATGGTTGATTTTTAATAAAAATACAATGTCTGTAGTGAAATAATAGTAATACACTTTTATGCAAAAAAAATTAAAAACCAAGATAAAATGTTAAGAAGCCAAAAGATAAAATGTTAAGAAGCCAAATAATAAGTTAATTTTTTTTTTTAAATAGTGTCAAATCAGGTGTATCCGATTGTTCTATTTGCAAAATATCAACAGTTTTTAGTATAATTCACATTAAGTAATCCGTTCGTGTTTATTTCCTCTAATTTAATTTTAAAATGGCAGATGAAAATAGTGTATATCTTAGAGTAATAAACAAAAATATAGGTATTTTCTTATATATTCTAGTGTCAATCGGGTTTTTTTAGTTATTATTCATAATTCTACATATTATTTTAGTAAGAAATGTATCATCTAATTAAAAGCAGACGGATTCTGTTGTATATGTAACATAAAGTGTATATATATATCATATAATATATATGGTTATATATATACACTATTGTATATGTCAAATATACAACAGAATCGGTTATATAATCCGTGATACACATATACTATATGTGTGTATATTTTTTATTTATGTATGTATATATTGTATGTGTATGTGACATATACAACAGTATATTAAATATCCTCACGTATTCCGCACGTCTTTGTTTATTTAGTATATACAACACGTTTTGTATACTAAATAAATAAAGACTCAAATGAATCGTTTCATATATGGAAAAAATTTTTCTCTTCTTAAAATAATATATCTTCAAACATACAATTATTTTGCATTGCATAACCTTTTTTATGTTTAATTTTTGTTTTCAGACTACCCACAACAAGCTAATATCATGGTTACACCCTATGTTTCAACGCATCCTTTAATTTCTGATCAACTGCGATTACCTCCACATGGTGGGAAAACAAGAAAACGTAAAGCAAACTGTTATAACTGGAAACAGTCAAAAAGAAAGCGATTTAGACAATCAGGAAAGGAATATATAAATGTTAGAGGCAAAGTTATTCAACCAAAAAGTATTAAAAATAAAAAAGATTGTAAAAATTGTTGCAAGTTTAAGTGTTTTGAGAAGATTTCAGAAGACGAGAGAAAAATATTATTTAATGGACTGTGGGGAATGTCTCAGATTGAAAAGCAACACTTTTTTAGTAAAACTACTAAACGATTAGATAAAAAAAGATCTCGAACCAATAGTAAGCAATTCAAGGAGAAAATATACTTATTTTTACAATTTCTTTGTTGATAATATCAAGCATCATGTATGTAAGGAGTTTTATTTGTCTACATTAGACATCAGCAGGCAAATATCATACTATCATGAAAATAAACTTGAAACTGGTGTTCCTGCCCCAACAAAATGGGGGAAACATTGTAAAAAAAAGTTCTTGAAATGACTAAACAGAGTATAGAAAACCATATCAACTTGTTTCAACGAGTTGAGTCACATTATTATCGAAGCATTTCCTGCAAACAATACTTTGATGGGTCATTAAATTTGAAGAAACTTTATGATTTGTATTTAACATATTGCACTCAATATGAAGTTTCACCAGTAAAGGCATGTATGTACCGCAATGTTTTTAATACAAAATTTAATATTGAATTTCAAAAGCTGAAAAAGGATCTGTGTGATACATGCTACAAATTTCAAATTATTAAAGATGCAAATGAAAAGCAAATCCAAAAGTATAACAAGCATATTGCATCAAAGAATGAAACAAAAATTGAGAGAGATAAGGATCGAAAGTTGAACTCCCCTTCCACAACCATAGTTTGTATTGATCTACAAAATGTCTTGAGCTTGCCGAAAAGTAATGTGGGAAACATCTTTTATAAAAGAAAGCTCAGCTGTTATAACTTAACAGGTCACTCTTCACTGAACAAAAAAGCATATTGTATATTATGGCATGAAGGTATGTCAGGTCGTTCTGGTAATGACATTGCCAGTGCTGTGATATGTATGCTAAATAAAGTTTACAAGGATCTTCCTAATATTAATAAATTTATACTTTGGTTTGATTCTTGCGTTCCACAGAATAGAAACAGTCATATGTCAGCTGCATTGCGTGAGTTTCTTATTGATCATCCAAATATTGAAATCATTGAGCAAAAGTATTGTGAGCCAGGGCACAGCTCTATTCAGGAATGTGGTAATATACATAGTCAGATTGAGAAATCATTACATTCAGCAGAAATATTTAGTCCTCTTGGGTTGGTGAAAGCAATGTTGAATGTTAACCAACGTAAACCATTTTTTGTATACCAAATGCAAAAAAGCGATATTAAAAATTTTTCAAAAATTGCTAGTCTTCTGAACTACAAAAATGTTCCATACTTTAATGTTAAAACACTTGTATATAGGTTTAATGCTCCTGGTCATGTGTATTTTAAGACTCGTTTTACAGATATTTATAAAGAGGCACGGCTGTCTAAGCCAAAAAACACACGATCATCAGGAAGTAATCTTGAAGAATCATCAATTCCATTGGTATCTTGTTTTCGACAAAATATTGAGATTTCTAGTGAGAAGATAAAAGACATTGTTTCTATGTATCCTTACATGCCAGCTGTAGATGTTTGTTTCTATAAAACATTATTTCAGTAGTTGTTTTTTTAACTCTTTATCCGGATATACTTTATTTGTGTTATGCACTATTCAGTTTTATCTTGTATAAGGTTCATTTAAACTGTTCTTAACTTGTTATTTGTATTAAAGACATTTATTTTTTATTTTCAATAAATCTTTTTAGATAAAAGTAATTTTATTATAAATAATATAGCTTTGGTTAAAATCAGTTTGTTAAAATTGAAGCTGCCCATCCTACCAGAAGCAATATATCTAGAAAACTTATTAAATGACCATATCCATTTAAATTTGTCAACTAAGTGTTTTAGGGTCTATATTTGCTTTTAAATCCCTAAATTAAAAGTAATTTCTTGTAATCCATCAACTCCTCGCAAAACGTTCAAGTTGTATTTACTAAAAAATGGAGATAGCACAAAATAATATTAACACAAAACTAAAATTTAAAAGTCATTTTGTTCTATCTCCAAACAGGGTGGGGCCATAATAGCGATTTGAGAAAAAAAAATTTTTTCACAACAAATAATTATAATGAGCATATAGTCAAGTATTGAAAAACGTTTGCATTATTAAAAAATGTATTGCCACTTCTGCTGGATTGCAGTGTAAAACTTCAACTTGATTTATCTCAGTTTAAACAAATGGAGAGTTAGAACAAAATAATTCTAACCTGACGATATTAGTAAAAAGCATATTAATATCTTTATGAGACAAAAATAAATTTGTGTCATCTGTAACATTTATTGTTGTTAAATTTGATGATTTATGAAGATCATTTATGTAGGGTAACCTGGGGCAGAGTGAGACATTTAGGCTTTCTAGCATTGCACAAATTTTTTTTGAAATGCTAGATTAATTTTGGTTTATTATATTAAAAGTTTCATGTTTTTTTAATATTTTAAGGTAGTTTTATCAGTTTTTTTCCAATAATATGACATAGAAAAAGGGTTTAAAGCTTTTGAGTTGCGTCAATTTGATTAAAAAATCAAAATTTTTTTTTTTTTTTTTTGTGGAAAAAATCCACGTACACTGCCATTTTTTACCACAGAACAAACATATTATTAAGTTTGTAATCATTTATTTGTTATCTTTCAGCTCCCATTCTTCTTTTTATGTCAGACTATTTTGTTTCAAAGATATGTAAGAAATATATTACTTCACATTTACAGGGAAAGTGCGACAACGCTAGTTACTAAAAAAAATCGTCAAAGTAAACGTTAAGGAAAGCAAGTTTATAAACTTAATCAATCGTCAAAGTAAACGTTTACGATAGCAAGTTTATAAACTTGGCAAGTTTAACCATAGTCATAATTAATATACGTAGTCCGGCTAGTTTAAGATGAGTGAAAACTCACCTTAAAAACGGATGAGTGAAACTCATCCGGTTTTTCACGGGAACGGGAAAGGGAAGGGAAAAATAATCACGTGAGCATGCGTATTATAAGTTTTAATTTGTCTGAAGTAAAACTGCACATGCTCACGTGATTATTTTTCCCTTTTCTATCCCGTTCCCATAGAAAAATGGATGAGTGGTAAGCTTTTTTTTAGAACCCAGTCTACCAACTTTTTGTAAACAATTGCGCATTAAAAAGAATATTTACAAGAAGATTATTGATTTATCCTTGATTTTTGCAAATGCCTCGTGTTAATTGTTACATATTTGGTTCTGGAACTTCTCGAAGAAGTATAAATCTTTTTCTATTGGAAACATTTTCTTCCAATTTGATGTTTATAACAAAGAATCAAGAAGAAAAGTTTTACAAATTATAAATAAAAATATATCTTTAGTATAATATATTATAACTAATAATCAAATATAATATCAGATGACTTTTTGTTGGACCGACAGGCTTACTTCCTTCAATAAATCAACCAGTTAAGAGCTTTTCATTGGCAAATCCTTCTTTAGGCAGAATATAGTAGTTTCTCATATTACTAAAGCTCAACTCAAAGTCTTTGATTTGAGCTTTAGTAATGTATTTAAAGTTAATATATAATAGTTAAAGTTAATAAAGAAAATATATTTAAAGTTGTATGCCTTTGTTGAAACTAGGTTGTGTTTGTATTTCTACTTGACAAGTAGAAATACAAACACAACCTAGTTTCAACGAAGGCATACAACTTAAAATATATTTTCAAATTTAATTCTACAAGAAAACAATACAACACTTGGTTAACTTTATTGATAATATCTATTTGATTATCAAGTAGGTATGATTAATAAAGTTTTTATGGTGTGGTTAACTAGATTATTTTACTTTATTAAATAACTTAATTGTCGAGTAAACTTGATTGGTGTAGAAACTAGATTAAGTTTTTAATTCTACTTGATTATCAACTGCTTTTAATGCAAAAATTTGGATTTGAGAAAAGGGAACAGCATTCTCAGAGTTTTTCTTCTTTAATTTTAAAAATAAAAAAATTATAATATCAGTGGTTTTTATAAAGGAATTACTATAGTTGAAAAGGCTGAAAGGAAAAAATATGATGATTTGTTTCAAAAAAGTGAGTGACTTAGTTCAAAATATCATTTCAAGATTTTTAATCTTTAACGATATTCTGGTGTTATTACCAATTATTTGGCACTATGAAACCTATAATATTATATACCATATTATATACCCTATTTTCTTATAAAATTAATAATCTGTAAAGTAATTTGTAAAAATATTTTAATTGTAAAATTGCTAATTGAGAAAACAAGTTGTTAGATGAAATTCAAATATTCTCTATGCTTGTGTTCTTTAGGTCAAAAAATAATAAATAAAGATGATATTGATTGTGATAACTAAGCGATTCATTTTAAGACACATCAATCTTCATAACTTTTAAATAAAAAGGATAAATATGATGGATTTCCATTATCTCAAGCAAGTAAGTCTTTAGTTAAAAATGATAATGTAATGTTTGTTGTAAAATTTTGTACTTATTCAAATTTTGCACTTATGTCTATTTGTAATGTTTGCAAATTTGTTTGGCGCACTTATGCCAATTCACACTTTTGCCAGTTTGCAAGTTTAAAGCTATAGGTTATCCTGTAGCTTTAAACTTTAGTCCAGACAATTCTTTTAATCCAGACAATATTCATATATATGACTATACTAATAGTTAGTGAACACTAATAATCTGGACTACACTAATGGTTAGTGTGCTATTTTTTAAATAATAATTAATAGATAAACTGTATCGTTAAATTTAATTAAACATTTAGATTTTATGAGATAAAGAAAAACATTTTTAATACAGTAGTTAATTGTAATTTCATAAATTATAAAATATAACATTATTAAGTTATGGTATCTTTAGCTTTATGACAAATTCACTCATGGCCAAATTAAATATGGCAGCTGGAAAAGACAAAAGAATTTTTTTAGTCTAACCAAGCTATACAACTTAATAAAAGGTACGTTTAATAATAAAACTACAGGAGCCAAAATCCTGTAGATCCCTACTTGGTGTTGAGCATGGTCAACAATGTGGACTATTCAGAATACCAAGTGACTGCTGTTTTCTGTTAAACTTCATTATTGTTATTTAAAAAGTTTTATAGCAATTTCTATATATAAATTAATAGAAATTCTAAAGAAATTCTATAGGCCATATGTTTTTAAAGTTTATAGTAATTCTATTGAACTTTTTTTCCGGGATTTTGTCACTCCGCCACTGTAGTGGATCATTGTGTCTATTTATTTCTGGTTCTTTCGGATATTTCCTTAGCTGAGTTTCAATGCCTTTTAGTAATTGTTGTTTATGTGCCCTGCCACCAGCGGACGTAGACTGAATAATTTTATCAATAAATTGCCAGAGTAATGATGATGATGATGATGTAGAAAAATTATTAAGCCCGGCTTATTTTGGTGGATTTTCTTCAGTTTTGTCAATCTTCTGTTCAGCATGCTCAGATTGACTTCAATCTTGTTTTTTCAGCTGTCAGTGTTGCCTGTAAGAGGAGAATTTATTTTTAAATTGTGAGTCAACCAGCCTCGTCAGTATATAAAGAGGTTTCTCTTTTCAATGCTTTTAAAACGCTCATCCAATCATTTGATTAGGGTTGACATCATAGTCTTTATACCTGCATCATTGTAGAATATCGTGTGTCTTCCCTTCAGAATTTTTGTTGCGTTGTTGTTTGAAATTAGACTAAGCTTATTAAATTAAAAAGAAAAATAAATACAAATACCAAAACGAGTATGAAGTTTATAAAATATAGAATTACAAAAAAAATTGATTTTTATAAATAAAATATTAGGTATACATGTAAACACGGGCAAAAAAAATGTAATAAATATTTGACAAAATTCAAAACTCCGGCTAAAATTATGCCGGATTTGCTAAATTTTTGCCGGAGCCGAATTTAGGCCGGATTTGTAAAAATGGCCGGATTTCGGCCGGAGCTGGAGCTGGAGCCGGAGCCTAAATCCGGTACAGCCCTAATATATATATATATATGTATATATATATATATATATATATATATATATATATATATATATATATATATATATATATATATATATATATATATATATATATATATATATATATATATATATATATATATATATATATATATATATATATATATTAGGGTGGCCTTTAAAACAACTTTTTTGATAAAAACCTGCTCCCACGCCCTAAATGTGTTCTGTTTAATACAAAAACACTTGGTTTAAAATTTTTTTGAATAAAAAATATTTTTAAGGGGTCCCTCAAGACCCTTGAATATTTAATAGGTCCCTAATATTTTCAAAAAAAAAGTTTTTAAAAAAAATGTCAACCTGGTACTCAAATGAAGCGAAATTATATAAAAATTTTAAAAAATATATTTTGTTTTTAAAAAAAATTTAAACTTATTTATCAAAATTATCATAAAGTAACATAAAAAATGCATTTTTTTTTTAATTTAATTTTTTTTTTTTTTTGGTATTATTTATTACAGTAATCAATACAACTTCTTGATTGAATTGATGAAGGAAAGCACATCAGGCTTTCCTATGCTGACAATGGACATTGCTGCAGCCAAAGCAGCATTTTAAATGTGTTTTTAAAAAAAGTGTACAGTGGGTGCATCAACTACATTCTGAGCTAATTTGTTCCATCGGTTAGTAACTCGGTTTGTAAAGAAGTGCTGACGTTCTGAATTTCTTATGATCAGTTGCGGTTTTAAACATCGGCTGTTTCTTTTCAGATTATATTGTGAATTTCACAAAAAAGGCTGGGCTTGTGGTATAAAAAATTTAACTTCTTGTAACTGATGAGCAATTTTGTATTGCAGTATAAGGTCACTGTGAATTCTGCGTTCTTCCAGCGTGGTTAGATCTAGTAGTTGTAGTCATTTTTTGTAATTAAAATGTTTAATCGACGATATAACTTTCGTTGCACCTTTTTGCACACGTTCGAGAAGGACGATTTCTGATTTAAGATATGGAGACCAGGCTTGTACACAATACTCTATATGCGGTTAAACGTATAGCTGGTACAATTTCTTCTAAAGCTGGAGGCTACGGCATTGAAATGTCTTTTTTAGGCGACCAAGCATTCAATTTCCGGCCGAAGCTGCTGCTTCTACTTGTGCTTTTACTTTGAGGTTGTCGGATATTAGTACCCCAAGGTCGCACTCAATGCACATTGGAGATAAGTTATGTCGGTTACCGTTGATGTCTGCCATGGTATAGGTATGTGTTGATTTATTTTTGCGGCAACCAATGTCCATTACTTTGCACTTCTCGATGTTGAAGTGCATAAGCCATTTATGTGACCAACTTACAGCGTTGTCAATGTCCGTTTGCAGTATTTCATAATCAGAGGATGATTGATTATTATTTATAATTCCTATGATCTTGCTATCATCGACGTATAACTTGGTATAATTGCTAATGCCATCTGGATAGTCATTGACAAAAAGCACAAACAGCAGTGGTCCATATTTTTTTCATTTTTTGTCAAAAAACATAATTTTTTAAGTAATAAAACCAAAAAGATCAATTTTTTTTTAAATGAATATTATTTTTGAAATTTTTATATAATTTTGCTTCATTTGAGTACCAGGTTGACATATTTTTGAAAAACTTTTTTTTTTAAATATTAGGGACCCGTTAATCATTCTAGGGTCTTGAGGGACCCCTTAAAATATTTTTTATTCAAAAAAAATTTTAAGCCTAGTGTTTTTGTATTAGAACACATTTAGGGGGTAGGAGCAGGTTTTTATCAAAAAGTTGTTTTAAGAGCCACCCTAATATATATATATATATATATATATATATATATATATATATATATATATATATATATATATATATATATATATATATATATATATATATATATATATATATATATATATATATATATATATATATATATATATACATATATATATATATATATATATATTTATTTATTGAGATAATAAACCACTAAGTTTTTGCATAATAGTTAAAATGATAAGTTTTTGTGTAATAATTGAAATTATAAATTTTAATAACTCTTTAATAATTGGTTTATTAAATTGGTGTGGTATATCAAATGAGAGAAAATTTAAAATACTAAATAGTGGTGTAAATAACTCTATACTGCCAAAAATGGGCTTGGTGCATTTGCCTTGTATACCGATCTCGTAAAACTACAGCAAAGCAGGATCGGCTTTTGGTTCGGGCGAGTTAGTCCAATTGTTTTGCCAAGGCTTCAGATCTTGCAAGCTGCATGAGGAAAAACCATGAAGTTCATCTGGCAGCAAGGACAGTTAGAAAACGCCTACAGCATACTGGTTTGAATGGGAGAATTGCTGCAAAGAAGCCTTTATAACATTGCGAAAAAAGCAACCTTATAACATTGCGAAAAGAAGAGCATTCGCGAAGTGTGCAAAACCTGGACTGTCGTACAATGAAATAAAGTGTTATGGAGTAATGGAAGTACCTTTACTGTTTTTTGTGGAGCTAAAAGAGCTTATGTGAGGAGAAGAGTTGGTAAATGATTTAGTCTTTCGTGTGTAGCTCACACAGTAAAACATGAAGGAGGCTCTCTTATGGTATGGGGTTGCATGTCAGGATCAGGTATAGGTCATTTATATCATTGTACAAGCACGGTAAACCAGCATAAATATTTGGAAATATTTATGGAGGGCATGCAAAATACTAGTCTTATAGTCAGAATTTCTTATGTTTTATTAGTGGCGCTTATTACTGACAATGCAGAGTCATTTTTATTTCAATGTGGTGCTGTTTTATTTTATATTGTGCCAAAAATGAATAAAATTCTCTTGTTTTTCAACTGTGGTCATGACTTTATGCCGCTACTTTATATATGTGTATATATATATTTTTTTATGTACTAATTTAGGAAAGTGTTTACTTTTATGGATTGAACAATGTCTTCCACTCGCAACTATAATTACAAAAATTAGCAGGCCCTATTATTATTAAAAAAAAAAGTTTTTCAAAATTATGTGATCTAGGTACTCAAATAAAGCGAAATTTTATAAAAATTTCAAAAATAATAATTTTTTCATATAAAAATTATTATTTTAGGTTTTATTGCATAATAGCTATAGTTTTTTAACTAAAAGTGAAAAAGGTGCAATTTTACATGTTTTTTACTAACAATTTTTTTCGGCAATATGATTTTTATAAAACAATTATTATTTTCGAATTTTTTATAAAATTACGCTTCTTTTGAGTACCAGGTTGACCTACTTTTGAAAAACTTTTTTTCTCCAAAATATTAGGGTACCGGTAGTTTTCCCAATAAAGTTGCGCCCTTTCAATCTATATCAATCATTCTCATATTTGATAGTATCAAAATTAATAACTATTAGCAATGTTTAGAGCCTGTAACAAGAAAAAAAAAATTTTATGACCCACCCTAATATATATATGTGCGTGTGTGTGTTTATATATATATATATATATATATATATATATATATATATATATATATATATATATATATATATATATATATATATATATATATATATATATATATATATATATATATATATATATATATATATATAACATTTCTATTTTAAAAACTTATTACTATTATTATTATTATTATACTAAAGTCCTATTATTACTGTTCAGATTTATCATATTAATGTCTGTTTTAAATATATAGTTTATTCTTTTAGTTTGTGCATCGACTGCTCACGAATCATACACAGAGTCGATTGTCGATGCAATAAATACTGATTCGTTTAAGCGGGCAACTTTTGCTCGTGTTAAAGTGCCTTAAATCCAACAGATATCATCGTTACGATATTACTTTGTTTGTAAATTGTTTTAGGAAATAAATTTAAAAATAACTTTTAAATAAATTATTTATTTTGCTTGTTTTTTTAACCAACATAACCTTTCAAACAATTTGATAATAGTACCTATGGATTTGGCAATATTTTCTGAAAAAGAACGTCTTTTATATGTTCAAAAGACGTTTTTTATGGTTTAATTTGGGTTATTTAAGGACGTTTTTTAAACGTTTTTTTTAGAACGTTTTTTAAACAACTTTTTTAAAACGCTTTTTCAAAAACGTTTTTTAAGGTATTACCATTCTGAACGTTTAAAAAACGTTTTTTTTTTTTTAGTTAAAAAAACATTTTAAAAACGTTAATGTGCTTACTGGGATGCACACTGGTTTAAATTGCTTTTTTTGGATTCTAGCAGATCAAAAAAGATTATTTAGCTCATTAAATTATAATATTTGATAATTATTTTTATACTAATTTGTTTTTTATATCTGGACTTAACAATTAAAAAAAACAACACTTTTTAATATTTTTTCGATATTTTTGTTGACCCCATGATGGTACTCCATTCAACCTATGTCTGGCTGCGTCCTTATTCTAGCCGATTTTCAAAAAATCTTTAATGCAGGGTTGTATTGATTGCTTTAAAGTAAAAATACAATATTTAGACTTTAAAACTTATAAATATGTAGTTTCAAGTACTTATTGATTTCTTAACTGCTTTGAGAACATTTTTTTTTTTTTTAACATCTTTACTTCCAACAAGGCTGCAAGCAACCTTGTTGGAAGTAAAGATGTTAAAAAAAAAAATGTATGTATATATATATATATATATATATATATATATATATATATATATATATATTTTTTTTTTTTTTTAACATCTTTACTTCCAACAAGGCTGCAAGCAACCACTATAAGAGTTGGAAGTTACTGGAAGAGAAAAGACTAAATCTGTAGAGCAAGATAACGATTGACTGATGACTTAAAAGATTGCAAATTATATGAAACAGGAAAGCAAGATGAAGGAAGCGAATTCCAAAGAACTGATGTTCGAGGAAAAAAACTAGAAGAATAAGAGTTTTTGAAGCACTTAGGAACAGTCACAGAAAAAGGATGAGACTTAATTGAATGGCGAGTAACACGAGAATGAATTTTAGTAGATGGCACAAGGGACGCTAGCTCTTTAGAGCAGTGCCCATTATAGTATTTGTAGAAAAGAGAAAGAGAAGCAACATTACGACGATGTGACAAAGGTTGGAGATTGGCTGCCAAAGCAGGTCCAACTATGTTTACAATTCGTTTTTGCACCTTGTCTAAAAGAGAAAGAGCATCATTAGAAGATCCGCCCCAGATGTGGCAACAGTATTCCATACAGGGACGGATTTGAGATTTATAGAGATAGAGAATAGAATCTGGAGTAAGAAAGTGTCGAGCTCAATAAAGAGATGCAACCTTAGCAGATGCTAATTTTGCAATGGATTTGATATACGGTTTAAAAGAAAGATCAGAAGTAAGAGTTAATCCTAGAAGATGAATGGTAGATGACTCATCTAGTACATTACCATTCATAAATATAGGAAGATCTAAATTATTACGATAACGATTGGCCGAATAAAATTGAGTTTTATCTGAATTAAAGTTCACCAGCCACTGTGAGCCCCATGCTGTAGCAGAAGTGAGATCCTTTTCAAGCTCAGATACCCCCTCCAAGCAATCAGAGAGTGTAGGCTTCTTATCATGACAAGAGTAAATGGTAGTGTCGTCAGCGAATAATGCCACCTTAGATGTGAGAATATCTGGAAGATCGTTAATGTAAATTAAAAAGAGTATAGGGCCAAGGATTGAACCTTGAGGAACCCCTGAAGTTACAGGATGTGAAGATGAGTGTTGTCCATTGAGGACAACTTTTATACTACGATTGGAAAGAAAGGACTCAATAATCTTAAAGACGTTACCAGCTACACCATAAGAAGAAAGCTTATGGAGAAGACCAGCATGCCAAACTTTATCAAAAGCTTTAGAAATGTCAAGTGCGATAGCCTTAACCTCTCCACCTCTATCTAATGCACGGTAAAACCTATCGGTTATTACTGTTAGCACATCAGCTGTAGAACGAGAAGACCGAAATCCATATTGATGATCAGAAAGTAAGTTATTTGATTCAAGATGAGAGATTAAGTGTTTGTTGATTAAAGATTCAAAAACCTTGCTTATGACAGGAAGAAGACTAATGGGACGGTAGTTAGATGAATCAGATCGCTCTCCGGAATTTTTGAAAATAGAGATAACAGATGCTGCTTTCTAGCATGATGGAAAACAAGACTCTGATAAGCACTTGTTAAATAGTTTAGAAAGTATGGATGAAAGCTCCGGAGAACACCTCTGCAAGACTACAACAGGAATGTTGTCAGGACCACAAGCTGTTGAAGAGTCTAAGCAGGAAATTACTTTAGATACAGAAGCTGAAGTGATGCGAATGTCAAGCAAGGGATCAACCTGTTTGACGGCTATGTCAGGTAAAACGCAACTAGTGGAATCAAGAGATGATATTGATGAAAAGTTCTTAGCAAACAATTCAGCTTTGTCTTTAGATGAGGTGACAAAGTCTAAACCATACAAGAGAGAAGGAATAACAGATTTGCCCTTATTATTGATACTGTTAAAGATTCTCCAGAAGTCTCGAGAGCCTAATTTTTGTGATGAGATACGAGATTTAATGACCTGGGAATAGCGAGCTTTGGCGTCAGACAAAACCTTTTTACAATGGTTTCTGGCGATAGTGAACAGATGTCTGTTTTCTGGAGAATTGTTTTGCTGATAGATATGGAAGTAACGGTTTCGATTAGAAATTGCTGCAGCGCAATGTGAGGAAAACCAAGGAGAAGAGTGAGGCTTGACCTGGAATCGTCGAGAGGGAATAAAAGATCCCATGCCAGCCTGAATCCACGAAGTTATGTAAGGAGCACATTTGTCAGCAGGAAGACGAAAGATTTCTACCCAAGGGCCATCACGAAGAAAATCACGGAAAGAGTCCCAGTCAGCTTTAAGGTAGTTGTAAGTATATATATATATATATATATATATATATATATATATATATATATATATATATATATATATATATATATATATATATATATATATATATATATATATATATATATATATATATATATATATATATATATATATATATATATATATATATATATATATATATATATACTAGGTTGGTTGAAAAGTTCGCGGAGCGGCACCTATGTTGCAGTAGTAGAAACAAATTTATAACTGTATTAAACGTATTCATTCTTCGTATGAACGCATAAAAAATTTCAAGTCGATATGTCATTTCAGTCTTTGTTTACAAGCTATTGAAATTAGACGTGTCATAGTATTTTTTAAAATGGAAAATATTGAACATCGTGCTGTAATAAAATTCTTTGTGAAAAAAGGTTTAAAGCCCATGGAAATTCATAATGAAATGGTAAATGTGTTGGATGATGATGCTCCTTCAAAAACAACAGTATGCATATGGGATGCGGAGTTTCAACGTGGGCGTTCAAGCCTTGAAGATGACCCTCGCTCTGGACGTCCAAAAAGTGCTACTACTGAAGAAACGATTAATGCTGTGCATGACATGGTTATGGATGATAGACGATTGACCAAACGTGAAATTGCTGAGGCTGTGGGCATCTCAGATGAACGGGTATTACACATCTTGCACGATGAATTACGTCTGAGAAAGCTGTTGGCAAGATGGGTGCCGCATTCGCTAACTCTGGATCAGAAACGCACTCGAGTAAAACTTTCTCAAGAACATTTGGCCCGTTTTCAAAAGAATAAAACAGATTTTGTGCGTCGATTCGTAACCATGGATGAGACTTGGGTCTCATCCATGGTTACGAACTATGATCTATGAACACTATGATCCGAAGCTGCGACAACAAACTGCAGAGTGGACAGAACCCGGTTGTTCAGCTCCGAAGCAAGTGAAGGCGTCAAAATCGTCAAAGAAGGTTATGGCATCAGTTTTTTGGGATGCGAAAGGAATTTTATTAATAGATTACCTTCAAACCGGTAAAACGATAACAGGTGAATATTATAAAAATCTTTTGGACCAGTTGGATAAAAAAATTCGTGAGAAAAGACCTGGTTTGCTGCATAAAAAAATCATTTATCACCAGGACAACGCACCTGCTCATATCAGCGATGTTGCAAAGGCGAAATTGGTTGAATTAAAGTACGAACGCTTGGAACATCCACCCTATTCACCAGATCTGGCTCCGTCCGACTTCCACCTCTTTCCACATCTCAAAAAATTTCTACGTGGAAAGCGTTTCTCATCACATGAAGAAGTCATTGCAGCCGTAAATGGGTATTTTGAAGGCCTTCCGGAATCGCACTTCAGAGATGGGATACATGAATTGGAGAATCGTTGGAAAAAGTGTATTGCTCTTAAGGGACAATATACTGAAGAATAAAGTCATTTTTTGAATCATAAAATTGTTTTTTCATTTCCGCTCCGCGAACTTTTCAACCAACCTAGTATATATATAATAACGAACCCATGCCAAAAATTTCTATACTTCAAGCAATGAAAGATCTTGTTTCTTCGTGGAATTTCGTGTTTCTTCGTGGAATTTCTTGTTTCTTCGTGGAATGCAGTGTTGAAGGAGACTGTCATCAACTGCTTTAAAAAAGCTGGTATCAGCAAAACAAACAAGAGTATTGAAGAAGCTGATGATGATCATCCTTTTAAATTTTTGACAGAAGAACTTGACCGTTTGCGAGAGTTAGATCCTCGTGACGTCCAAGAAGATCTCTCAGCGGAATCTTACATTGGTTTAGATTGCGATGTAGTAACCACCGGTTCACTTGCTACTGATGCTGAAATCATTGCTCAGATTTTAGATCCTAATTTTGAAAACGACGATAATGAAGTTGAAGATAGCGTTGACAAAGCTATATATATATATATATATATATATATATCTAAAAAAAAAAAGAGTATGTTATATTGTAGAGGACTAAATTTGCAACATATTAGGTGAAATTATAAAATTGTTAAAACATTGTTAGACATAAATTATTTTTTTTTAATGTTGATTTAGGTGTCCCTACGATCATATCACAGAGCACCGCGGAAGAGCATTTAATAGGAAGTTCACGTCCCTTCCTAACCGATGTCGCAAAACTTGCCCAGAGGTGGGGTTTGAACTGCGGATCCTACGTTTCTGAGGCAAGTGCGCTACCACTGCGCCACAGCTGCATGAATTGAGGCTACAAAGTTTGTCCAGATTTTTAATGGTAACATTCTGCATATCTGTAATCTGTCTATAAAACATGAGATAATCCCTGACCTGCTAAAACTAGCAAACGTTGTCCCTATATTTAAAATATTATGTTGCTTACACAAAGTAGTGAGCACAAAGAACTTTGTGCAGGGAGGATCAAGCGTGGTTCTATGAATTTTTATGAGATGAATTCGTGGTTCAATTCTCACAACCCATTTAATGTATGAGACCAACTAGAGTCTCTAGAATCAGGGCTTGTAAATCAATTTAAGGTGACTTGTGAATCAGGTGACTTGTGATTTTTCTGAGAGTATTGGTGCATCAATACATGCACAAATGAATTACATATAATACACACAAATCTCTCTTAAGAAAATTAATCAATTCAAATCTCTTTAAAGAAACTATTCAAATATTAAAGTCAAAATGAAAATATATAATTTGATTCTTTGATGTTATTTTTGCATTTATCAGTAATTGTTGAGAAAAAAAAAAAATTTGCAGTATCAACATCATGCCACTTCTTGTAACAGTATCTAAATATTTGATTAAAATATTTTTAGAATTACCGATCTGTTCGAAGTTAAAGCCATCCAAAAATGTTCAAGAATTACTTCTAACACGTATTGTATGCATGCAAGCAATACACATTTACAGTATCATGGCAAGAGTCATTTTTATCATCAACTACTTCTTCATCAACTTTCATATTTATCTACTTAGATAAAAAGTTGCAATTTAAAATTTTAATTTAGTTTCATTCAATACTGAAATCTAAGATATTTATTAATAACTAATTTAGGCTAAGAATGGATGGGATATTCATGTATGTATGTATGTATATATATAATGTTGAAATAAAAAATTTGTGTTGCGTACCAAACATGACAAGTTTTTGAAAAACTTTTTACAATATTAGGGACCGATTAAATGTTCGAGAGTATGTAGAAACCCCTAAAAAAAATTTTTATTGAAAAATATTTTAAATCTAGTATTGTAATGTTATGTAGAACACATTCAAGGGGTGCAGCAGACAATTTCAAAAAAAGTAGTTTTTACAATCACCCTAATATATATATATATATATATATATATATATATATATATATATATATATTTATATATATATTAGGGGGCTCGTTTTCCAAAATCATATAGTCTCACTTTATAATAACATTAAGAAATTATTTTAAGTAATTTGAATACATGATTTTTATTAATCCCAGTGTCAAACAAGTGTTCGTCCAAATCACTAAATTAATAGAACCTAAGCATTCCAAAATCGAAATAGATATAATTTCTGATTGCTGAAATGTTCATCGTTAGCGACTATGGCTGATTAAAGTTTGGAAATATATCTGTAAGGGCAAAAGAAGTAGAGTGACTATGGAAAGTGGAATTTTCACTACATATAGAAAGTAATTACTCTATAATAGGCTTAATTTTGGACCCCCAATATCTGCACAATAAATGTAAGTTTTCAAAAAAAAGAAAAAAAGACCAGTAGCTTAATTTCATTGTTTTCAACAAAAATAAAATACGGTTTTAATTCTGCGACGGCTTAAAATTACGAGGATAGTTACCGTTTGATGAACTTTACTGTTTAATACTCCCATGTGTCATGAAGTTTTTACTAAAACTCACCACAGTTAATGACTTGTTCATGTCTTAGTTTCTAAAAAAATAAAAAGTATATGCCGCCTAAGTCATTAAGATCCCAATTATATTTATCACAAATTTTATTTGATAAGATTTACTCAAAAATCATCCACACAAAAATAGCAAATGTCAAAAAATTTATTACATGGATTTTCTAAATTTGCGCCTACAAAAGTTCGATTACAACAAAATTGAGCAAGGAGATAATACTTCACCTTGATTTAAACAATCCATATTTAGATTTTTTGGTTAGCTGGAGTACTTTTTAGGTTTACAATTTATCACAAAACAATTTTATGTAATCGCCTAACTATGGTTAATTCAAACTTGTAAAACTTTAAGGTACTAAGCGGAAACTTGAGAAACACGAGAGTACAAAATATGATTGATATTATATGGGTTAAAATTTAAAACGTATAAAATCTCAGATGTGATATTTTACATACATGCAAGATATTCATTTAATTCAATGAGAATTACACGATTATTCTATAGATTCAGTTTAATCTCAACTCAGTTCACTCAGAACTTTATTTTCGATCAAAAGCAGTTTTTTCACTTTTTGTGGTTTATTAAAAACATTATATTCGAACTGTTCCATTACTGATTGTTCTCGACTAATTCTTCTTGTTTTTCTTCAACTATTTTACCATTTTTTATATTACCAGCAATGTGTTCATCACAGGCACCCAAAACAGTTTCCTTTGAAATATTTTTTTTATTTCCCGCATCTAGAACAGTTTCCTCCAAAATTATGTTTTTATCTCGTACATCTGTAACAATCTCCTCAATAACTATTGGCTTATCTCTGGCATCTATAGCAGTTTTATTCGAAATAAAAAGGTTATCATCAATATCCAAAACGGTTTCGTCCAAAGCTATACGTTTATCTCCAGCATTTAAAACGATTTCGTCCAAATATTTATGTTTATCTCCAGTATCTATATTAGCTTCATCCTCATTTATATGTTTATCTTTTACATCTATAACGGCTTCCTCTAAAACGCTGGATTTTGGTTTTTGCTGAATACAATTAACAGCAAGTGAAACTTCTTTGCACAAAACAATGGTTTTTGGCTCAACAATACTTCCAGGAGGTGTCGCTACCTCGCAAACAGCAAGCGGATCATAAAGATCATCACCATCATTATCTAAATTTCAAAAATTTAAAAATCAATATTCAACGATTTTAACATGCGCTTCAAGTCGAGTTTTTTAAAGTAAAAGAACTTTCATACAAATAATTTATAACTAAAATTATCACTAACCAAATTTGATAAAGTGTACTAGCTTAATAATTTATGTTTTAATTCGCCTATAAAATTATTTACTTTTTTTTTTTTTAAAAAAAAAAAAATATCTTTTAAATTTAATCATTGTTTAGTTAATTAATTTTCCCTCCGGGGTCACAACGACCCCAGTTATGGCTTTTTTTTTGTGAAATTGGTAATTCTTTTACAGAGGAAAATTAAGTTATAAATTTAATTTTTACATAATTCGCTTATTTAGTTTGATTTCTAGAGCAACTTTATGGAGAACTTATACAATTGAGAACAGGTAGAAAATGAGCAAAAATTTCATCTCTTAGTAAATATGTTTTATCTCTAAGTAAATATGTTTTTTCTCCTAATATATGTTTTATCTATTATATTATCTATTATATATATATTTATTATCCCTTGCTAAACTGTTGGTAGTGTAACCAAGCAGCAGCGAATTAAAATTTTATAAAATATACAAAAATTGGTTCATATGCTCATGTATCAACTTTATATATACCCTTGCAGAGTTCAATCAGAAAAATTAACAGAAAAAATAGAGTAATTTGAAACATATTTAGGTTTAAAAAGAATTTATTTAAACTTTGAGTTGACAACTTTTGTTACCACACAAACCACTTAAAGTAAATAAAGAAACAAGACTGATCAAAAGTTTTAAAAGAAGTTGTTACAATAACTTTCTATATCCCTCCTGTTAAGATTAATTTGTAATCCTTTATATCCCTTAATAAACATAAAAAATAAATAAATTCTGATATCCTACAGCCCTGGTACTGGTCATTTTAGCATTCATGGAGTTGTTTAATGCTAGAAAAAAACCCAGTAAAAATAAAATAAGATTTTACTAAAAGTAAAAAAAAAGAAGATATTTTATATATTTAAAAAAAATAAATAAAGTTTCAAAGCATATAAAAAATAAAAAGATTATATTTTACTTAATAATTTTATACAATATATTTATATATATTTGCCTTCTTTATTTATGATATAATAATTACTTATCTATTTACTACCTACAAAATTATTTCCGCAAATTTATTAGTTCTTAAAAAATAAAATAAAATAAAAAAAAAGAACCTTTATTTTCTTGCTCATTAAAAAATTCCTTGCTATTAATAACCTCTTGATCAGTTGAGAATTCACTGTAGTTTTTGTCAGTTTTGCTTGGCTATAAAAAATTTAAACTTTAAAAACTTTATAATAACAAAGCATAATGTACACAGTAAATGCAAATATGGTACTACATAATTTATACAAACAAAATATACATTTTATTATACATATTATACATTTTAAATATACATTTATTATGCATACAAACGTGATGTAACGTTAGGTTTATGTCACCCAAAAGACAACTGGTAATTGAACTACTATTTTAGACATTATTTTGTTTATATTTTTTAAAATCATTAATTGCGTGCAAAACAAAGAAAAAAAAGGTTAACTACTGTTAAAAAATTCTGATCCTAATCTTGATTTAAAATTACTTTCTTAAATTTTATTCATATTACAACAGCTTCTTTTTTAACACTGCCAGATGCATCATTAATATTCCTTAATATTATTTTCACTATTCCATAGTGAAAATAATAAAATACAATTTCAAAAATATGTGGTTAATTTCAATCTAGCTGACTTTTACTTCCATTTAGCAAATATTAACTTTATATGAATTTTGAAGTTTTTGTTAAAATAATCACAAAAAGATTAGAAAAAAATTTATATAAAACAGTATTATTAATACTCTTTTGTAACCAATAAATATTTGGTTACCCTGTTGAGCAATTGAGTGCAACTTTTTTGTTTATTTCAGTTGTTCTTTGAGAGGACTGGTTGTCCCATAATGGACAACCTTAACACTACATTGTTGACATACTTAAAAAGATTAACCTACCTTCTTTTCAGTTTTTGAATAACGGGAATCAAAAGCTAATGGTGGTAAGTTAGTATTTTTTTTATCTTTAAACTTAAATTCTGTGTCTGGACCATTATCGTGATTTTTGGAAGGTGATTTTCCACTCAATAAACTTTCGCTTGGCCTGCTTAAAGACCTATCTTGAGAATGATTCCTTCTTTCTCTTGAATCATTTCTCTTAACCCAATCATCTCTAAACTCATCTCTTCCATTACGATCACGCCGATTATTTCTATTTTCATCATTTCTGCTTTGACGATCATCTCTACGACCCCTTTCATCTCGTTGTGTGTCACGTTCTTTTCTATCATCTCTTCGGTCATCTCTTCGACCATCCCGATCAATTCTATCATCTCGACGATCCTTCTCCTTCCATTCAAATTTATGGGGATCTCGCTCATTGTAATTGCGATTAACTTCTCTGCCTCGCAGATCACGGTCATCTCTGGACCTATCTGGACTTAAAGGTTTTCTTTCAACTTGATCCACCTTGTAATCTTGATCATTTTTAAACATATTAGGCTCATTAACTAAAGAAGACTGTTCTTTACAATGCATCTGAGTAATACCTTGTTCTTTTCGTGGTTCCCATGATGATACAGGACCATTAAAATTAGGGCGTGGCAAAGAGGCTCTTACAGACATTGGAGGCCCCTGCATAGGCATGGGCATACCAGAATGATTACTACTTTGCTCAGAAATATGCATGTTGAAGTTACGTGAATTTAATGGTTGTTCTTGTGGAAATCGTGGGCTATTGAAACGATTTTCTGGCGTAAACCAATGTCTTTCAAATGGTGGGCGCTCCCCAGGTAATAGCTGAGACCCAAAACGTTCCCCAGCCATTGGCATGTGATGGCGTTGTGGTTCTCCAGGTGGAACAGGGGGTCTTCCATGAAAAGGAGGTCGATTACCAAAGTCACAGTGTTGCATTGAACTATGTGAAGACATTCCTGGCTGAAACTGAGGATGAATCTGTTTAAGCAAATCTCTGGGATCTCGAGGCATGTCATCATGAACATGAAAATTAGGATTATTGTTAATATGCGGACCACCTCCTTGCATTGGAATCATGTGTTGTGGCGGAGGTCGAAAAGGCATCGGCAACATCTGATGTAAAGGAGGATACTGTCCTCTAAACCCTGGTCCTGGAAGGCCCATCCCTGGTAAAGGTAAAGGACCAGGAGGCATGATAAAAGGACGAGGAACTGACATGTCTGAAGGAATAGAAGTTTCTGTTGAGGATTCAAAAAATTCTTCATTATCTAAATAAAGTTAAAAAGGTTAAATAAATTTGATCAATATCTGATTAAGTGAATATACAGATTAAACTTTTACCATTAGGAAGTGTTAATCCTACAGGAAGTGTTACTTCATCAATAATTGAACCTTCTAATAATGAAGAAAGCTCTTGTTCATTAACTAGGTCACATGGAATATATGCACACCCAAAACTTTCATCCCAAAATTTAGAATAAGGCTGCAAACCTTTTGCTTGACCCCATTCCATCTAAAAATAGAGGCATCATTTAGTGAAATCAAACAACTATTAAAAAAAATTAAAACAGTAGACCAACAAAATATGATATTAAATATGCAATTTTTCATAATATATCATATATCATAGTGGACAATTAAACAGTTTCTATGTTGACAACATCCACATGCCACACTACAATTTAAAAATGAGAAGAAAAAGTCATAAAAATATTATGAAAAATTAACAAAAACTGCTTCTATGACAGTCTTGATCAAAAGTTTGAAACATTTTTAAAATTTGCAAAAATTTTTAAAGATTTGTTTCAAAATTCTTTTTTATATTCAAAGTTTTGAATATTAAAATTATATGCATAGGTAATTTATTTCTTAAACCACAAAATTTGTTTAGTCATAATTTGTTATTATTTTAGCAAAAAATTAAATTATCATTTATGGGAAAAACTAATGAATTAATAAAATTTGCATGAAAAATGTTTGACACTGCTATTGCGCTGCACATTTTAATGTAGCACACAGCTGCATCACAAAAACATTGAAGCATTAAATGAGCAATAAATGAGCATTAAATTCCCTCCCTTTATTAACCCTCCTCAAACCTATTGTAATGATAACGTAACCACCACCACAAATACAAAACACAACATACGAACATTTATTATTGTGTCTTCTCTCCCAACTATTACAACCCGCAAACACTATAGTTAGGCAGGCGAAAGTATTGACATAAACCCAAAATGTAATCGTTAAATAAGTTATTATGAACATATTTATTGCTTTCAGAGTATAGTTGTCATTTGGTGAGACTTGCAAAATTTAAAAAGCTTGGTATTTGCAATTAGAAATGCAATTTCCGCAATATAAGTTGTTGAATAGTGTATAAAATGTGTTAAATTATACTTAACTGTTGAATAATGAAAACATTTTATTAAGTAATTTTGCTTTTAAAAAAAGAAAATTATTTATGACATTTTAATTATTTGAAACATGCAATACGTAATTTTTAAGCACTTTAAAATACATGTAAAACCGGGTCAAAACAATTATCAGTTAAAATGCAATAACTTTTTTAATATATTTATTTTTGTATTTTTTCATTAGATAGATGTAAAAAAAAATACTGAAGAATATATAAATCAAACTATCAAAATAATAATCAAACTATCAAAATAATAAAGGTAAAAAAAAAAAGGTTGCGGTTTTAGGCAACATTATGATAAAACCGCACACTCAAGAACATTAAAATCACACATTAATTGTTTTAATTTTCAATTTTGTCTTAACCATTATTTTTAAACACATTTTAAATTAAAAAAACTATATTAATTCTTTACAATTTTGCAACAAAAAAAAAAAATCAGTTTTATACAAGAGTTTAAATACTAAATTTAATAATATTTATTTAACAATAAAAATTATTAAAAAAATATTTATTACAAGAAAAAACTTCAAAATTAAATTTAATGAACTTGAACTAAATTAAAAAATTCCAAATTTTTGTACAAAAACATCAACATTTTAAAACATTCATTTGTCATTCTGTTTTAATTTGCATACAAAGTGTTTAATGCATCAGAGAAAAGGTGTTCACTTGGTGCACTGGTAACAGGCGTACATTAAATCATTGTTGAAATACAATACAATATTGGAAACACATTTTTATTTTGATGCCAAAATTGTAAAACCATTTTGCTCATTTACTGACAATTTTATATAACTAACTTATTTCTTTTTTTAAATCTAAACTTATTATTTTGTCACTATCATTTCTGGAAACATCATCTTGATTGTCAAATCTTTTTTGTCAAAAACTTTTTTGATTTGATTGTCACCTTTTTAACTGGAAATATATCACAACCTTTTTTTGTCAAATGAAATTCTGACAAAAATTCTCTAAAGCATTTTAAAACATTTTTTTTTTCCTCGCATTTTTCAAAGAATTGAAAACTTTTATAATTTGGATCCAAAAGTGGCACATAATAAAAACAAATTATTGTAATATACTGTAGCTTACAGGGCCGACATAAGTAGGTAAAACGTAGAGAGCGCCATTAAAATTTTAGCTGACTAGAAAAAGGAAAAAAAAAACCCTGTTTTTTTAAATTGACCAAGTGACTGTTCTGAAAATCTACATTTACTGACTTACTTATCTAAAAGAGTCGCTGGCCTTGGTAGCTTATTCAATTCTAAAGATATTTGTGTTTTAACATGTTTAGTTTTTGGATAATTTATGAAATATTTTCTTAATGTATATCATTAAACCTTTGGGACCGAAAATTTAAAGAAAATTTTTTTATTTTTGCGGTATTATGCAGTAAAATGATCATGTATTAGCAAACTTATTCAAAAATTATAATAGAAATGATATCATGAACC
The DNA here is from genome assembly GCF_022113875.1 of Hydra vulgaris. Lineage (NCBI taxonomy): Eukaryota > Metazoa > Cnidaria > Hydrozoa > Anthoathecata > Hydridae > Hydra > Hydra vulgaris. Next base: position 29,004,807 of record NC_061158.1, on the reverse strand, counting down.
CAAATTATTTATATTATATATTTATAAATTTCTTTAGTTAACTAAAAACTTAGTTGATTAATTTTAGTTAACTAAAAAGTTCAGGTAATTTTAGTTGGACTAAAAAGTTAGTCAGGTATTTTAAGGTAACTAAAAAGTTAGTCGACTAATTTTAGTTAGACTAAAAAGTTAGTTGGGTATTTTAAGTTAACTAAAAAGTTAGTCGACTAATTTTAGTTAGACTAAAAAGTTAGTTGGGTATTTTAAGTTAACTAAAAAGTTAGTAGGGTAATTTTAGTTAACTAAAAAGTTAGTTGGGTATTTTAAGTTAACTAAAAAGTTAGTAGGGTAATTTTAGTTAACTAAAAAGTTAGTCGACTAATTTCAGTTAACAAAAAAGTTAGTCGACTAATATTAGTTACGGTTTTCTTTAGTTTAGTTACAATTTTTAGTTTTGGTCACAACACTATAAAATAAATGAACAATATAACGTAAACTATTTTTTAAAACAATGTTCCAATCTTTTGATCATTATTTTACACTTCTTGGACAACATTGATAAAACTAGCACTGGAACAAAATAAAACTAGCACTGGAACAACATGAAATATATACTAAAATAACTGGAATAACAAAAATACTGATACTGAAAAAAAGCCAGTAACAAAAACATTAAAATAATGTGAACTTGAAAAAAAATAATAATAATAATAACTAATATATCACAAAACTAGTTTAATTAAAAATAGTTTATATAAATTTAAGAAATTTTAAAATACTTAATTAAAAAAATATAAATCTTTCTTTTGTCAATAAATAAAATATCAAACATTTGTTTGTTTTCTTAAATTTAAGAAATAAAATATTTGACTGTTTTATTTCTTAAATTTTGGTTTTTGCAAGTAACTATTTCTATTATTAGAAATTTTAAATATTGCACTAATAAAAAATGCTTAAAGAGAAAAGTATTTTGCTCACATTTATTCCTTTAGTTTTCATTGTTAATTCATATGTTTTTAGATGTGACAATTTTTTTCAGCCTAGTATAAAAATTTTTAAAACTAATCTGTCTAAAAAAAGAGACCTTACCTTTACATCATATCCACCTATACGCTTGTTTTTTAGGTGACGTAATGCTCTCTCAGCTTCAACTCTACTTTTCATAGTAACAAAGGCACAACCACGGGCTTCAATGTACTAAAAATTAAAAAAAAATTATTTTTTATTCACAATTATCTTTTTAAAATAGTATTAAAAAAAAAAAATAGTTTTTCATAGTATTTAAAATCTAACATTAAAAGTATAAAAATTCATGTATGAAACTCATATATGTATATTTAAAAGTTAGGAATGGAAACATAAACACAATTTTAAAACCAATATAAACTTACATCAATAGATTTTATTTCGCCATACTGTTGAAATGCATCATGAACAACATCTATTGATAAATTCTTTGGCAAACGACCAACCCAGACAGTAATACTTGCAACTAAATTAATCTCAAACTTTAACAAGATTTTTAACAAATTATACACACTTTTTATTACTTAAATTTTTTAAAATCATTGAAGAATGACTATACTCAAACTTTTTAAAAACTTGAAACACCATAAAAAAACACTACCAGTAACTCGATTTTTCTTTGGTGGAGGCATATTATTTCTGTGCTCCAATAATAATCTTGTATTATTTTCTATTCTACTTTCGATTCTACCATGATTTTTAGGTGATTCCTGGTTATGTTGAACTTGCTCAGTAAAAGGTTGCCACCTTGACCCATGCTGCTTACTTTCATCTACATTATATTTAATTGAAAAGTTATAAACAAAAAAAAAACAAAAAAAAAAACAAACAAAACATACAGCAATAAGTAAACACGTGTATAAATTTTGGCAAAAACTTTTAAATAGTATCTTCAATGAAATATATTTTTATTAATGTTTTTGGATGATACACTTTTAATACATGGTTGGATTTAATTTAATTTAAACACATTGGTAATTTTATTTTCATTCTCTTTTAACCCTATAACTAAAAAATCTTAAAAAATGACCTTTGAAAGACCACTGTACAGAGAAACAAATATTTGAAAGAACACTGCACAGAGAAACAAATTGAGCACAGTACTTTAAAGAACACGGTGAGATAAACTCGGTACTTTTTTTAATATGGTAATAAAGTAATGCAAAAAAAAAGGTTTTCTGATATTAAAATGAGGTTCAGCTGATTATCGATGATTATTAATGACGGTTATTGCAAAGATTATGAAAATTTTGTAAGAAGGACTTTTTATTGGATATTTTAAATATTATTATTGTAAGAAACAACAAGTGGTTTATTGTTAAAAATTGTAAAAATTCCTTGTAAGAAACAAACATTGTTAGCAATAATTAGTGTTATTTGTAAGAAATAATGTGGTTTGTTGTTAAAAAATCATAATATTTGTAAGAAATAATATGTAATTTGTTGTTAAAAAGTTATTATATTGGTAACAAATAATATGTGGTTTGTTATTAAAAAGTTATAATATTTGTAAGAACATGTGATTTATTTTAAGAGTTATATTTGCAAAAAAAAAAGTTTGTTAAAAATAATTTGCTCTATTTGTAAGATATGATAAATACTAAAATAATTTACTTAAGTGAATTTCGTCATCGTTGTCTATCTGCATAGCATCATCATCTTCTTCGTAGTTCTTCTTTCGCAACTGGTCCTCATATAGATCAATCAATGGCTTTTTCTTAGGAGGACCTTCATTTACAGAGTAATGTTCTTCTCGAATTTTTGGTTGTGCTGCTGTAATGCTAAAAGTTGAAAAAGTTTTTTGTTAGCAGTTTTAAACAGTTATATTTGCATGCCGCTAATACTGTTAATACATTGCTAAACATAATTATGTTAAAACATTGCTAATTATAGTAATCACAAATTATCCCCATTTCTTTACGAGATTCTCTCATTATGCCTACTTAACTACTCAATACAAAACAAATGATCAAATGTCTAATGAGATCCAATTTGAAATATAAAGTTTTTATAATGGTTTGGTACAGCGCTTTTAAAAGCAGGTGATTCTTTTCATGCATTTTCAAAAAGATTTATTCTCTGAGATTTAATCAGAGAACCTAAGTCTTTATTGAGACCTATTAAAGCTTTAAAAGAACACTGTAAACATTCAAACTGTAATAAAAAAAGGCCAAACCTCATTTTACAAGAACTAACTTCATTAGTTTTCTGCAAGTTTCAATTTAATTTAATGTTAACTTGGTCTAACGTAACAAATAACAGAAATATCATAGTACTTTAATACTTTTTTTCAAGAGAACATAAAATAAATTACTGAAAGTTATTCTTATTGTAATGTAATAAAAGCCTACAAACAAATGAACTACAAATGAACTTATTTATATTCAAAAAAAAAAAAAAAAAAAAAAAAAAAAAAAATACGGGTCCTTACCAAACGTACCACTTATCTATTTTTTTATGTATATTTATCTATTCTACACCAATCATATCTATACCAATTTCTTATTTACTTCAATATTTTTAGTAAAATAATTCATTCTAAAAAATTGCTTTAAGAGCAAAAAAATTAACACGCACACCTTTTCCGCATACATAGAGCATATAAGAGATTTATAATTAGGTTTGTTTTTATCCTAATTGAATATCATTGATAGCTCAGTGATTTAGTGTACTGTCATCAGTCTCATTTTAGCAGGTTTACGACCTCCCCTAAGCGTAATAAATTTTGAAAATTTTTTAATCTTGCTTATATATTTATAGCAAAAAAATAATATAGCAAAGAAGATTTTAATTGTCAAAATAAAATTTTAAAGTTTTATAACTTTATAGATATATTATACACTATTGTTCCATTTACTGCATGCAAACTCAACATAGGCTAAAGACGTTTACACTTACAGACATATATACGCAACGCTATACAAATGGCAGAACTAAGAAGATCTTAGACCATAAAAAACTATAGACGTGACTGTAGCTATAAAACGCATATCTAAAAGTTAAGCCAAAAAAACTTTGCGCAGTGATGACAGTTTGTGGCAAATGTTTTATACGCCAAGTTTGCTTTCGTTTTTATCTTACATTTTTTAAATAATTTTAATTATGGTGCATACAATTGCACAAAAAGATAAAATAAAACTGGGACGGATTTATCATTTCACAGATAAGAGTTATTATTTACTACAACAGTAATAAATAAATAGTTTAAAACAAATCACTTAGCAATTACTGTATTTAGTATTTACTAGAATCCCGTAAAAATTTATTCTACATATTTTTAATAAAAGAAATTTTCCTAAAAAAATTTAATTAAAATCTTATTTTTAGTAAGTTTTGTTTAGTTTTTTTTGCAACAAAACGATGCCATATACACAATAAAATTTTGGCTTTAATGATTTACAAAAAAAGCCATGTCAATGGTCTAAGGAGAAGATGAGAGGAAAAGGGGCAAATCTAAAATTGAAGTTTCAAATTTTCCACATGGATGAGACAATATGTTTAGTGTTTTTTTCAATCTTGTCAATTTTTTTTTAATAAAATAACTTAAATACAAAAAAAACAGCTTGACAAAAAAAACTT
>NC_061158.1:28900223-28995223 GCF_022113875.1 Hydra vulgaris | reverse complement strand
ATTTTATGTATGGCTACCTTAAAACTTGTTTACAATTTAAGAAAACATTTTATTTTAGGTATGGTTACCATAAAACTTGTTTAACAACATTGAGTAGTTAACTTCTCGATTAACTTACACAGCTCTCAGAATTAAAAAAAAACTAATTTAGATCGGCATCAGGTTGATACAAAATTTTTAACACAAGGCTTTACCATAACAAAATAGAAAGGAACTCAGCAAAACCATCACTGACTTTTAGGTCAGCATAGTCAAGTGCATACCCTAATTTTAAGAACTGTTTACATTTTGTATAAATTTTTAACCACAATATTTAAAGTGCATATTTTAGATAATAAAATTACAATTACTATTTATTATTAAAATTGACACAGTAAAAAATTATGCTGAGTTAAGATATTCAGCTGCAAATATACTAAGCAAGTACACAAAAAAAGTGAAAGAATATGTAATTTATTCTTCAGTTCTACTGTTTAATTGTATTTTGTTTATTTTGTATTTTGTTTACCATAACAAGTTTTAAAAATATATATTTTAGGTTTTCCATTTATCTTGAAATTAGTTTTATAAATGACAAAGATGCCAGTGAAAAAATTATGCACAAATATTAGGAAAATTCCAATAATTACAAAAGGTTCTATATTTCAATAGCAAAATATTTGAAATATATCCCTACAATGTTAGTCATGTTATTCATCATTTTTGGCAAACAAAATTAGTCAAACCTGATGGAAGAAAGAAGAAATGTAAATCTGATGGTAAAAGGAAGGAGGGTTTTTAAGATAAAAAATTTGTTTACCAATTTTTTATTATGATTACCCCAAGTGTCTAACTAAGGGAGTGCGCAAATAGATAGAGCTTCTCTTTTGTTGTTAAAGTTCAAAAGTAATATGGTTTATATTTTTTCAAATCATAAAGAGTTTTGAAATTCAAAAAGAAAAGAAAAAAGAATCAGCTGCAGTTGTAAAACAATTTTATTTAAAAAAAATTTCTACATTAGTAAAGACAATGAGACTTCAATATCAAGTAAAACCAAATTCCAAGTACTGCCTATGTGTTGCTAAGTATAAAGTAAAAGAGGATAAGAAATTTATAACTATTAATATAAAATTTATACATAAGTTTGTTCAAAAAGAGTTGATTTGACAAGCTGTTTGCAATCCTTGTAAAAAATCACCTTATATTTAGATTCCACACTTTCTGGTCAATATATGATAATGATAAAAAATATTTTAATAAATCACATAACTTTTTTTTAAAAACATCTTTGCTTCCAACAAGGCTGCAAACAACCACTAATTAGAGTTGGAAGTTACTGGAAGAGAAAAGATGAAGATTGGAGAGCAAAATAACGATGACTTAAAAGGCTGCAAATTATATGAATCAGGAGAGCAAGATGAAGGAAGCGAATTACTAAGAACTGATGTTCAAGGAAAAAAACTAGAGGAATAAATGTTTTTGGGGCACTTAGGAAAAGTCACAGAAAAAGAATGAGACGAGTAACTCAAATATGAATTTTAGTAGATGGCACAAGAGACGCTAGCTCTTTAGAGCAGTGTTCATTATAGTATTTGTAGAAAAGAGAAAGAGAAGCAACATTATGACGATGTGATAATGGTTGGAGGTTCGCTGCAAAGAGCAGGTCCAACTATGTTTACAATGCACTTTTGCACCTTCTGTAAAAGAGTAAGGCAACATTAGAAGATCCACCCCAGATATGTTATGATACATTATTCCATACAAGGATAGATTTGAGATTTATAAAGAGAATAGAATCTGGAGTAAGAAAGTGTTGAGCTCGATAAAGAGATGCAACCTTAGCAGGTGCTAATTTTGCAATGGATTTTTTTATAAGGTTTCCAAAAAAAATCGGAAGTAAGAGTTAATCTTAGAAGATGAAGGGTAGATGACTCATTGAGTACATTACCGTTCAAAAATATAGGAAGGTCTAAACTATTGCAATAACGATTGGCTGAAAAAAATTGAGTTTGATCTGATTTTAAAGTTCACCAGCCACTGTGAGTCTCATGTTGTAGCAGAAGTGAGATCCATTACAAGCTCAAATGCCCCCTCCAAGCAACCAGAGAGTGTTAGCTTCTTATCATGCAAGAATAAATGGCAGTATCATCAGCGAACAATGCCACCTTAGATGTGAGAATATCTGGAAAATCGTTAATGTAAATTAAAAAAAGTATAGGGCCAAGGATTAAACTTTGAGGAACCCCTGAAGTTATTGAATAAGAAAAAGAGTCAGAGTCAGGACAACTTTTATACTATGATTCGAAAGAAAGGATTCAAGAGTCTTAAAGATGTTACTAGATACACCGTAAGAAGAAACCTAATGGAGAAGACCAGCATGCCTTTATCAAAAGCTTAAGAAATGTCAAGAGCAATGGCCTTAACCTCTTCATCTTTATCTAATGCACGATAAAACCTATCGGTTATCACTGATGGCAAATCAGCTGTAGAGCAAGAAGATCAAAGTCCATATTGATGATCAGAAAGTAAGTTATGAGATCCAAGATAAGAGATTAAGTGTTTGTAATTAAAGATTCAAAAGCCTTGCTTATGATAGGAAGAAGACTAATGGGACAGTAGTTAGACGAATCAGATCGCTCTCCAGAATTTTTGGAAATAGGAATAACAGATGCAGCTTTCCAGCAAGCTGGAAAGCAAGACGCTGAAAAACACTTGTTGAATAGTTTTGAAAGTATAGACGACAGCTTCGGAGAACACTTCTGTAAGACTATAACAGGTATGTTGTCCGGGCCACAAGCTGTAGAAGAGTCTAAGAAGGAAACCACTTTAGATATAGAAGCTGGAGTATTACAAAGGTTAAGCATTGGGTCAACCTCTTTGATGGCTATATCAAGTAGAACACAACTAATGGAATCAAGAGATGATATTGATGAAAAGTTCTTAGCAAACAATTCAGCTTCGTCTTTAGGTGAGGTGACAGTCGTAATCATACAAGAGAGGTGGAATTACAGACTTGCCCTTATTATTGATACTGTTTAAGATTCTCCAGTAGTCACAAGAGCCCAATTTTTGTGATGAAATACGAGATTTCATGACTTGAGAATAGCGGGCTTTGGCGTTTGACAAAACCTTTTTACAATGGTTTCTAGCAATAGTAAACAGACGTCTATTTTCTGGAAAATTATTTTGCTAATAGATATGGAAGTAACGGTTTCGATTGGAAATTGCAGCAGCACAATGCGAGGAAAACCAAGGAGAAGAATAAGGCTTAACCTAGAATCGTCAAGAGGGAATAAAAGATTTCATGCCAGCCTGAATCCATGAAGTTATGTAAGAAGCACATTTGTCAAAAGGAAGACAAAAGATTTCTACCCAAGGGCCAACACAAAGAAAATCACGGAACGAGTCCCAGTCAGCTTTAAGACAGTTGTAAAAGGTACAATGATAGAGGGATTCAGATGATGAGGAAGAATGAGATAATAGTTTTAGAGAGATCAAACTGTGATCAGAAGCCCCTAAGGATGAATGTGGAGAAACTGAGCACAGACTAGGGTCAGAAACAAGACATAAGTCGAGTAGAGAAGGTAAATAAATCGTGTTGTCTGGAAAGCGAGTTGGAAAGTTGACTATTTGAGTTAAGGAATGAGAAAGGCAAAATTTGTGGGCTTTAACGTCTGCAGAGTCACAGGCACTAGAGCCAAGCCATTCTGTGTGATGAGCATTAAAGTCACTAACAACAACGATATTGGCTGAAGGATAAAGAGAGAGGGCTAGGTCAATATGATCAGAAATAACATCAAAAAGAGTGCAGTTTCGAGATGAAAGAGAATAATATAGAGAAAAGAATAAGGCGATAGAGTGAAGTGGTGCTAAACGAAAGCACACAAAAAAATAGTCTGTGGATTCAAACTTAGTTTCCCGACAAATGGGTGAATTCTTACAAATGTAGATGCCCAGGCCAAGCATGTGACTATTGGAGTCTTTAGGAATTAAAGGAAGGTAACCATCAACACTAAGATCGCAAGATAAGACAGCTGAACTCAAATTAGTCTCACAAAGAGCAAGTAGGTCTGGTGAACTTTGCAAGAGATAAGACTCAACAGAAGAAAAGTTACTTCGAAGACCACGAATATTATTGAATGATAGGTTTAGAGAACTTGGAGATGACAATGGTTTTTTGTGTTTTATAGTTTTTGATACTTATACCTGTGTTCCAGCCTGATTTAGCTTTAATTCATAGTAAATTAGTTATGGAATGGTATTAAAAAAAAAAAAATGATGTGAACCTGGTGCCTAAAACAGCGAATCCTCAGAACTTTTAATTATTACTGTAAAAATTACATAAATAATAATTATTATATGAATAACAATTATCATTATTACTATTATTGATACCATTTGATTCTTATTTTTATCATTGTCTATATTTACCTATAAATGTATTTATGGATAAATTAGATCATTTTGTACTATCATGTATCTTCATGTCTATATTACTCTTTATTAATACTAACACGTATTTACTCTATACTAATATTATCAGGTATTTACTCTATATTAGTATGATATATCTTCAGGTATTTAGTCTAAATTAGTATGTTGTATCATCAGGTTTTATGTATCATCAAAGATTTTAAAATTTAATTAAAGCATCAATACTTTTGATTCGGAGCACAAGCATATGGATATCACCAAAGCAAAAGTTTAAAATTTCATTAAATGTTCAAAAGAACAAATAAATTTTTCGGAAATATTTTATTTTATTGTATTGAAATCATTTAGTTTTAAACATTTATGAGTAGTTATTTTTGATAGTTTTCTACTTTCACATTTTACTTTGTGTACATGCTTTATTTAAAACAAATCATTATGAATATAATGTAAAACCTCGATTGAAGGTCTTCTCCATGATGATACTTTCTTGCTTTTTTGTTTTCATCATCCTCATCAAATGGTGCTGGTTGTTGTGATAATTGGTGTACTGGTTGCTGTGTTACCTGATGTATTGGTTGCTGTGGCAATTGATTCACTGGTTGTTGTGGCAATTGATGCACTGGTTGCGGTGGCAATTGAAGTATTGATTGTTGTGTAGATTGTAAAGTTAATGGCTGCGATAATTGCTGTGCTGATTGCTAAATCATATGATTTAATCAAAACCAAAATGATCATAATGCATAAAAGAATATAGAAATATTAAACTGAATTACCTGTTTATTAATGGTATTATCTTCAGATGATTTACCAATGTCACTGTGTTGTCGTGGATCCTTTTGTATAAAACCTTTAGCTGTTTGAATTAACTGTTGAAAATTTTCAAGAAATTGAGATTCAGCTGCTTGTTTGCTATTAGGTTGAACACTGTCTTCTGAACTGGCTAGTAATGCTAAAGTTGCCTTATCTTTTTCAAGTTGTAAAGTGAGATCATGTATATGAGAAAGAATACTTAACTGAGGATTTAATGCTTGGTTTAACTGAGGATTTAACGCTTGGTTTAACAATGGATTTAGTGGCGTGACCTAAAGTTTTACACAATATTTAAACAACTATATCACTTTTTTTATAACAGATGTTTTATTGATTTTTACATCATAAACAAATTTAGAGCAACCAGTTCTAGTATACAAAATTTTATTGTTATTAAAAATTACTATAACAAGAACTTAGAGAAGAAAAAAACTAATAAATAGTCTTTAAAAAAAAAAAATTCTTCATTATTTAAAACAAAAAAAATTTTAATATAACAAAAATTAAAATTTAAAGAAAACTAAATCATCAATCGAGTCATGGTAAGTCTATTCCACACCGACCATTTTTATACTAATTCTTTTTATAGTTGTTTTATTTCAATAGCTTTTAGTTTATATGTTTTAAATTTTATTTTTTTCATATATATCTTTTAAATTTTTGTTTTGAGTTAACGATTAATGTTCAATACTTGTCATTGTGAAATTTTAAATTTCTATAAAAAAGCTGGGACAGGCTTATTAATTTTTTTCTTTATTATAATTTTATTGAACTTTTTTTCCAAACCATCTGCAGCTTATTAAAACCTTGCCCCATTAACTAATTTTAAAGAAAATAAAAGTTTGAATGCAAAATCTTTTTTTCCTATATGAAAGAAAGTTGTCTCTTTAATGTGAGTTAAATGCGGAGAATTAACTTATTACCCAAACATATTTATAACATAAGTATCTTTATTGTGACATATGTGCAACAAATTTCTCCTGGTGTTTTGATGTTTTAGAAAATTTAGGCTTTTTTTAAAATTGTCTCCTTTTTGTTTGTTATAGTATATAATATCTTTATATATGTTATGTATATATTATTTATAAAACTTTACTAATGATTTATTTTGAATTTTAGAAAATAGGAAATTAAAAAAATAATAAATTATATGTGTAAGTGAAAAGATTTGAACTCCTGCTCTGAACTTCAGAAGTGCAGCATGCTAACTACGTCAGCTGCTATACTATATTATACTAAGAAATACTCTAACTTTAAACACTATTCAATAAAAAACTCAATATAACTTTATAAAACAGCAAATAAATGCTATAAATTAAAATTAAGAAGATATTGCTGCAATGCAATTTTCCAGTAAAAGTAAAACTATAACTATTTGAAGTTTACATAAGTTAGATACCTCTTTTTTTTATTGCATACACTTTTGTTCATATTTTACTTATTAAAAAATGCTGCAACTCTTTCTCGGCATTAACTCAACTTTAATGGTTGCCATGAGTTCTGTGCAAACACAACAAATGAGCAACGGTGGCAGCAGCAGCATTAAGTTTAATAACAATATATTATAGGATTTTTTTATTTATATTGTTTAAAGAAAGTAACTGAAACATTTTCCTTGGGTTATTCACCAAATACGCCATGCAATAAGGAAGGGTGGGGAGGGGTGAGGTAGGTGTTACAATTTTATGATAATTTGTTACAAGAGCAGGATGGAGGTTGATATTCGATTGATTATGATTTTGTGATGCAGCATATTTCTTTTTAGTTTTAAATATAGTAAAACTTTTATTTTAATTAGGAGAGTGCCTTGCCAAATATAAACTCTCCGTTGATGTATGTGCATACCACTTTAGTTATTCCCATTTAACTTAAATTGGAAAGGAATTTTTAAATTAACAAACTTTATTGAAATTAACTTTTAAAAAAACTCTATTGCAACTATTAGTCAACCATATAGCTGCAGCTGCAATCTATAGCTATACGATCCCTGAACTCATGTTACTAGTGTCCACAACACTACGTTAACTTATTATAATGGAAAAATTATATACTTATTATAAATCAAATATCGTTATTCTTTTGTTTAGTTTCTTTAAATTTATACAAATTTATATAGAACTGTAGCAGCAACTGTAGCAACAACTGTAGCAGTGCAAAAAATTATATTATAATAATTAAAAGTTGTATGTTTTGAAATAAATTATTTAGTTAACTAAAATTAGGGGGAAAAAATTAAAATATTATCATACTTAAAACCACAAAAAAAAAAAAAAAAAAAAAAAAAAAAAAAAAAAAAATTTAATATATTTTTGTACAATCCCTTATATTTATAAAATTTATTTAGACTTTTAAAAATAGTTCATTCATTTATATAATCACATTTTGTATTTTACATAAAAAAAACAACAACAAAAAAACACACACTATAACATAGCAAACATTAAAAAATGTTTACGAAAGGAATTTACTTCATTTTAAAGGATATATACACAATATTTTAAATAGTATTTAATAATTCTTGACAAACTGTCCAATTTAAAAGAAATGTGATCTTTATTAGTAAGAATAATATTAAAACATATAATCTCAAATCCCATAAAGCAAATATAATTTATATATAGGGTCATTAATCCCATAAAGCAAATATAATTATATATAGGGTCATTCCATGCCAAATGAGCCAAAATTTTAGGATTTTAATATGAACCCCACCAGATTTTGATGAAACTTGGTGGGTTGGTTAATATCAATGAGAAAAGCAATTCCTGAAAAAATCTTTTGCCATTCATAAGATATGGTCATTTGAAATGTCTGATTTTTCCAAAACTAAAAACTTTAGTAAAGAAAACATGCTTTGTTCATACTTTGAAGTTCTATATTTTAAAAACAAAATTTCAGAAAACTTTCTAGTTTTTTTAATTGTATACAACTTTAGACTTTAATAAAACTTTGACATTAAATTCTCTAATCTTACAATGGCTATCTAAAAAACCTAAAAAGTCGTTCGCAAATATAAGAAGTTGATATTTGATGAGTCAATATACAAAATCTGCAACTTAACAAGTGAAAAGACATTTTTTTAGTTTCTATAAATGGTAGGCTTTCAAATTTTTTAAAAATTTAATAAAATATAATTCTGTTAAAAAGTATGAACTTTTAAAAATGGCTGCAGCTAAAACTTTAAAAAATGTCTTAACTTCAAACCACTGGTAACCTATAATCAACATTGTTTTAATAAGATTTTTTTCTTTTAATTTAATAGACTTAATTACAGTGATGAAAAAAAATAGCGGGTACTCATGGGGAAGTTACAAAATGAGAACAACGAAAATTGCCCAAAATGCAATAAAACAATAAAAATGAAGCTGTTGCTGTACTTTAATTTGTATTATATATTGTTATACAAAGTATATATGAATTTAAAAGTATTTCATAAAAGTATTTCAAAAAAAAATATGTCTGATGCATGAAGTGACTATATACAAACAAAGAATTCAGCATACATATTCAAGACTGTGACATAAGGCAAGCAAGTTATTGAGTGTTTTTTTATATCTTTTACACTTATTTATTTGTTGACCCAAAGCTTATGGAAACCTTAGTATCAAAACTTGTATTTAAATAAATCTTTTTAGATAATTAAAAAAAAAGGCAAGTGCATCATTAGATCTAATTCAATGTTGCATTGAAAAAGTATTGAATAAAGATTGTCATGATTTAAAATTTACCAAAATCAAAAAAATTAATGGTTTTGAGGAATTAACAGAAAAAGATCAAGAACTTGTAAACTTGCGATGTAAAGTAAATTATATTTAAACTATTTGAAATCACCATAAGATTTACTCAGATAGCTTTGAGATTTCGTATGATGAAAGCTTTTGTTGTGATCCATTTAACAAACACAAGTTAAATTAAAAAGAATTTAAAAATAGATTGAATTTTTAAAAAGATAATGGCTAATTTAATGTTTTATCATTTTGTTACTGATAGAATCAGAATAATCAGGATATTGCGAAGGAGTTTGATTTAATACCTGGTATAAACTTTGTATAGAATGTTGAAAAATATTGTATTTAAAAAATAACAAAGATTACGGAAGCAATTCATGTCAACAAAAAGATAATGATTTTAATGTGACTAAAATTAAAAAAAAACACCTTTAATTCAAGCATTAATAGCCTTGGTTGTTCACCTCTAAAACTAGTAGCTCATGAAGACAGGGTCGGCTATACAAAAAGTAAAATGAACAAATTCCATACTGCAACCCAAAAGAAAAAAGTTTTGGGAGTTTCTCCAGATTTAATTAAGGATAAACCAAAAACAAGAGCTGTGTTGTGAAAGTAAACAAGACTTGGAATCATTAATAGAATTAATTAAAAAAAAGTTTGATGTTTCTTCAAAATCAGAAAAACTTTAATTACTGACTTTAGTTCCTGAAAGTTGCAACATTTATTATATACTAATTTTCTGCTTCTTCTTTTTTGAGTGATAAAAGCTGCAAATTATTTAAAACAAATGCATGGGTATTGCAAAGTATTTGAAACAAATGTATAATAGCAGAACCATCTAAATAAAAAGGAAGATTTATTAGTGAGAATGTAAAAAATCAATTTCATGAATTTTACCAATCAGATGAATACACTTAAATGTGTCCAGGTATGAAACAGTATGTCTCAATCTAAGTTGGTGGTAAAAAACAACATTTTCAAAAAAGAATTCTATTAGTTATTATAAAAGAATTTTATTAAGAGTTAATTAAAATTTCCTTTAACGCCAAGATTGGGTTTTCTAAGTTTTGTGAACTTAGACCAAAGTGGTGTATTCCTATTGGAGGCGTTTCAGGTCTCTATTCAGTATGTATTAGTGAGTACCAAGAGAATGCAAAACTTTTAGCATTAAAAATGCCAGATATTTCAGACTATAAAGAACTCTTGACATTAGTTATGTGTGACTTAACATATAGAGACTGCATGCTACACAGCTGCAATAACTGTCCAGATACCAACACGCTAAAAGAGTACTGCTTTATTTGATAAACACAGCATGGAAGAAATCACATTTAATTGGTGGCAAAAAGCCAAAAAAAAAAACATAATATAATTCCAATAACCCTTCCAGTGGATGATTTTATTGAAAAAGCTTGTCAACAAATAGACCAATAATGAAATCACCACTATATAGCCAAAAATCAAGCAACATATTTGCGGCATCTAAAAATAACAAAAGAACCAAGTAAAAATTTTTTACTTACACTAAAATTGCTGAAAATTACAGATTTTTAATTTAAGATGCAGTACAAAGTTTCCATTTGAACAACAGTCAAGCAACATTGCATCCTTTTGTTATTTACTATATGAAAGAAAATAAGATAAAATATTTGTACCATTTGAGATCATTTGCAAGACAATACTAACTCAGTTCATTGTTTCATTTATGAAGTAATTAAACATTTAAGAGATGATGCTTTATTTTAATCATTGTATTTATTTTAGTGATGGTGTAGGTTCACAATACAAAAATTATAAAAACATATCTAACTTATGTCACCATGAACAAGATCATAAAGTATTTGCAGAATGGTATTTTTTTGCTAGATCACATGGAAAGAGTGCTTGTGATGGCGTTGGGGGCTCTGTCAAAAGACTTGTAGCTAGGGCCATTATGTTACATTAACATAATATTTGTACAATAGCATAAGTAACATAATATTTGTACAATAACATAAGTAACATAAATCAAAGCTTAGCAAAACAATTATAAATTTTATTAGTTTCAAACAGAAGTGACTACTCTGTACATCTCTGCATTCTTTTTTGAGTATTCCTTAATTCCCTCATCCAGTTGGTGTGGACTATATATATAAATAAATAAATAAATATATATATATATATATATATATATATATATATATATATATATATATATATATATATATATATATATATATATATATATATATATATATATATATATAGCATCCTAGTTGGCGACTTTTGGGGACATGTTATTTTTGTTCCCATTCTGTTTTTACTTTTTTTATACTATTTTTATCATATTTATATATTTTTTAATTTTTCTCTTATTTCTATTTTTATTTATATATATTTAAATTTATTATTTTATTATAAAAATATTTTTTTATATATTAATTTTTTTTATTTTTAAATCTTTAGTTTCAAAATAATATTGTTTGTCTGGATAAAAAAATCGTTGAATTTATGATAAAATTATGTGTATTATTGACTGTAAAACATGGCGGATGTAGTGTTAGTGAATGCCAAATGATGCATAAGATGTGGACAAACCTTATTAGTTATGACAAGTTGTTAAGTAAAATGAATATGTATGACGATTATTGTCACTAAGAGTGATTAAAAGGCAAGTAAATTGTAAATTAATCTAATCGCACTTTTATTAATTCTTTGTAAACCTATTATTTGTAGAAAAGAAGATAACATATAATTCAGGTAGACTTTGCTCATCTTAGAGTATTTATTTTAAAAAAAATAATTTATTTTTAATTATTTTTAAGATAAAACATTAAAAATATATATACTTTAACACTCGATTTCTTAAATTTGTTAGTATCATGTTGTTTAAAATTAGTAATACCATATGTTGTTTAAAATTGTTAGTATCATACGTTGTTTAAAATTGGTAGTATCGTATGTTGTTTAAAATTGGCAGTACCATATGTTGTTTAAAATTGGTAGTACCATATGTTGTTTAAAATTGGTACATATATAGGATTAAAAACTAGTAGTATCCTATAAGATAAAAACATAATATTTTCTAATTTTATAACAATTTCTAACTTAAATTCTTAAACTATTGCATTTTTTTAAAATAGCTAGTGTCTTAAAACCAGACTTGTGGAGCTGAAAGTTAATTTTTTTCGGTAATTATGACTAAGTAAGTACAAATCGATTTATTAGGAGGTACGCAGAACTTTGAAATGTTTTAACTAATTAAAAATGTTAAAACACATCATGTGACTTGATAAAAAATGAACTATGTATGAAACATGACATAAGAAACAAAATTTATTAATAAAGAGACGCTTTTTCACAAGCAACAAAAACAACTTAAAAATACACAAGAGCCAAGAGCAGCTTAATTTTTGCGGATCTGGCTCTACCAAAAAACAGCACTTTGACTTGTGGAGCTGACTCCAGCTCAGCTCCACAAACCTGCTCAAAACAATGTTTTCCCCACAAGTTAAAGACATTAAAAAAATATATACTTTAACACTCAATTGTTTATTATAAAATTTTATGATTTTATAATTAGCAATAAAAATAAAGTACTAATGATTTTCTTAAAAACGCTTAACAAACCCTTTTAAGACTTGAGTCTTACTAGCCACAGCATTGCTAGGGCACTTTTAACTTTATAAATCAATAAATTAAAAAAATATGTTATACTTTAAAATGGTTTAAATATATACTGAATTTTTCAACCAATACTGCCAAGTGGGCGTTTAGTGTGTGTGTGTAAAATTTTTTTATTCTGATTCACTCCAAGCAAGGCTGCAAGCAACCACTATTTAGTTGGGAGTTACTAGAAAAAAAGAATAGAGTTATAGAGCAAGGAAATGGTTGACAGAAGACTTAAAAAGTTGAAGGTTGTATGAGCCAGAAAAACATGAAGATAGGAGAGAGTTCCAAAAAGTTAAAGTACGGAGGAAAAAATTAAGAATAAAATTTTTTTGAAAAAATTTCCAGAAATTTTGAGCAAAATGTTATGGAAATTTTCAACCCTACTCAAAACTACCTTAATACTACCCATCGAAAATATTGGGTATTTTTGATTATTAATATTTGAATTAAAATATTTATTCAAAACATTTGATTATTCAATTTAATTTTGGTGTTAATTTAATAATAATTAGCTTTCTATTATTTGATTTATTATTAAATATAATTTATATTTATTATTAAAGTTTATACAACTCACTATTCAATCAAATGTGATCCCTCCCCCCCTTCCCAAAAAAAAAAAAAGAAATCATATCAATGTTTCAAAAAAAATCAAACAAATTTAAAATACATTGGAACATTTTAGATTTTTTTGGTTACATCTCTAATATATTCTAACACTAACCATGATTAACTCTTCTTAAGACATATGACAAATTAATGAGTAACTATTATTATTCATTATTATTTATTATTAATTATTCATTAATTTAAATTTCAAAAGTTAAAAATTACTGATGACAAGCTTACTAGCCCTGATTTGAATAAAAAATTTATTTAATGATTGAATTAAATAAATTTTAATGCAATAATAAAATTTACTTGTTGTGGAAGACTTAGAGCAGTACTAGGCAAAAGATTTTGTTGTGATTGCTGCAACTGAAACTGGAGATTTTGTTGTCTAGTAGCTAAAACTTGCATTTGCAATTGTTGCTGTAGCAACTCTTGATGTTTTTTTTGCTGCTCCAACTGAGCCTGGTAAATAAATAAATAAATAAATAAATATATATATATATATATATATATATATATATATATATATATATATATATATATATATATATATATATATATATATATATATATATATATATATATATATATATATATATATAAAGCACAAAAAACTTGTAAATGTTTTTAATATCAGTTGAATTTTCTATAAGTAAAATTATTTTTTTCTTATTTTTCTGTGAAGGTATAAAAAAAAATAATAATAATAAATAAAGTAGTAAAATAAAATAAAGTAATTAAATTTGTAACAAGAAACAGATATTTAAAAATATAACTATATCTTTAACATAAAATTTAATTAAAATTTAATCAAAATTAAAAAAAATTTAACTAAAATTTTGCATTTATTAAAGCATTTTGAAAACTATTTTTCTCAATAAAAGTAGATTTCAATTCTACTACTTTTCAGAGAATCAGAAAACGTTTTTCATAATACTATTCATTAGAGAATTATCTTCATAAGAATTTTATTATTTATAAATATGTTCTTTATAAGAATCAACTGTTTATTTATGCTGGTTTTACTCATAGTCAAATATTTACATACATATATCAAATATTTACATACATATATCAAATATTTACATACATATATCAAATTTTTCCCAAATTGGCAATTATGACTTTATTGCACTACTTGTATTATTAAAAACAATAAAAAATCTGCAGGTTAAGTTAATTAATATTAAGTTTGACTAAATATTATCAAAAGGTTTTAACTAACAGGTTAGGGTAAACCTTAACTGCAGACTATTCCAAATTTTTTTAGTTAAATATATTACGATAGAGAATTTCATGCTCATCAAAAATCATATAAACACATTTTTTTTTTTTTAATTCAACCATATCAATAAAAATTTACAAATCTCATCGTAAATAATAGAATTTGGTCAGATGTCACTCATATAGTTACAAACTAGTCAATGGATTGACACCTAAAAAACATAAAATTCTTGAAAAAATAAAGAAACGAAGGAATAAAAAATATATATATAAAAAAAAGAAACGAAAAGCTAAAAAAACAAAAAAATGTATGTATGTATGTATGTATGTATGTATGTATGTATGTATGTATGTATGTATGTATGTATGTATCTATGTATGTATGTATGTATGTATGTATGTATGTATGTATGTATGTATGTATGTATATATATATATATATATATATATATATATATATATATATATATATATATATATATATATATATATATATATATATATATATATATATATATATAAGAGAGAGAGAGAGAAAAAAAGAAAAGATTGTTAAACAAATAATAATGATATATATAATAATTGTAGTAATAATAAATAATAAAAATAATAATAAAGTATCGATAATATTAAGAATATTTATAATACAATATAAATTGTATGTACATATCATAGATAATAATGAAATATAATAACATTAAAAGTACCAATAATAACACGATAATAAATAAATATAATATAGATAAATAATAAATAAGGCAAAAATAAAACCACTCACTCGTTAAAGAAATTATATAATAAAGACAACTACAGTATAGAGATAAAGAAATACATTCTTACAATATATTTTTAAATTGAATTCTGATAAGCAGTAAATAGTTCGTAACAAGGGGATTTTTTTAAAGACTTTTTTATTAATGCAGGAATACACTGGTGCCAATCGGAAATACATTGTTGTTTTATAGAAAACTTACCATACTTAATTGTGTTGAAAATAGAAGAGTATAGCTTACTATTTTCTGTATTCCTGGTGTGATGATTATGGATTTCATTTGTTTTAATAAAAAAGTTTAAAAAAGAGTTTAGTAATTTATTTTGGAGAAAGTCAAACACAAAAAGACAATTTTAAAACTTTACAAGATCATGGAGTTTTAGGATTTTTAGTTCAGAAAACTTTTTTTGGATATCAGATCTCATTGGCAAAAATGTCATTATTCTAAAAGATGTGCGTTGCAAACTAGCAATGCTATTAAGTAAAGTTTCTTTTTTGAACCCAAACAATACAACAATAGTGAAGGTGAGAAGAGAATAAAGAAGAATGAAATAAAGAAATCATTCGAAGAGTTTGGATAGAAATATAGTAACGAATTAGAGAAAGCATACTGTTAGCTTGTGTAAGTTTTTTTTTTAAGATAATACAGTTGATTATACCAAGATGGGTTTTCATCAAGATATATTCCAAGATACTTTATATATTTTTCTGTTAATTTTAATTTTAATAGTACCAATAGTTTTTTGAGGGGAATGAAAAATAATGTATTCAGTTTTAATGACATTCAAGGAAATAAGATTACTATTTATTAACCAGTTACATAAGCAATGAAGATCTTGATTAACTTTTTTGCAAAGAGTCGCAAGTGAATTGTTGATATATAAAAGATTGGTATCATCAGCATAATAATGTACCATAGAATTTTTTAATAAAAAAGATAAATCATTTATATATAATAAAAACAATAACGGTCCAAGAACGGAACCTTGTTGAACGCCATATTTAATAACTTTATGTGTGGATTCAAATCCATTAACTGAAACAAACTGAGTGCGATCCCTAATATATGAAGAAAACCAATGATTAGCAATACCACATATTCCATAGTAGTTTAACTTTTTTATTAGAATGTTGTGATCAACTGTATCAAAAGCTTTTTGAACATCTATGAATACACCACAAGCAAAGGAACCACTGTCAATTGCACCACGAATCATTTCAGTAATGCTAATAAGAGCATGAGAAGTGGAGAGATTTGAGCGAAACCCAAACCGTCGAATATGAAAACAAGCAGAAATATTCAAAAAGTTGTAAAAACAAGAATACATTAGCTTTTCTAAAAGTTTACTGACATTAGATAATAATGAAATTGGTCTGTAGTTATTACATTCAAGTTTTGAGTCTTATTTATGAATTGGAATAATAGAAACAGTTTTTAAAATATTAGGGAATACACCGGTGATGAATGACAGATTAAATTGTTCAGAAAGTACAGGAGAGATATTATTTGCAAGAGTTTTAAAAATAGGTGTTAGAATACTGTTAGGTCCCGAAGCTTTGCTGTCATTAAGAGAATGAATAATAGATAATACTTCGTTCGTCAGTATTGGATGAGTGAATCTTTTTCTGTAATTCTTCCGGAACTGAAACAAAGAATGAATTAAAAGATTCCAAAATTTTAATGGGGTTGTATATCATGAAGTTGTTAGAAGATAAGCTGGAAGGATATGAGTTAATTTTTGAACTAATGTTTAAAAGATTCCTAATACCATCCCATGTAAATTTCAAATTTTTGGCATTATCAGAGAAGCACTTAGAGTAATGGTTCTTTTTACTACAACGGGTGAGAGTAACAAGTAAGTTTCTATATGTTTTATAAGATTTTTCTAGATTGAGTTTGTTATTAGGATTCTTTGCTTTAAGAAATTTATTAAACATTTTATTTCATATTTTAATTGAAGTCAAGATTCCTCGTGTTATCCAAGGTTTGAGACCCTTTGATAAGCAACGATTGCTGACTTTTTTTAATGGTGCATGTTTATCTAAAAAAGAATTAAAATTTGTGAATAAATCTTCGAAAAATGCAGCTTTTGCAAAGATTAATTTTGGTTCTATAAAACGGATGTATTAAAAATTGGGGTAAATGATCTGACACCGTAGAAGTAAAATTACGGGCAAAAATATTTGTAGAAGTTGCATTAGAAAATATGTTTTCAATTAGAGTTTTGGAGTGATTCGTGATTCTTGTTGGCAATTAAAATAATGGGAAGAAAGTTATTTAAAGCAATGTCTAAAAATTCAGAGACATAATAATCTGAGTTTGCTAATAAAAGATCGACATTAAAATCACCCATTAAAAAAAGTAGTTTTGTTTTTTTCCATAGATAGCATTTCAAAAGGTGGAATTAAATATGATTTTATCAATTCTGAAATATCCATACTAGGATGGCGATAAATACAGCCAATGTTTGATTTTTTAGGAAATATTATAATTATTATCATTTTATTAAAACAGCCTCTGTAAATATGTTTACAAGATAAAAATACATTAAAATAGTTTCAGATATAAAAGAGAGAATAAAATAAATCACTTTGGAATGTTTTCTTCAAGAGTATTTTTGAAAATTGTTCGCTGTTGCTTTGAACTCCAACATTCAACTGTCTGTACTAGAATTTGATAAGTACCTTCAGGGATTATATTTTCTGAAATTTCAATCTTCACTTTCTTCTTATCCTGAATTAGGTTTTTCATATTAAGTTTATGGATCTTACATAACTCCTTTATGTTATCTAAAAAATAATACTTTATTGAACAATAATTAAGCTGAGAATTGATAATTTTAAAAGTTACTTTATTTTTAATAGACAAATAAATAGGTTTATTTTATTTTGTTGTATGTAACTTGATATATCACGAACATTAAATAGAGAGTTTATATAATTTTTGCTATCCTTGGAGACATTGAAAAATGACTTTACTGCATTTCTTCCAAGTTTATTGTCTTTACATTGTTAACTCTCTATTTTCACATAGTTCCAGACCATACGTTAACGCCGGAACTGCTAAAGATGTATATAACTAGATAATTGAAAATGGATGTACAAACCGGATACCAGATTGAATCAGAGTTTGCACTGTTGTTTGAAATTTTGATATCCTATTGTTAATATTTGTTCTATTGAGTGAGGCAAATAAAGATTTTTGTGTAACCCAAGTAAAGCCAAGATGGTTAAGTTTTTCATTTGCAATTATTTGATGGTTGTCTATGGTTATCTTGTAATTAGTTGTTATCTTGTAATTAGTATGGTTATCTTGTAATTAGTTTGACAGCATTAAGCTTTATGCCATTTAAGTTATTGTAAGTATTACACGTTGTAATCATCCTTTCAAGACCAGATAGAGTAGAGCTAAAAAGAATGATGTCATCAGCATAAGCAACAACACCTGTAAAGTTTCCATGTATAGAGGTACCGACAATGCTATCATTTTTTATAATTTCGAGTAACTTTTTGGTGTATACGTTATACAGGTAAGGAGACAGAATCGATCCTTGTCTCACTCCTTGCTTAAGAACAAATGAAACTGATTTAGAGCCTAGGTAAGAGACAGTTGCACTACTGTTGTGGTATAAAGAGGATATAGTGTTAACTATTTGGAGAGGTAAGTTTTTATCAAAATAAAGTTTATCAAAGAGAATGTTCCAGTTGCAAGTGTCAAAAGCTTTTTCAGCATCTAGCAAACATAAATAAATTGGTGAATTGTGGTTGTTGTAATGTTGAATTGTTTCACTATAACAAATTCAGCATGCAAGGTCGAACTCTTATTGTTAAAACCAAATTGAAGGGGATGTGTTTTTTTTATCTCAGGACTGATGAGTAAGATAAGGTATTCTAAAAGTTTTGTAAATATTGGAATAATACTGATACCTCGGTAGTTATTTGGGTCGGTGAGTGATTTTTTTATACGATTTTACTAGCGGTATAATAGTTGACGTTGACATTGATGTTGGGGTCCATCCATGACTAATTGAGAAGTGAAAGAATTTTCTTATCCATTGTGTTAGTGCATCACATTGGGCATATTTTAAAAGTTCTGCAGATATATTGAAATGATCTTTGCATTTATTTAATTTTAAGCAAGATATAGCGACTTTTATATTTTCATCAGGATTTTCGCAAGGTGGAATTTGACGATAAGTAGAACTCAGATTTTATTTTTCAGTGTTTAATCATTTTTCAAATATGGTAGCAAATTCTGCGGTAATCGATTCTTTATCTTTTTTTTGTTTATAGTAAAAAGTTTTGGATTTGAACTCTTTTTTATACATTACAAATATATTTTCATCTTCGTAAAAAGATATGATATTTTGAAATTGATTTTTTCTTATAAAAAAAGACATTTCTACCAAATGGTCGACCCTGTTCGTGTTTATTTGCCTGGCTGAAATATAACAAGTGGGAGTTTTTACAAATGCTTTGGATAATAGAATATTCAAGTTTTGATATCCAGTGTTCACACAGAAATGTAATGTCATGAGAAATTATTAGGGTAATATTTGATTTTAGTCCCTGACAATTAAATGTACACAAACTAAACGTTTTTGGAAGATTTTCTTCCTTTAATATGTTGTTTGAAGCCATTTTAGTTAGGAATATTTTTTTTGGTTCAAGTTAGATGCAAAATATTGATCCACATTAGAATATATGCACCTTTTCTAGAATGGCTTAATAATGATATTATTATCCCATAAAAAAGGGTTGAAAATTTTAGCTTTTTCTGAATTATTTACAGAGACTCTATATGATCTATTAAAATCATTTTCTCTGTTTAGAGTAATTGATATAGGTGTGATACCTAATTCAGTTTCCATATACAGTTTAAGATGTTCTTCATTTATTTGGTTGCTTACACCACCTATAAAAACTTCAAAATTGCAAATTATTCGATTATTAGCAATAGTTTCATTTCCCGGAATTTTTGTTCCAAATACAGGCTCAATTAATCTATGTTTTTTTTCTAAGGGTAGAATAATTGTTTGGTGGGGAGGTTTATTATTTTTACCAACTAAAATAAAACTATTTGGATTATTATCAATATTTGAAAGTTTTTCTTTAAATCCAAAATTTGAATGTTTAGTTTTATCTGTGGTCTGTCGTTTTTGAGCCGCAAACTTTGCATACATGTTGACATTATGCGATTGGATTTCTGTACAAATGTTTGAACTCGGTTTGCCACAAGGTTGTTGATAAACATCTTTTGCAACATTTGCGGTGAATTTGGAATTTTTATTTTCACTTAGCATATTATAGTTAAAAAGCTTATTTTCGCATTTGGCATAATAATCGGATTTTATGTTTTCAGTATTTGCAGTTGATACTTTGAGGATATTTTCAGATAATTTATCGCAAGACTTATTGAAGTTTTGTGTAACTTCAGCGATAGATTTTGAGCACGTGTTTTTATGGCGTGGATTTGAACTACCATTTATGTTTTGACTTGGTTGATTTTTAGAAAATAAATGTTTATCGTTAGATACTTTTCGGTCTTGAATAAGCTCATTACTTACTTTTTACTGTATACTTACTTTTTCTTTTAACAAACCTAATTCCACTTTTATTTCTATTTTTTCGATCTGGATTGATTTTGAAATTTGTAATAAATCTTTTAATGATAAAGCTAAAAAATTTATCATTAAAAAACTGGTTCTGAGATCGTCAAAGTGCGCAGTTTCTATATTCTTGCAAGAGATTAATGACTTTGTGCAACTGATTTTCGCATAGAGTTATCGAGAAGATAAATATATCTTCTAAACATTTGGTTGTTTTGTACCGTTTACGAAGATTTTTATCCATTGGATTTTCTGAGTCTAACGTAATGTTAATCTCTCTGAACTGTTCACTAGTAAAGCTATACAGTACTTCGAAAAACAATCATTCACGGAAACTTCTTATTATACTTTCTTTCATTAGGTTTAAATTTTCCATTATAAAATCTTTTGGGTGCGAACATATTTCTTCTAAATTCTTTAAAAATTTGCATTCAAATGTGTTCAAGTCTGAACTCAGAAATACAAATATCTCACTAAGGGTGCGTGGTGACATGTCAAATTTAAAGTGCTATTCAATAATTCATTCCACTTTAACAATAATCATAAACAGTAATCTTCATTATAATAAATATTCATAAATAATGTTTGATAAAATTTTGTATTTTGTATTCTCTTAAAATCACGTCTTACTTGAGCAATGCGCAAAATGATTTATAAAATCACGTCTTACTTGAGCAATGCGCAAAATGATATGTTTTCCACAAACACAGATTCTAAAAACTTTGGTTTAAGCATATTAAGATCATTTCGAGGTTTGTAAGTTGATGTATTAGATATATAAAGTAAGGCACCTCCAAAATAAGATTTTGTTGGAGTGTGCTCATAAACATAACCGGTAAGATTTAATGGGATAGTTGGTAGGATGTCATTTTTTAGTTTAATTTCAGTTATGGCAATAATACTGAATTCATGGTTAATAAGAGATAAAAGTGAGTTTGTCTAAATTTTTAACAAGAGGAGCAACATTTAAATGAAAAAGAGAAAATTTTTGTCGATGTTGGTAGAGTTGAAACATTACTTAGTATTATAAGTTAATAAGTAAAACTAAAACTAAAGTAACTAAGTTAAAAAATTATATAAATGTATAATAATAAAAATAATAACAATAATAATAATAATAACAATAATAACAAGTATATATAATAATAAACAATAAAAGAAAAAAATAAAAATTAAACAAAACCAAGCTAGAAAAAAATAAATAAGAATAATTACATTAAATTAAAAGCGTATTTTAAAATAAACAAACATAAAATAAATAAACAAAATTCTTCTAAAACTTCACTTTAATCTTCTAGCATTACTATTGTTTTTTCTTCTTTCTTTTTTCTTAGTTTACTTAATTCTTCCATTTTTTTCTTTTCTTTACTCTTTAATTTTTATTTTATTTGTTTACTTCACTTTCATTCTTTTGTTTTCCTTTGTTTTCTTTTAAATAAGTTTAATAAGTGTTCCTTTTTTTTTTTTTTTCAAAGTTCTTTTTTTCTTTTTTTTCTTTCCTTCCTTTTTGTATGACTTTTTATGTGCAATGTTTAAAGATGATTTTAAGATTGTTAACAAATTATTTATGCATATAAAATAAATAATTATTTACTTGTTATTATAATTTAGTTTTATCTTTAATTTTTCATTGGTCTCAATATCAACATATAGTGTTCTAGTTTGACGTTGATGTAAAAATAAAAATATCATAAAAGCGCTAATATTGGCTATTTTTATAAATCTTTTTTGTGTTACATTACACAACAAAATGTACTGGTTTCTATCAGAGTTGAAATAACTATTAAAAACAAAAATAAACAGCTTTTATAAGGTAAAACTCTTTATTAAAATTTGATATGCATATATTGCAAAATATTGGATTAACATTTCCATTTTCATCTGCCTTAACTCCAATTTCTGAGAAGTTCCACTTTTCTACAACATCAATTTTAACCATTTCTATATTTATATACCAAAATCTATTTTTTTAAAGTGTATAATACACTATATAAACAGGTATAAAATTAAAATTTATCCCAATTTAAAGATCCTATTCAAGTGAAACTTGGTTATAAGGGCATTTCCATTTCTGTGCGTGATTTTTTATTTTTCTTTGTTTTAGCAATTAAAAGCTGGGACTATATGCAATATGCATACTATTTTGATTTTCTTTAAGAACAATTATAACTAAAGTATTTTTATCATATTTTAGGCTATCTGAATAAATTAAATATACACATTTTTACAATTTTATTTTTTTGAGTAATAATATACATTTATACTCTACATTTTGAAAAATATACAATAATTTTCAAAACGCCATACTCTAGCTAGAAATAATTGATGACTGCCGTTTCTCATCGAAAATATATTAAATATGAGTCGCAGAAGTATAATATTTCACTTGAAATACTCACTAGCAATTTATTTTCATAAAAATAACTACATGAAATTGACAAATTTGCAACATCCGTGCATGACTTCCGTGTGTGATCATTTATAAACTGCATTTAAATGATTGATGTGACTCTATGATTCATAGTGCAATCCTGTAACTTTCTGGAAATCTTTACTAATGTTTAAAATATTATTTAAAAAAAAAAGTATACCGGTGAAACTTATATTGTCCGAGGAATTAAAGTTTATTTATCTAGTAACTAAAATAAAAGTTTTTCTGTTCCGTGCGTGATTCCATTTCAAACTTTATTTATTCTTTGTTAACATTACTAATTCTTACTATTTTTTGTTTACAAAATATTTATATTGATTAGAATTAAATGAGAGTATATTGGAGATCGCTAGTTTTATTTTTATGAAAATAAAAGTAAAAACATATACAAGTTTCCGTGCGTGATTTTTTGGAAATGCCCATAAGATACTTACATAATACCTACATACATAACACTGTGTTAATTACCTAGATAATATGAAGTTAAAATGATGCAATATCTATTTTAACGAGAACCCCACAAAATAGTTTAAATGAAAATTTTATTTGCATGCGCAATTAGATGGAATTTCATTGGAATTTTTAAAAAAACTCTTACAAAATATTACGGTCCTTTATAAAAAAAATTTTTAAAGAACAAAAATATAGCTATTAAAATTTTTTTAAATGTTTTTTTTCTTAATGAAACAATAACAAAGATAATTTTATTTGACAAAAAACATAAGCAATTTGTAACAAAAAATTACAATTTGTTAATAAATAAACATAAACGTACATATAGTTACATAAATTAACTAAAATCTCATTTTATTATAAAAAGGAAACAATCAAATATTTCTTGCCAATTATCAAACACATTTTGCTTAATGAAAAATTTGTTGTTCATTTGTAAAGACAAACGTAAAAATATAAAAATTACATTGCCATCATTTATCAAATGCTATGCTTATTTATGTACGCGTGTTTAATGAGACTTTTTAAATGAGTTTAATTATTTTGATTGATAGGAATGTTGTAGCGGAAAAATGTAAAAATTACAGTTTGTATATATTTTAATTTAATTGTTACAATAGTTAACAATTTACCCGCTCATTTATATATCCCGGATTTATTCTGTAATATATAAATGAGCCGGGAATTTAACTAAAGATCTTTTCGGTGTAAAACCTAGCATGACCAATGCTGCTGAATTATAAAAAAAGTTAAAAACAAGTTAAAATAATTGACAAAAAAATTATCAAATATAGAAACACGTTTTGCCGAACTTTTTTGCCGAGGCAAATTATTACAATACTCCAAAGCCTTTGGCATATGCAGAGTGCCAAGGTTAATTTCTAACACTGTATGTATATCAAGTCAGGTTATCCTGCTACTGGCAACATGTAACCCAGTAAAATTTGTTTCATGCCCTGCTGCCTTAAAAGATACGCCTTTTTAGACAAAGGCTAGGAGAAGCCAACTCCGATTTAAAGCACCCCTTTTCTTGGGGCTCCTGGTTGAGTAAAGGCTAGAGATAGTGTCTCCATAAAAACACTCATCTTGGGCAGGTGTTAAATGCATCCGGCTACTGTCTTGTAGAAGGCCTCCTAGGCAAAGACTTAAGGGGTAAACAGATTTTATCTTTTGACCAGCCTCGCACTCCTTCTTCATCATTTAGGCTGGCGCAGATATATTTAGAACATTGTTTCCAGTTTAGGAAAAAAGGTTTTTGAATGCTAGATCTTCTTGACTCAATGCATGGATTTTGCTTGTGTCTCTGTTTTAATGACTATGCAACTGATTCTACTATCTCCTAATGAGGGTACAGATCTAAAACGCTTTATGGTTCTGAGACCAGCTGGTAGTCAGGTTTCCCAAACTCTGTGGTAGCTCTCAGAGAGGCTGATTCCATCAACAACTAAAAAATAACAAAGTATAAACAGTGCCATGTTGCGCATGAATGGTTCCCTGTTTGTACTTTTGCTGCACATTGTCGAGGCCACCTTTGAAGCCCTTTGTTACGGTTTAGGGTTTATTAATAGTAACAAGGTAATTGCTTGGGCTATTAAAAAGTGTATTGAGTGCTGTCTATGCTTTAAGTTAAGTTCTTTAACAGATTTAAAAATGATTTAAGTACCAAAAACTATAAAACACAAAAAACCATTGTCATCACCAAGTTCTCTAAACCTATCATTCACTAATATTCATGGTCTTTGAAGTAACTTTTCTTCTGTAGAGTCTTCTCTCTTGCAAAGTTCACCAGACCTACTTGCTCTTTGTGAGACTAATTTGAGTTCAGCTGTTTTATCTTGTGATCTTAGTGTTGATGGTCATCTTCCTTTAATTCGTAAAGACTCTTATAGTCACATGCTTGGCCTGGGCATCTACAATCCATTTGCCTTTCTCAATCCCTAACTGAAATAGTCAACTTTCCACCTTGCTTTTCAGACAACCCAAATCATTTATCTTCTCTAATCGACCTATGTCTTGTTTCTGATCCTAGTCAGTGCTCAGTTTCTCCACATTTACCCTTAGGTGCTTCTGATCTCAGTTTGATCTCTCTAAAACTATTATCTCATTCTTCTTTATCATTTGATCCCCCTGTCATCATCGTACCTCATATTTCATCACAAAAATAAGGCCCTCATGACTTCTGGAGAATCTTTAATAGTATCAATAAAAAGGGCACACCTGTTATTCCACCTCTCTTGTATGATTACAACTTTGTCACCTCACCTAAAGACAAAGATGAATTGTTTGCTTAAAACTTTTTATTAATATCATCTCTCGATTCCACAAGTTGCGTTCTACCTGATTTAGCCATCAAACAGGTCAATCCATTGCTTGACATTCATACCACTCCAGCTTCTTTATCTAAAGCGGTTTCCTGCTTAGACTCTTCTACAGCTTGTGGCCCGGACAACATACCTGTTGTAGTCTTGCAAAAGTGTTCTCTGGAGCTATTGTCTATACTTTCAAAAATATTTAACAAGTGCTTTTCAGGGTCTTGTTTTCCAGCCTTCTGGAAAGCTGCATCTGTTATTCCTATTTCCAAAAATTCTGGAGTGCGATCTGATTCGTCTAACTACTGTCTCATTAGTCTTCTTCCTATCATAAGCAAGGCTTTTGAATCTTTAATTAACAAACACTTATTCTTTCATCTCAAATCTCATAACCTACTTTCTGATCATCAATATGGATTTCGATCTTCTCGCTCTACAACTGATTTGCTATCAGTGATAACCGATAGCAATCGTGTATTAGATAAAGATGAAGAGGTTAAAGCCATTGCTCTTGACATTTCTTAAGCTTTTGATAAAGGTATGCTGGTCTTCTCCATTAGGTTTCTTCTTACGGTGTATCTGGTAACATCTTTAAGACTCTTAAATCCTTTCTTTCGAATCATAGTATAAAAGTTGTCCTGATTGACTCTTTTTCTTATTCAATAACTTCAGGGGTTCCTCAAGGTTTAATCCTTGGCCCTATACTCTTTTTAATTTACATTAACGATTTTCCAGATATTCTCACATCTAAAGTGGCATTGTTTGCTGATGATACTACCATTTATTCTTGCATGATAAGAAGCTAACACTCTCTGATTTCTTGGAGGGAGCATTTGAGCTTGAAATAAATCTTGCTTCTGCTACAGCATGAGACTCACAGTGGCTGGTGAACTTTAAAATCAGATTAAACTCAATTTTTTTCAGCCAATCGTTATGGCAATAATTTAGACCTTCTTATATTTTTGAACAGTAATGTACTCGATGAGTCATCTACACTTCATCTTCTAGGATTAACTCTTACTTCCGATTTTTTTTGTGGAAACCTTATAAAATAATCCATTGCAAAATTAGCACCTACTAAGGTTGCATCTCTTTATTGAGCTCAACACTTTCTTACTCCGGATTCTATTCTCTCAATAAATCTCAAATCTATCCTTGTATGGAATACTGTTGCCATATCTGGGGCGGATCTTCTAATGATGCCTTTCTCTTTTAGAGAAGGTGCAAAAGCGCATTCTAAACATAGTTGGACCTGCTCTTTGCAGCAAACCTTTAACCATTATCACATCGTCATAATGTTGCTTCTCTTTCTTTTTTCTACAAATACTATAATGGGCACTTCTCTAAAGAGCTAGCGTCGCTTGTGCCATACTAAAATTTACTCTTGTGTTACTCGTCATTAAATTAAGTCTCGTCCTTTTTCTGTTACTGTTCCTAAGTGCTCTAAAAACTCTAATTTGTCTAGTTTTTTTCCTCCAACATTAGTCCTTTGGATTTTGCCTTCCTCATCTTCCTTTCCTGATTTATATAATTTGCAATGCTTAAAGTCATCTGTCAATCGTTATCTTGTTCTACAATCTTTATCTTTTTTCTTCCAGTAACTTTCATACTCTAATTAGTGGTTGCTTGCAGCCTTGTTGGAAGCGATGTTAATTATATATATATATATATATATATATATATATATATATATATATATATATATATATATATATATATGTATATGTATATGTATATGTATATGTATATGTATATGTATATGTATATGTATATGTATATATATATATATATATATATATATATATATATATATATGTATATGTATATGTATATGTATATGTATATGTATATGTATATGTATATGTATATGTATATGTATATATATATATATATATATATATATATATATATATATATATATATATATATATATATATATATATACACACACACAGTATTAGTCACTTAGCTAAATAATCTGACATCGTGTTGACATAGAGAGTGTCAGTATAGCATTGATTGACTATTTAGAGAGAACATATAAGGGAGTCCTGCTAGATTAGCTGGGGGTTTGGATTAAAGCACAAAAAATATATTTAGAAAAATGTATAAATACATATAGAAATGTATTTATTAAATAAAGTTTTAAATATGTATAAATACATATTTAAAACTTTTTTATGTTGCATTTACAATAATAAATCATTAAAGCAATTCAAACTGTCGCAAAACCAGAATCAAAACAACACTCAATATATTATTTCAGGCCTTGTTTTAAAGTATTACGTGAAGAGCATAATTGCATATACCTCTTAGGCAATTTTATGTAACCAGTAACTGATACTGTTTTTTTTTTATCATTTTTTAACTTGTGAGTTATTGTATAAGCGATAAGATAAAAAAAGTAATTAATTTTAAATACAGTCACATAACTTTTAAATGACTTTTATGTAAAAATATTTTTTACAAAAGTTTAAATGACAAAAGTTTGAATGTTTTTACAAAAGTTTGAATGTTAGATATAAGTGCTATTTACTAATGAAAAAAACTGAAATAAAATGAAAAATTAATTTTTATTTTATTTTTATTTTATTGTAATGATTTTTGGCTTGATTAATGATAATACTTTAAGCTTAAAGCAATGATCATAATAACATAATTTAATTCTGATAATATAATTTAATTCTGATAAAAAGTATATATTATTTAATTTAATATCTATATATCCTATTCAGGTACCAACTAACCGACAACCAACTAACTACCAACTAACAACCATCTTCTTTTTTTTTATTTTTATAATTCTCTTCTTTTTTATGAATAAACCTCATAAGTTTGAACGTTTTATAGAGTAATTGCGTAATTAAATGTTTTATATTTAAAACATAAAACATTTAATTAATTAAATGTTTTATATTTTCTTAAAAAATATTTTATATTTTCTTAAAAAATGTTTTATATTTTCTTAAAAAATGTTTTATATTTTAGTTTATTTAAGCAAAATAAACTATATGTATACATTGTAAATGCTATATGAAAGATTTTTATAGACAAAGTGCAATAATAACTTATGTGTCAGTTATTACGCTCTGGAAATATTTACTTTAATAATGTTAAACCTGAAAAACTTTAAATATTGAAATAATTTTACCTTAAGAACTTTTATTTCATCTTCTTGAGACATCTGGACACCACCTTTGCATTCACCATTATCATCATCTTCAAAAGGGTCATCGAAGTTTTCATTGTTAAGGGATTGATTATGAGCAGCTTTTGCACTTTTATGCCTCTGAACTGCAGCAGCTAACACCTTTGATGGGGTAGAAGCCATATCAATAAGTGGCGATATAACTTCAGGAGAATATATAGTATTTTTTTGCCAAAGATTCAACACTCTTACAACTTTTGGCTAAACAGTAATAAACAAAATAATCAAACAAACATAAAGAATATGATACAAAAAAAACTTTCATATTATAAATCTTCAAGAGTAAATTTAGATTGATAATTTACTAATATATTCTACTTGCTTTAATTGTCAAAATGTCAACTTTAACTCAAACTATATTTCAGAAAAGTAGGAAAAAAACAACCTTTTTTTGCTGTAATAAATGTCCTTCAAAAACTCAAACCTTGAGACTATTTTTATTTAAATTACTTCCATTTAGGTTAGGGATGTATAAGTTCAAAACTATTTGAATAATAATTTTAAATTTTTTTACATGAAATGCTTATAATTACTTGAGTCATTGAAATCGTTAAACCATACATGAAACACTCAAGTGACTTGATTAATATAAATAACTTGATTTACTAATCAGAGCATGATTAAATAATACTATTTTGAAAAGACTTCAATATTCATAGTATTATTTTTTTTTGCAATTTGTTGGAAAAAATAAATACTTATACAACTAAAAAAAATATCTAATAATAATTGTTAATTTAAATAAATTATGTTTATTTACAAACCAATCAGTAGAAGTAGTTTATTACTTTACGTAAAAGTAACTTTAAACATTTCAAATAATTTAAAGTTATTTTTTTTTTTCAAATGCAATTAAAACATTATTTTATTAATTATTATCTATTTTGTAAGAAATTTTTTGAGATGTAAGGCTTCTATATTAAGTGATATTAATTATTTTAAAATCAAAAACTAGTCAACATTATAATGTAATTATACATTTACATTGATGCATACATATATAAAAACTAAAGTAAAACCTTGTCCTCCTGAGGGCATTGAAAAATGTTCTGAAATAAAAATTTGAGGTTTTTTTGAAACCGTGGACCGAATAAGTCTTTGTCAGGACCAAACTAAACAAAACAATTAGAACTGTACCAAAATACTGATCTTTAAACAAATGTTTCTTTAAACTAAACACTTAATTAAAAAATATACCTGATGTCGTGACTGTCGAATTATTGAATCAAGAACATAAAGTGCTGCTATTTTATATTCTGGTCGACACTGAAACAAAATTGAGTTAAATTTTTACATAAAAATAATTGAGCAATACTTTTTATATAACAATATAAGAGTAAAATTCTTATAAAGATTAAAAAATAAATAAATAAATTTGCTAAATTGCCTAGTCAAAATGACCTTTAAGATCCTATAAGATTTTGGAATAAAAAAATTTCAGATTTGAACCTCATTAATTATTTGGTTAGGGTTACTTGGCACAGCTGAATTTCATTGGCACAAAATGTTATTGGTTATATCTTACCAAAAATTATATACACGAAGACTTATTTTTGCTTTTGTATATAAAAAATAAGAGAACAAACATAAGTTTAATAGCGCATACAAAATAGGTTATTATTAGAAAGTTAATTTTTTAATTTTAAACACTCTAATCTTAAAATTTTAATTTTTTTTTTTTGTGGAAAAATTTTACTTAGATTGATAATAGTGTCAAGTAGTATTAATAACCCTAATGCAATAATAATAAACTTTTTGGCTAAAAAACAAAAATGAACTCTACAACTATATTTTTTATGTGTTTTACATTTCAAACTAATTTAAAATTTATAGCACACCATTGCTATAACTAAGCATGTATTTAAACAAACTTAAGTTTTAAAAATTTATTTATTTATTTAAAAAAAAAAGATTTAACTTTATTTATTTCAAAGGTAAATTAAAGCTGCTTTGGCAACACAAAATTGAATCGGAACTCATTAACTATGTTCTTTTATACTACTATAAACAAGGAACAATATAGTTTAATTTAGGGTTGTTTGTTGAAAGACTTCGCAAAAATTTCGCATTTTTATCTACCCATTATCAAGTTGTCAAAAGTTACATATGCGAAATTTCATCTTACATAAAGATTATTACAAAAGATGAATAAACATTAATTTCTGCAAAAAAGACTTGCAAAAAGAAACTTGCTAAACAATTTATTTCAAAAAGAGACATTTGAAATAAATTGTTTTCAACAATTTATTTTAAAAATCTCCTTTTGAAATAAATTGTTATTATAAACAGCTCCTTACAAAAAAAGTGTTTTGAAACGTGAATGAAAACTTATGGAAAAGAATCAAAAACATTAAATAAACGGATATACAAAATAAAACAATTTAATAAATAAAAATGTTGTTAAATGATTTAAAGTGTGCATAAACAGTCTGCGAAATCCAAAGAGTTTTAGCTCAGCACAAAAGTGCTGACTTTTTGAATTTAGCCGACATCAGGTTGGATTCTTTATATTTATAAGCTAATCATTTTTGTTCGTTACTTATTTAACACATCATTTATTTTTGTGACAATTTTTCAAAAGCTTTGAATACTCTCTGCAAGTTTTACAACAAATTAAAATAACTTCTCTTGAATCATTTGATCAAATGATGTAGGATTTAAATCTCCGTGTTTCCATAACTGTTCTATTAGGCATATTAAGACTTATTTACTTGTGTAACACTTACACACATAAACACTGTAGTGTTTCTTATTTTTAATTGCTTTAACCAAAAAAAATTTTGAATAAATAAGCCTGAATAAATAAACAACAAACATTTAAATACTTTTGAATGAATCAATTGCTTTGCTTGCTTGCTATGAATTTCAGAAAAAATTAGTTGAAAAAAAAAAAGAAAAAAAGGAATGAAGTTTTTTTTAAATAAAACTTATCTAACTTGAAAAAACAAAAAATTACAGTAAATAAATTATAATATTTATATACTTTTTATATTTATTTATTCTGACACTTTTAGAGATTACAGTAAAGCAAAGATCATTTATTGTGTCGCAATTGCTAAATGCTGATCTGGATTTTGCGGGCTATATATATATATATATATATATATATATATATATATATATATATATATATATATATATATATATATATATATATATATATATATATATATATATATATATATATATATATATATACATATATATATATATATACACCAACATGCAAGGCGTGATGTACCATCACGCCTTGCATGTTGTACCTATTTGTTGTACCAACACTCCTCAAATAATCTACCTGTTTGTCAGTCAATCGATGTCAAGATGAAAAAATTAAAATAAAACATTTAAAATGTTTTTTCTTATTAAAAAAAAAAAACATTCCAGTTTTTTTATTTTTTTAAATTGGGTAATTATTTCTGTTATTGTTTGTGCAGGATGATAAAATTTATTTTATGATTTCATTTTTTACGCTTCTATAACAACTTTTGTTTTCTTTTACAGAACATTTTTGATGGAAAAGTTAGATTAATAAAAATAAAATTTTCTTTATTTTTTCTCATGTTTTTACATTTGTAAATGGTGCAAATATCAAATATAATTGTCATGCAAACTTTTTTGATTAATCATTAAAAATGATTAAAAATGGCTAATGTGAAATGGCTTACCGCTTACATTAAATGGCTCAGTGCATACAAAAATGGCGCTCCAGTTAATGCTTTAAAATAAGGCCTGCATACATACAGATCTACATACATATGAAACAATATATAGTACACATAAATATCAATTTTAATTAAACCTTCTGCAGAAACCTTTCCACACTTTTTTTTGTGGGAGTGGAGGGTGGGGGGTGGGGAATTAACAAAATTTTATTACTTTTATTCAACAGAAATATGAAACAATTTTAATTATACCTTCTGTAGAAATTTTTCCACACTGTGCACAATGTGCTTGTAGTGCTATAAAAATATTTAACAAATAAACAAATTTTTATAAAAATATTTAATAAACACAAACTTGTATAAACATATTAAATATATTCACAAATTTATGTAAAGATATTTAACAAATACACAAATTTCTATAAAAATTGTAACATCATAATAATAACAATAATAATTAGTATTACACACACACACACACACACACACACACACACACACACACACACACACACACACACACACACACACACAGATATATATATATATATATATATATATATATATATATGCATATATATATACACATATATATATATATATATATATATATATATATATATATATATATATATATATATATATATATATATATATATATATATAGTTGCGGTACACCAACCCAAGTCAGTAGAGGACTTGAAACGTATTGTGAAGGACGTTTGGGTAAAGGAAATTACGCCGGATTATTGCAAAACTCTGGTTCGTAGCATGCCTGCTATGAACCAGCTAATATTATTTTGTTTAGTGTTTCTTCCTATTTTCACATATAAAAGTTCATTTGTTGTTCTTCTTCCTTGTGAATTTTATTTTTCTAATTTGAAAAATTTGAAAATTGCACTGAAAAAGCTCTGAGCAAGAGAGCATGTAATTATCAAAAATGTAATTTAAACTTAAAATGTTTAAATCAGCAATTTAAATCATAACCAGATACAAGCATTAAAACAAATAAAGAGGGCAAAAACATTGATATATACACTTTTTATAAAGGAGCAGGCTTTGTTAGAATAGAACACAACAAAACCATTGATAAAATTCGCCAAGTAATTGGCATAAAAAAAGATAACTTAAGAGGACACGACTATTAAATTTGCTACTAAAATTAGAACTTATCTATCAAAATTGAATAAAAATGGGGATTTACCAAAATAGAAAATAAAAGTCTTTACCCAAGCGACCCGATACTGCCACTTATGTATGGGTATGGTGTAATTAAAGTGCACAAACCAGAAAATTGATTAGTAGTTTTAACCATCGGGACACCAAGTTATAGAATACCACATTATTTAGTAAATATATTTCAACCAACTTAAAATTTGGACACCATATTTTTTATTCTGGACACCATATTTTTTATACTTACGCAACATTAAAGAAGCCCAATTAAAAGGAACTTTAGCGAAACCATTAAAAAGTGAAGTTACCATTTGTTTGTAATTAAATATAATTAACAGTTTGTAATTAAAGCTGAAGATGCTAGTATCAAAAACCAAGCAAAAATTTTTCTATATATAAAAACACCCTTATATATATATATATAAGGGTGTTTTTTTAGAGGTATAGAACTTTAAGTTGGCATTACTGTTCAAGATGGCAACCGATTTAACAGGTGACAAGTGATTTATTCTCAGTTTGGTTTGGCAATTCATCATGAATAGACTCACGCCTGAACAACGCTTGCAAATAGTTAAATTTTATTTCGAAAATAATGGTTCTGTGCGGAATACGTATCACGCACTACGTCCATTTTATCCTCGACAATATCGTCCATCAGAGCAGTTAATTCGATTAACCATGGAACGTTATCGCACCACGTTTACTCTTATTGATAACTCGCATCCCCAGAGACGCCGTACGGTGCGTACAGAAGAAGCTATTGCTACTGTAGAGCGTAGCATTGCGGAAGACCCGAATGAGTCCATCCGCCATCGAGCACAGGAATTGGATCTGTGTCCATCCACTGTATGGAAGATTTTGCGGAAGGATCTTGGTATGCGTGCTTACAAAATCCAACTCGTACAAGAATTGAAGCCAAACGATCATCAAGCAAGGCGTAGATACGTCGAATGGGCCCAAAACGAGATTGCCATTGTTCCTGATTTTCATAAGCGAATTTTCTTTAGCGATGAAGCGCACTTCTGGTTGAATGGTTACGTCAACAAACTAAACTGCCGCATTTGGAGTGAAGATAATCCTCAAGTGTATGTCAAAACACTGTTACATCTAGAAAAACTGACTGTTTGGTGCGCTTTATGGGCTGGTGGAATCATTGGTCCGTACTTCTTCAAAAATGATGATGGCCAGAACGTTACAGTCAATGGTGATAGGTATAGAGCCATGATTACAAACTTTTTCATTCCTGAATTGAACAACCATGATGTCCAGGACTGTGGTTTCAATAAGACGGCGCAACATGTCACACAGCTCGTGCCACAATCGATTTATTGAAAGACACGTTTGGTGACCACCTAATTTCACGTTTTGGACCTGTGAATTGGCCTCCAAGATCTTGTGATTTAACACCGCTAGACTACTTTCTGTGAGGCTATGTAAAGTCATTGGTCAAATGCTTGACCATTTGGAAGACAACAATAACGTGTTATTGTCGATATACAGCCACAAATGTTGGAAAAAGCCATCGAAAATTGTACGTCCAGATTGGACTACATCCGAGCCAACCGTGGCGGTCATATGCCAGAAATTATATTTAAAATGTAATGCCACAAGATTATCTTTCTAATAAAAAAAAATTCTTGTCAATCGAATAATCCATCGTTGTTTTATTGCAATTTAAAGTTCTATACCTCTAAAAAAAACACCCTTTATATATATATATATATATATATATATATATATATATATATATATATATATATATATATATATATATATTATATATATATATATATATATATATATATATATATATATATATATATATATACACTCTTGAATGGTAGTTAAAAAGAGTTTCCCATAAACTGTAGTTTTAAAGAGCCCGTTAATAAACCAGACCAGAAAAAGTTTAAAAACTTAAATTTTTTTTTTTGTTTAAATGATAGACTGCCTGCCCAAACCAAACCCTCAGTCGATGTAGCAGTACTCCCTTGCGAGTCAGGCTATTTGTCAGTCGTTGTAGCAACACTCCCTTGCGAGTCAGGCTATTTGTCAGTCGATGTAGCAGCACTCCCTTGCGAGTCGGGCTATTTGTCAGTCGATGTAGCAGCACTCCCTTGTGAGTCAGGCTATTTGTCAGTCGATGTAGCAGCACTCCGTTGCGAGTCAGGCTATAAGATAGTCGATGTAGAAACACTCCCTTGTAGCAGCAGGCTATAAGATAGTCGATGTAGCAACATTTACGCATGTTTTAAAAATGTTTGTTAATAAAACAAAAACAAAAACACGACTAATTAAAAAAAACTTTCTAGTCGTTATTATTGCAGTTTTTTAAAAAAATTTTAAAAAACAATAAAATTTAGTGTACTTCTGCATTAATTTAATTGCTTTGACATTTCGACGACAATCAAATACAGCTTAAGAGATGAGGTAATTAAAATTGTAGTCGAAAGAGACTTTTTTTACATTAAAAGAATCTTTCGACTACACTATAAGGATATATATATATATATATATATATATATATATATATATATATATATATATATATATATTATACATATATATATATATATATATATATATATAGGCTTAAGAAAGGCTTAATATTTTAAAGCATGCAAACAGCCATGGTGAAGTTGCCTTAAGAAAATATTTAATGCTTGGACAGACAAGGCGTCTGACTGCATTAACATATATATATATATATATATTTATATATATATATATATATTTATATATATATATATATTTATATATATATATATATATATATATATATATATATATATATATATATATATATATATATATATATATATATATATATATATATATATGTATATATATATATGTATGTATGTGTATATATATATATATATATATATACATATATATATATATATTTATATATATATATATATATATATAAATATATATATATATATATATATATATATACATATATATATATATATTTATATATATATATATATATATATATATATATATATATATATATATATATATATATATATATATTTTGTTTACTTTGAATCTTTTTGAAAATTTTCTCAATTCATTTTTAATATTTTTGTTTGCACAATTTAAGTTATATATGTTTATTGTTTGCATACCGGTTTTTACATCCATTTAAAACAATCATGACAACCGTTTAAAACAACCATGACATTCATTCAAAACACAGCGACAATCAATTAAAACAATGTGATTTTCAATTAAAACGATCGTGATTTTCATTTAAAACATTTAACGCACGCGCAATCTCAACATTCTATATTATTTTAAAAAAAAAAGGTCTTCTTTATATATTTATTTATCTAATATTATATAAATTTATTTTTATTAATATTATATCAATTTATTTTAATTTAATGGAATTTATTTTAAATTTGAATGGATGTCACGTTTGTTTTAAATGGATGCAAAACCATATTTTTTTACATATTTTTTATACACATACTGTATTGGCAAAACAACCATGATCTTCAATTAAAACATGCATGATGATAATTAAAACAACCAGGATTTCCTATTAAAAT
The DNA here is from genome assembly GCF_022113875.1 of Hydra vulgaris. Classification (NCBI taxonomy): domain Eukaryota; kingdom Metazoa; phylum Cnidaria; class Hydrozoa; order Anthoathecata; family Hydridae; genus Hydra; species Hydra vulgaris. The sequence continues at coordinate 28,957,599 of NC_061158.1, read as the reverse complement.
ATTTAGCGCATGAGGATATTAGATTTTCAATAAAACATGCAGCAAAATTCTGTTTGCCAAAATAAGCAAAAATTTTTTTTGAGATTGGTCGTCGGTCAAAGAAAAATTTAATCTGAAACTTCATTGCCACGAAAAACTCAATCTGAATCTTCATGCCGCGAAATCCGTTTCTCAAAACATGCGAGATCTTGCTGTAAATCTAGTCGTTGATCAAAGGAAAACTCAATCTGAAGCTTCATCATTAACAGGAGTTAATCGAAACACAATACAATCAATTTTAAGAAGGTAGGATCGAACGAATTCAACACTTCCTGGTTCTAGAGGTGGCACTCGTCACGTTATTTATAATGAAGAGATTAGAAGAAGAATTGAAGAGCTTATAAACGATAACACAACAACAACTATAATTGAAATTAAATATGCTTTAAATGTAAATGTATCAATTAAAACTGTCTGGAGATGGGTGACCAATCTTGGATACACATATAAAATTACTCGACCAATTTATGAAAGAAGAAACGACAATGATGTAAAAAATCTTCGTATTGAATATGTTAGGTGGTATACTTCAATCTCGCCTATCAATCGCTATCGAAATATTGTTTTTATTGATGAAAGTTCATTTAATTTACACATGTTTCGCAGTCATTCATGGGCAAGAAGAGGAGTAACACCAAACCCGATCATTCACCCTAGGCAACGTAACATTTCGATGATATTGGCCGTCAATGGTTTAAATATTATTCACTCCGAAGCTGTCAGTGTGTCAGTCAACACAGTTTTGTTTCAAGAATATATTGATGAAGTTGTACAAGTTTTGGGGACAGAGGAAGAATTCACCCTGGGATGGATAATGTCAGAATCCATCATAATGTTGAGATGAGGGCTCAGAACATTCAAATAAAATATTTGTCACCATATTCACCATTCTTGAATCCGTGTGAAGAAATTTTTTTTTATCTTAAGAATGACGTGCGAAGAAATACGGCCCCAGCTGGAAGAAATGAACTAATTTCAAGAATGCGTGAGGCATGCTTATCTATTCCTAATGTTAACTTATCAAACTATTACACACACTCGACAGTAATTGAAAAATAAACATATTTTAAATAAAATAAATTTTTTAATTTTTTTAAAAAATCGAATAAAAAAAATATGAAGAAAACCTTTTTTTTAAAATAATATAGAATGTTGAGATTGCGCATGCGTTAAATGTTTTAATTGAAAATCACGATTGTTTTAATTGATTGTCGCGGTGTTTTAAATGAATGTCATGGTTGTTTTAAACAATTGTCATGATTGTTTTAAATTGATGTAAAAACCGGGATATGCTTTTTTGATAAACATGTGTATGTGTTTATAATAATATGTGCTTTATAACTGTTTTATGAATGTGTTTTTATAACAATGTAATGTTTTTTTATTGTTTGTGTATGTGGTAATATGTGTTATATAATTATTTTATAAATGTATTTAAATATGCTTATATAAGGTTATATAAATATATATATATATATATATATATATATATATATATATATTATATATATATATATATATATATATATATATTGTATTTATAGTTGATACATATGTTTATATTATGTTGTTTCCATTTATTTAAAGTGATAAATGTGTAGAGCAAGATTTGTCAACCTTGCCAGCCAAGTGATGAACTTATAGCAGAGGGTGACTTGGCAGTGTTTAGTGTCGAACTGTTACTGCTTTAGATCTAGGTGTTTTCAAGCCTTTATTATTCTGGAAATACATAATAATGTCTTTTAATAACATTTTGCTTAATATTGCTACTTATTTTCCATTATAAATGTTATGTTACTTAAGTAATGTTATATGCATATTATATTATCTTATGGTGTGTGTTATTGTTGTTTGCTGTTGTTGTGGTGTTGCTTTTCCTTCACATTGGTATCTATTGTTAAAAATGATAAGGTAGTTTCCTTATTAGGCCTCACTGCTTTTAATTATTCACTAAAAGCCAAGACAAATTATTTTGCCATATATACAATTTGTTTTATCTCAATTTGATTTTTTGTCTTTAGCGCTGTTTATTACATGATTTTGCTGTAAATATTTTGGAATCATGATGTACCAGCATAAATTATTTTCTAAAAGCTAACATGAAATAATATTTAACAACTACTACTCCAGTAAATCACAACAGCTTTTCTCTATCAGGTACATTGATTTCCATTTTTTGTATATAGTATTTTTCTTTTTTATTTACTTATTTGTTACATTTTTATTTCAGATTTATCATGTGATGTATCTAGGTGGTATAGAAGGACAAAATATTTTTAAGTTTTGTTTGTTAATTTAAATTAGCTTTACAATATTTAAATGGTTTTAACGAACTTTATGTAAATTAGTTCAATAAAGAAAGATTAAATATTTATTTTATTATTGAAGTAATTAAAGTAGATTTAAGAAAGAATTGACTTGAATGTTTGTTTTTATGTTTAGATGACAACAGTATTATTGGAGAAAATAAATTAGAAAGCATTTTTACTTTTTAAAGAAATACTTTTCAATATTTATCTTTTAAAAAATATCTATTTTATAATTACACTCAGTTGTAGAAAAATAATTAAAATTTAATAATAAGATAGTAGACTGTTAGGGTGGATTAAATAGATCAAAGGTCTATTTAATCTATTAAATAACCTACTGCCAAATTGAAGATTTACTATTAATTGTTTGTTTGTTTTTCTGTTTGGTTGACAACAATAAGGAGAGTGGTAGTAAGTTTAAAAGGATTTGTATTTTTTATAATGTAACTGAAATGTTTTTTAAAATGTTGTTGTTGTCTTTAGTAAAACAATAAATTTTTATAATCTTATACAATAAGCCTAAGAACTTAGGTCCTACTTAAAATTATATTGTAAATAATAAAGAGAAGTAATTTAAAATTCTTAGTAAATCATAAGATTTTTATCAATTTATATTAGGTTTAATTGAGATTTAATTTCTTTAGTTGATTAAGAGAGAACTAGTCAAGGTATTAAGAGAGAACTAGTAATAAAGTAAAGGTATTAGATACATTAGTTAAATGTGGCATTTAGTATATATTTAATAGATATTTTTACGCCTATACATTTAAGTGCTTTTATTTTTTAGTCACAGAAGTGAACAATGAAATAAGTCAGTGTTTTAGCTATTAGATATTTGTTAATAGGAATTTGTTTATTTGTACTGTAACTGGAATTTTAAAACTTCAAGTACTTTAGCTTTACTTTATTTTTTCTTCTAGGAGAGTTGGAAAAAAAACTAAGTATAAATTACATGATTAAATATAATTTATACTTAGTTTTTGTGTAAAATATAAATATAGTTAAATAAAGCATTTATATTAAGATTTAAAGTTTATTATAGTTTACAGTTTTAGTTTAGTATATAGTTTTGGTTTTAGATTCAGTTATTTTTTTCTTGCTTTAGACAACTTTATGAATGAAATGAAACATATAAGTATATAAAAAAACAATTATTTTTTTATATACTTATATGTTAATATTGATTTATTGATTATTTTGAGGTATGTTTTTTTGTCTTTAGTGTCTGGTAGAAGCTGGTAGGGCTGAGTTTTATATTTTAAATGAAGAATTATGTGCGTTAGGTGGAAGAATTATTTAATAAATATGACATTTTTTAACTAGTAGCGTTATGCTCTATATTTTTATTAAAATAAAACTTTTTACATGTTTAATCCTTTTTAATTTACTCTTATTTTTTTTTTAATTTCTTTAGCTGTTACAAATGAAAATGGTGAGGTTACGCTTTACATTTTGATTAAATAAAATTGAAAATAAGTATAATTTTTATAAAATTCTTCTATTTGTATTCATTAACATCTGAGAGCTAGCGAGTTTATTGTTCCCAACACCCGGGGCCTCTCTCAGAGAGGTCCTTCAATAAGTGGTGTAGCAAAGGCGGTATGGATGAGCCCTCCTTCAAATGGAGGGCTCATCATAACCAGGGTGTTGGGAGACACCAAAGAAAAAACAGCAGCTAAAAGGTTGTAAATGTCTTATACCAGTGAAGGTACTTATGACTTTTTTGTTGCCGTTTTTTCTTATGTGTTTTTTTTTAATTTTATAATTTTTTTTTTAAACTTGTAATTTTTTTTTTTTAATATATCTTATGCCGTATATTTGATTTTTTTTTTATCTTATTAAATTAAAATTTTAAATGTTTTTTCACCAATTAAACCTAAATTTCAAAATATAGTTAAATTGATTCATTATCCAATTATGATAATACAATAATGCTACATTCTATTGTTAAACATAATTAATTGGTAGTTTCATTTATTGAACTCACTGCTTTTAAAATTTACTAAAAACCAAGACAATATATTTAACTATACAAATACAATTTATTTACATCTCAAATTGATCTTTAATGTTTTATCTTTAATGTTTATAGTTTGGCTCTTTGAAGCATTTTATATTTTGCTTTTTAATTAAAATATTTTAAATCCATTGTGATATCTTTTAAATTAAAATAAAGTTTACTAAAATCAAACATAAAATAACATCATTGAACAACACCAACAAGAACTGCTGCATCACAGCAGCAAATGAAGATCACAACAGGTTACCAAAAGCAGGTAAATTGTTTTCCAGTTATTTTATTTTATTTTTCATGTCTACTTACCTGTTACAATTTTCATTTTAGATTTGTAATATAATAATGATTAATGCAATATAAAAGATCAAAACTTACATATTTTTTTTAATTTGTAATACACATGTTTGATTATAAATTAACTTTTTTTTGTTTATAACATACTTGTAATAAATTGCTTAGTTATTTATAATAAAATTATTTAGTTGTGTGCATTTAATGTTTTCAAGATAACAACTTTTTTTTAAAGAAAAATTAATAACTCCTGTATAACATAAATTAACATATTAATCCTAATAATTAATTAAAGTTCGTGTATAAAAAATATTACAAGAAGTTAGTTGATATTTTTGTCAATTTAAACATAGATGAGTATTTGACTTTATGAAAATACCGGAAATTTTTTTCCTATGATAATCCCAGAAAATCCCGGAAAATTATTTTATTAAAAATTGATCGCATTTAACTAACAAACAGAATTTAGATTAACTTTTTACAAAACGGGATTTCTAATATTCGAAAAAGTTTGAATGAATTAAAAAGCAAAAAAATTGTTATGAAAATTGATCTCGTGAAAATTTTAATTATAGAAAACATATTTGTTTAAATGCAAAAGTTGTCATATGTAAAATTTTATGTAAAAATGTATTAACTTTTTTTCAAATCAATATTAAAAAACATCCGGAAATTTCTGGAAAAATTAAAGGTGTTTTAAGTGAATTTCTGGAAAAAACTCATCTATGTTTAAACCATGTCAGCAACTAATAACATATTGTGTTGAACTATGGGAATGTTGAGGAAAATGGTTCTGCCTCACACTGTTATGACCTAAGTCAGCAGTAAATTATTCAAATAATGTTAAATATTAACTGGTAAATTATTTTATAACCTCTTCGTACTTTTAATGCTAATTTTACTGGTAAATTGATACTTTCAATGTAAAGGCATTTTCCTAAAAAGGTGTAAGTTAAGGTTAAACAACTCTAAATTAAATTGTGGAAAACAGCTTGCTTACACCCACTATAAATAAATTATGTAACAGACCGACCATAACCCGATAACAGGTTGCTTTCTGCTTGTATAAAATTATTAAAATTATTACAATTATTACAATTATACAGTTATTTATATTAAATTATTATAATTATTTATACAGTAATTTAAAAACAAAAACTAAAAAAAAAAAACTGTTTTACTAAACATACCTTCAAAGCTTTGACTGCTAACCTTGTTATTGAAGCCATCTTTGCCTTTGAAACAGGAGGTTTGCTTTCACAAATTGAAGAAAGCTAAAGCAGTTATTTTTATATATAGATAAAAATAAAAAACAAAAAAAACATTTTTATAGACAAAATTACATACCGTTATAAAGTGAGATTTTACTGGTTTATCAGCCATTAAAATTTAAAGAAACTCTATCAAAATTAGAAAATTATTTTTATGTTGAAAAAGTTACTAGAGCCAATTAATTGATCATTTACCCTATGTCCCTATGTATACCCGATGCAGTGACGAATCCAGACTTTATTTAGGGATACCATTTTTTTTCAGGGACATACTGGTGGTGGTGGTGGGGGGATATTCTTGGGGTAGTCAACCCCCTCATCCTTTGCAATTTTAAATACCAATTTGTTTGTATTTATCTGATTTAGTTTTATCAACAGATAAAGAATTGATTTAAAATAGCATCTCGTTGTAAAAAACATTTTTTTGAAATTACAAATTCAGATATAGTGGATGTATTTTAGTTACGCTAGGAAAAACTATTTTATTTAATATTTTAATAAAGTTTTAAATTGCAAATATTACCTATTTGTAAATATTTATTGAAAATTGTTTTAAGTATTTTAAACATTTAGCAACTACATTTTGATAACTTTAATTTTAGCAGTTATTAAATGTGTAAAATACTTTTAAACATTTTTAACCAATACTTATACATAGCGTATTTGCAAAATTAAAATAATAGCAATTACACTTATTAAACGCTTATGGCTTGTAGTTAAATTGTAATTGTCTAATATTATATATTATATAGACAATAACTATTCAAATACAAAACATAAGCGTTTGATAAGTGTATTTAATATTATTTTAATTTTTATTTTAATATAAATTCTGTTCATTTAACTTTTACTTTTAAGGTCAATAACTTTAACAATGCTTTAAGGTCAATAACTTTAACAATGCTTTAAGGTCAATAACTTTAACAATGCTTTAAGGTCAATAACTTTAACAATGCTTTAAGGTCAATAACTTTAACAACTTTTTAAATAAAAACGATAATTATGGTTTTAATGATTTAAAAAAATATAACTTAAAAAATTTAAATATTTAATTAAAAAAATCCTTACTAAAAATTATAAAAGTTACTTTTACAAACGATTTTTTTAATTAAAAAAGTTTAAAAATAACTAAAACTATTATATATTAGACTTTTACTAAGTTAATATAATATTTTTATTATTTTTATACTCGAAAAAAGAATAACGGAAACAAAACTTTCTGAAAAAGTTTTTGTTACATTTTTTTGTTTTCCTAAAGTAAAATAAAATAGTGAGCTAAAGATTAAAAGTTCATTCATTCATAAATTAAATTTGCACGATTACAATTTTGCTAGTAAAACTGAAATTTTTACTTTTGTTTGTTTAATATAAAAAAACAGTTAAATCTTAATTGCCAACAGCAAAGGTTAACTTTAAATTGAGTTTCAACTGAGTTTTCAAAACTTGTTGCTAAGGAGACTAATTACATATCAAATGACAAAAATTGAAAATCATGTGATAATTTTATTTTTCATATTGTTGTCATACAAGAAACTTGTCAAAATCAAAAATATCAACAAAAAGTTTGCTTGTAACTCATGTGCTCATGATTTAAAAAAAAAGAACAAAAGATATTTAAAAAAAAGATTTGTGTTCATTTAAATATCAAGATACTTCATGGAGTTAACAGAGTTGATTTTTGGTCAAATAAGTCTGAAATTTAGAAGTTTTTAAGTTTAAGTTTAAATTCATTTAAAGATAATTTTAGTTTTGTTAATATTGAGAGATTATAAAAAAGCCACTGAAAAGATCTCTAAATTGACCGCAAGGATGAAACTCTCTTCACTTTTAATTTTTTTGCATTTAATCAATCAAATGCATTAGTAAACACAATTTATGTTTTCAGAAAAATCTGAAGTAAAATAAGTGCCAAGTATGTATATTTTCAAAACTAAAACTTGTAACTTTTTTCTTTTTTCGTAAGTTTAAGTCAGCCATTATGGTAGTCAAAATAGGCTATTTAGGGCTGCTTTCCATATATAACTATCACTTTATAACATGGCATCAGATTTAAAATTATGTACTTGCGCAATTTGCTTGATAAATAAAGGTATCAGATCAAAATCTTTAACACCTATAACACCTTCAGTATGTGAAAAATTTCAAGAATACATCGGGCCAAACTTCAATTCTGATCTTGAAGTTTGTCCTTGAGTAGTTTGTTTCAACTACAGAAGAAACTTATATAGTCTAAACAAAGGAGAGACTGCATATCTTTCGGACTGGTTAGAGACTAAATCTATGGTACTTTAATATGAATGAATTGCTACTTTGTGTGTGTCAGTGGTGTACACTTGTACAGTTTGTATTTCTACATTAAGCAACATTTTTGCAGCTAAAGGTAAATTTTACTTTACTTTTACTATTACTTTTTATCAACAAAATATTTTTTGATAATTTTTTTTTAATCTAACGTAACAATAAAGCAACATTAAAGTCTAACTGTTGAAGTTTATTTTCCTTTTTTTTTATTAACTTACATCAATCTGTTTAAATTAGAACGCCGGTTTTCACTTTTTATAAAGAATATATGAAAGTTTTGAAGTCATAACTGCTATTAATTAGCAAACATTTTTACAAAATTAAATTATAAAAATTTAAACAATTTATAAATTATAACATATAATAACATTAATAATAACATATAATAACATTTAATATAAAAAATTTAAAATTTTTTATGTTAAACGTTTATTTATCAAACACTTTTAATTAAATAATAAACTTTTTTTTATTTAACTTCATTAAAACGTTTGCTGAAAACGTCCTCTTTAAAAAATATAATACAAATTTTAATATACAAATAAAGTTTTGTAATAAGCTCTATAATAGAAAACATTTTATTGTTATATTATTATATATATTTTAAATATAATGATACATTTTTATTTTAAAGAATAACTATTTTATCTTTCAATTATCATTCATTTAAAGTTTAATTACAAAAAACTTTTCTTTTGCTCTTTGAAAAGAGCACGTGCGCAATTAGTTTAAATGTTTTTTAAAAGTTCGTTTAATCAAAGTTTGATTACATTCATGGATGGAAAAAAATTAATAATGTCATGTACTAAAACCCTTAGTAATAAAACGTGCTTGAAAAAAATCAACTCTGTAGAACAGGCTTTCTCAGGAGGCCCGTGCGGTCGCACGCCTTAAATGACCATGCATAGACATTTTTTTGTTGATAACTTGGCCACGATTCTTTTGCATATATTTAAAATGATGCATTATAAAAACGCGCTGAAAAACCGAAATAATTAGTCATCTTATTGTTTTTTTTTATTATTAATAAAACTATGCTGAACAATGTGGTGAAGCTGTTCACCACAAATTAAAAAAAAATTAGGTAAACTAAAAAAGAACTATAGGACACAAAAGTTATGAAGAAAAGCTAAAATCTACTGCAATATATTCTAATTTAAACAATCAGTAGCATTAATATAATTTGTTTTGTATATCTATTTGTTATGTGTTTTTTGTAAATGGAATTAATACATATTAATGGTTTATTTTGAACGGCTAACTTTAATCAAACTAAGGAAAAAAAAAGCAAAAAATTGTTTTAATTTTGAAAAAGCACTTAGTTCAGATTTTTCTGACAACTTAAATTGTATTTACTAATGCATATGATTAATTAAATGCAAAAAATCAGGAGTGGGGAGAGTTTCAACCTGGGAGTCAATTGGGAGAACAGTGAGATCACAATCTGGTTCTGGATAGATCTACATAGATCATAACATCACTTTTTTTTTCTCTTTTTTTCTGTAGTTTAAAAAGCATAATAGACACATTGAGGTCATTAAAAAAATGTTATAAAAAAAACTTGATCTACAAGCCTTTCAAGGAAATGAAAAAGTTTTTTATTTAGACATCTTGGTCACAGCCATGAAAATAGAGATTTTTTATAGCTTTAATATGAAACAATTTGGGTTATGTAAAAAATGTGTAGACAGCATGGCATAATTAAAGCCTAAAAACTATGTATATATGTTTGTGCACCTTAAAAGAAAATAAGCTCAGAAGAAAAAAAAGAAAATAAGCTCAGAAGCTTAAATGGTATAAGAAATCTGAATATGAAGAGCTCTGTATCATTCAAAAACATAATACAGAAATATATTTTATATATAAAAAAAAAGAAAAGATAAATGGTTACAAACCAAAAATATGAGCAGCAGGAATTAAAAGAAAAACAATAAAAAATAGGATAGTGCTTTGATTTGAACCGTGGCCATTCCATGTCTAAAGTAAATGCCTTATCCAAATAAGCTAAAAGTGTGCTAATAACAAATAAATATAATTATATAATTGAAAAATTGATGAAGAATGTAAAGCCTTTGAGGTAGATACTTATATATGCATACTTGAACAAACCAACATTTAAATGTATAAAAACATATATACATGCATTAGATAGACATGTTCATATAGGGACAATATATACTTGTTATATTAAAATAATAAAAACATATTTTACAAACAGATAGCAATTTTTTAAATTTTTTTCCATTTAAATTTATTTTTATTTCCGTATGTGACCACAAATTTTGTAATAAGTTTAGTATTTCAAAATAAATGCTCTGTTTGTATTTTTATGTACATAGTTTGTTTTTGTCGCTACATAAAACTTTGAAAATAAAAATAAACCAAATAAATAGCCAAAAACTAAAAATGAGTAGTAAAAATTAACAAATTGTTGACCTGGCCATGAATGGCACCATGCCCAAAGACAAATCCAAGATGCTTAACAAGTATTATCTATACTGTGATTGAACATTTTTAAATGACTTGTCATGCTGAGAGGAAGCTTGGCAGTGGTTTAAAGAGGTCATTTCAAACTCTTCAAATTGATTTCTTTTTATAAATATTTTTTAAAAGTTGTAAAGTTTGTTTTTAGCATTTCATGTGGTAGTGGTGTAGTGGTAAAACACTCGCTTCATTAGCGAGAGGTTCTGAGTTCAATCCCCACCACATCTCTGGTAGTGCCACGCTCAACTTGTTTCTCCCCTCAGTGGCCTTGTTCGTCAAGGTTTGTGTTTTGGAGTTATAGATCACACTACACAATTTAAATTTTTAAATTGTGTAGTGTGATCTGAAATTTTAAGAATCTGAAATTAGAATGGGTGAAATTGAAAAAGATGTTATCAATAAGGTTTTAAACCTAAAGGTTATACGTGTTGGTTGAATAATAAAATGGAAGAACAATAGTTAAGTGTATCAAGATAGAGATAATCTCTATATATTATTGCTGGACTTAATAGTTTTAATAGGTATTGGCGAGAAAGAGTCACAACTTTGCTTTATAAGAAAACGTGAGCGAATGTGAAACCTATATCGTACATACATAAACTTCATATTGTGTAATGTTAAAACATACTTAAACATATATCAAGTTTTACAGGTTGACATTCACTTAAAAACTGCATTGCGTCAACTCCTTAAGTCCAACCACCGGCAACTTTTTTTTAAAATTTTTTAGATTTTATTAAATAAAAAATACTTGTGAAGTTTTATAAAGATTATAAACAAACATATCTAACGATATTATACAATTTAACAAACAAAAAAATTTTTAAAAAAGCTAAAAATTCTAAAAACATTAAAAAACGGGGGGATATTTGTTGTGTATGTGTCATGATTGAGATACTTATATTATTTTAGTTTTACAAATAGAATATAAAATCTACAGAACTGTAAAGTTGTTTTGTTCTGCATTATAAATAAAATATAAAACAACTGATGATATAAAATATAAAACAACTGATGATTTAAACTTATTTAATATTAATACAATAAGGAAATTTAGAGTTTTACAGCTACTTTACAATGCACCTGTTAAACATTCTAAACAGAGTGCGCAACAACGACAGAATTTAGATAACTATCAAAATAGTATTATACTCCATTATTTTTTGGCTTTATTTACTTTTTGGCTGATCCCTAATCCTAACTTTCAAATAAAGAATCGTCCATAAATTATGTAACGCTAAATTTCACTTATAAACAAAACAAAAAAGATCAAAATTTTTACTTGCAGAGTTGTATGTTAAATAAAAAATCAAAATAGCTCATTAAGTTTAATGAAAATTTTTTTTTTTTTTTTTTTTTTTTTTATTTTAATTCACCTCCTCAAGGCCGAGAAGGCCACTACAGACGAGGAGGCTACTTATTCGTGGCTATAACCCTCTCTCAACTCTATAACTCCGAAACACGAACCTTGACGAACAAGGCCGCTGCGCGGAGAAAAGAGTTGAGCGTGGTACTACCAGGGACGTGGTGGGGATCGAACTCGGAACCACTCGTTTATGAAGCGAGCGCTCTACCACTACACCACTACCGCATTAATAAATTGCCACCTAAAAGAACTGAAGATCATCCTTCTTTTTTAAAAATAAATTTAGCGTTGCGTTATTTATGGACAATCTCTTAGTATTTTAAAGTCTATAGTTTTTAATGGTCTAAGATCTTCTTAGTTCTGCTATTTGAATAGCGTTGCATACAAACGCCTGTAAGTGTAAACGTCTTTAGCATATGTTAAGTTTGCAGGCAGTATATGGAACAATCAGGTATAATAAATTTATAAAAATGAGAAAATTTTTGAATTTTATTTTAACAATTAGAAATCTTTTTTGCTATATTAATATTTTTTTGCTATAAATATTGCTATAATTATTATAGATATATATTATTATGAAATTTTTGCTATAAATACAGCAAAATCGAAAAATTTCAATCTTGCTGTAATTGTCTTTAATGCCCTAAAACGACACTGATGACAGCGCACTAAACCACTGAGCTATCAATGATATGCGGTTAAGAGAAAAACAAGCCTAATTAAAGATCTCTTATAAGCTCTAGGTATGCTGAAAGGGTGTGCATGTTAATTTTTTTGCTCTTAGAGCAATTTTAAAAATGAATTATTTTCCTTAAAAATATTATAGTAAACAAATAATGGGTATAGAAATGACGTGGAATAGGTAAAATAATAGGTATAGATGGTGTGGATTTGGTAAAGACCCGTATTTTATGGGTCCAGAGAGCTAGATTTGCACTGTGTCCCAATATCGATTGCACACAGCACAAAAAACTAAATTGTTTATTTTTTCAAACCACTTTTTCAATTGATTTAAACATTAACTTTAGTCGACAAAGATATACATTTTAACTATTTTTAATTCTAATAGTTCTTCAAAGCAATTATGCCAATTACTTAATTAATATTTAATAAAGGATCTTGAAATCTATTGCACAATTGATCTTTCTGATTCATTACTGATAGTGATTTTGTAGCTTGAACTGTTTTTTAATTTAAATGAACAACATCGAATAGAAATTTAATTAGAAATTGAACTAATATTTTCCTATAAATTTCAACTAAACTGTTAAAAACTCCACTACTTTTTTTTAAACTATTTGATTGAAATTCAGGTAATTATAAACAATAAGAAAATATCATAACTGAAAAATAGCTGTGTCATACTATATTCAAACTACTAAAATTCTATTTTAAATAAATCAATAAAAACTGATAACAAATCTATTTTAAAATATACATACTACTTTTTTTTTTTTGTAAAAATTTATCAACAAGGCTGTTAATAAACTTTTTTATTTATTTATTGCATTATCATGTCTTAAATAAACTTATGTTTAATAACTTTTTTTTTTGTCAGCACTGTTACAGTTTCCCCTATGATTTTATGATTGATTTCCATAGAGAATTTCATGCTGATTAAGAATCATACAAAAATATTGACCTTAAAGTTTGAAGAAAGCACTCTAATTTGATGTTGAAGTTTAAAAAATTACACTAAAAACGCTAATATTCGTTATTTTCTTCATATTCAAATATGATTAGATTCTTTTTCTTAGTTAACTTAAAAACAGCCCGGTTTTTATGAGCACTTTAAAGAAAAACTATTTAAAACAAAACCAATTAGTTTCTAATTGATTCTGACACAAAGCCTAACCCTGACCCTAACCATGCACATTTGATTGCACCAATCCCTTTTTGTCAATCGATGCATGTACATTTACTTGCGCCAATTCCTATTTGTCAGTTGATGTATGTATATACATTTAATTGTGCCAATCCCTATTTGTCAGTCAATGTATGTACATTTAAAAAGTTGTCTCAAAGATTTTTTATTTAAAAAAAATATATAATTATTAAAATATTTAACTAAATTGAAAAAAATTTTAATAATGACGACAATAAAAACAGTTGTGTAATTAAAAAAAAAGATTTTCTAAATGATTGATTTTAAAATAAAAACCAATTAAAAGACATTTAAAAAAAAAAACTGAAAAGCCTTTTTGTCTTTAATATTATTACTACAATGCTGACAAAATATATGCAAAGATAATTAATATGGAACATACTGTTCCCAATTTCATTTTTAAATCCAGTAATAAAAAAATGAATGGTTGAGTTGTATTTTATGTACATATATACGCATATTGTGTATTAAAAAGTAAATAAAAAGTCCTTTTGTTTTAAAATATAGATCATCCAGGTCATATTTTAAAAATTCGGAAAATCATTAGTGTAAAATATCTGGAAAAATCTGGAATATATTTTCCCTTATACTCCTTCTAATTTTGTTTTTAGCTAAGTTGTTTTTAATTTTTTAACTTTTCTTAGTTTTTGCATGAGTAATAAGTGAAAAAGCTTAAAAAACAAATATATTACAAACATATATACCTAAACTTGTATGTATGGAAAACATTTTTGATATCCAAAAAAACTAAAAGTTGAGAAAAATATCAGGAATTCTGGAAATATCCAGAAAAAAATAATCCCTGTTAAAAGTATTTTTGAACAAGAGTCTGCATAAATTAAGAAATTAATAAAACTTTGATCAACGTTACATTAAAAACGTGAAACCTAAAATTTAAGGAGAGTTTATCAAAATAATAGTATTTATACTTTTATTCCTCATTTTTATCATGCTTTTTTAATTATGAAATGCCATAAACTACAAGCATTTTGTCCCATTGAGACAAGAATTGAAATAATAGAAAACAAAGTGCTAAAAGGCTTTATTTAGAAACTTTATTTACAAGCTATTTACCAACATTACATGAGTTTGTTGGAAAAAATTCAGTCACAAAAAAAAATTTTACTTATCAGGTTTGAATATATTAAAACAAAAAAATATAAAAGTTTTAGATATTCTAAAAAACTGATTCTTATTATTAGACATAATAAAACATTTTTCTTTTGCTAATCATGATGTTTCATAATTATGCAGTAATATTTTGTAAAGCATTTTTTAATCTTAAATATTATTAGTCACATTTTTACTTTTTTTGTTTACGTAAATAAAATACAACTCAACTGAAATGAATATAATATATAAAATGTATTATATGAATAATATCAAGTCATATAAAAATGTCAAATAAAAATGATATAAACAACTTGCATACAATTCAAATGCAGCAGACAAATAGAACAAACTAATTGATTTGAAAAATTATCATTAATTTATTGTATTAGCAAAAAAATGATTTGTGTAAAAAAAATACAAAATTTTCATTCCATACCTCATTATTGAATTGGCGAACTAATTCCATATCTCCACCCATTACAATGTTCTAAATTTTGCTATTTTATAACTTGCTTATTTTGTAAAAAACATTTCCTACAAAAAAAATGCAACTCCAATCATCTTCACAATTTATAAAAGTATTTATAAATAAGGATAGAATATTATAACAATAGTATAATAAACAATGTGAATACGTGTTTCATTTAATTTTAAAAACATTAATCTAACCTTCATACATGCATATATATATATATATATATATATATATATATATATATATATATATATATATATATATATATATATATAATATACATAATATATATTGTATTATGTATTTATGTTGCCAATGAATATATTATATAATATATTTATTGCCAGCACATACACAAACACATATATTTAATAAAGTAAATTCTATGTTTTGAGTTAACTTTAAAAAGTATGCAATGAGGAACAAAATACAAAAATGAAAAGAATCCTATTTCTAGTTCGAGAATAACTTTGCTTTATGGAAAGTAACATTTTTAAATTTCCATTTTAAAACTTCTTTAAATTGTGCATGTTTTAAAAATCGTGTTTCGCTATAAATCATGTTTCGCTACCCTTTACCTTTATCACGTTCTACATTATCAACACGAAATATTGGTAAATGAGTATTTTTCTTTAATACATTTTACGATGATGAGTTTTGTTTCAAGACTACTAAAACCCAAGTTGTTATATAAGCAATCATTATATCAAAGCTTTTTATTAATTAGCAATTTTCTTGCTTAATTATAGCCGCGATAAAAAACTCCAGTACAATTCTATTACGAAGACCTCGTACCTTTTTGTATCTTGTGCCTCATATGAAAACAGATTCGCGCAAAGTTGCACTAATCAATTCAATTTAAAGCGTTTGTCGATTATATAACCCCCCGAGTTATTTCGTTTTTTTAAACTAAAATCCAGGGTTCGATAAAGCTTTTTCATGCTAAGTTTACTATTTTAATTTTAAGATTATTTTATGTATTTGCTTTTGATTTTTTTATTACATATTTACTATTGTTGTTTATTATGTTATATACTTATCATAGTTGGTTACTTTGACATAACTGTTTGTTTTAATATTACTAAATATTGGTTACTAAGTATTGGTTTTTATAAATTAATATATATTAATGATATTTAAAAATTATAATTGCTTTGCTTGTTATAATGCTCTGCTGTTCTATTTGATGTTCTTAAGGATAGATTAGTAAAATACAAAAATTTTATGCGCGATAAAAAATCGAAAAGTAAAACTTTAAATACAGTAAAATGTCACAAGAATGATATATTTAAAAATACAGTAAAATGTCACAAGAATGATATTTCTTAGAACTTAAAGAACCGTAAGTTAATTTGGAAATTATGATCAAATTTTTTATTCAAATAAAATACCATGGTGTATATCCATAATAAAAATGTCAAAATTTACTTGTAAATTTACACCGGTAAATTTTACAATCGCAACACTTATCAACATTTCACAATAATAGCTAATTGTCTCCTTCGTTGTTTATTCGTGAACGACCGAAGTTAGAGTATTTCAAAATTTCACTAATTTTTATTAAAAAAAAGTATTTAATTTTCAAAATTTCACTAATTTTTATTAAAAAAAAGTATTTAATTTTCAAAAATTAACAATTTTTTTTTTAAATATAATTAATTTGGTGATTCTTAATAATACAAAGACTAAATATGATCATTTTTAATAATTTGCTTATTTTAGATTTTAATAGTATGCATTTTTTCAAATTGTTGTTTTGCTAAAGAACTATTCCAGGTTGCATATAAATATTATTATTTTTTATTTTTTTTATTAGGTGCCTTAAGAAGACCTAACGGTCTTGTCACAGAGCACTACGGAAATTCATTTAACTAGGAAGTTCACGCCTCCTTCCTTACCGTGACGCGAAAATATGTCCAAAGATCCAGAGTTCGTTTCGAACCTGGATCTCCTGCTTCTAAAGCAAGCGCTCTAAACACTGCGCCACGGCTGCATATTTTATAGATTCACATTTACGAACTAGTTATAAATACTATTTGAGAAAAAAAAGTTTGTAAAATTTGAGTTTTGCATGCTTTTTTTATATTTTTTCTTAATGATTTTACGGTAATAATATTATAAAAATTAGCGATATTGCAGAGATTTAAAGATAATAAACTTTTTGTAAAAATTCCGTAAAAAGCGTCCTTAACTACATCGAGTCCCTTACTGTTTTGTTTTCCTCTGAAAAATTATTACATTTCTTTTCGTTAAGTCGGAACTGTAAACTAACATAAAATGCCCCTGACATTGTTTGTAATTTTATTCCCATTTTTATTATATAGGGGAGAGCGGGGTTGGTTGTCACACTTTTTACATTTTAGACTGCTCAGCTCTTATTTTTCAACAAATTAATATCGAAAGTAATTTAACTATTTCCGGTAAATATTACAATATTTTTATGACATTGAGTGAAATATTTTTTGCTGTAAAATCATTTATAAAAGACCTCTTCCGTGTGACAAACAACTCCACCCACGGGGTTGGTTGTCTCATATGTTTATATAATACAAAAAAAAATCTAAATAATCTGAAAAAAAAGGCTATATACTAAAAAAAAAAAAAAAATACTATATACCAAAAAATGTTTTTTTTTTTTTTTTTTTTTTAATATAACGCTATAAACACATTTAGTTTAGGACTATTTAAGTGTTTTTAAAAATGGTGTTTTTATAAATTGTTGGATGCATCTAGTCGGTTGTCTTTCTTTTTACATCTTATAAAGTATATAGATAAAACTTCAATTTGACGTCAAAATTAAAAATTTTCAAATATAAAACTGAAAATTGTTTTTGATTTCAAATATCTCTAGCAATTGTAAAAAATTATTTTAGTTAGAAAAAAATAATAACTTGTAAAAAATTTATCAGGTTTTTTTTTCCATAATTACCAGATTAATTACTTTTTATATTATTTTTAAAACGACACTACTAGATTGTTAATCTAGTTACTGATTGTTAATTTAGTTACTGAGAACACTTAAAACGCATAGCAGCAGTGCATTTTACATTGGGTTAATATTAAGGCAACCGGAAAAAAATTATTTTATGAATTTAAGAAGTTTTTTAGAAAAATCAAATTTTAAAAGATTGTTATTTTTAACTCAAAATTTCTTATAGATCATTTTTTTCAATTAAGTAAATAAGTAGGGGGAAGCGGGGCAACATGGCGAATGGGGCAAGATGGGTTTTTGTATAACAGTTCAACAAAAAATCTTAAAGTTGGGTGAAAACTAAACTGATTTTGTGCTACTTTAATTAGAGTTATTGGTAGTTTTTAAAATCTTATAAAATTAGAGACAACAATTGCATAATAAGTCATCTTGCCACGGTCACGTGACCAGATGACAAATTCATGAAGTTTTTTTTTTAATATTTATTTTAAATTGTTATATTTGCAAACTGAAAATTCAAATACACAATGAATCATTTTAATAACATAAACATATTAAGTAAGTATTATTGCTTCACGACTGATAGTTTTGCAATAACTCAAGACTTTCAAAACGTTCGCCATGTTGCCCCGTTTTCCCCCACGTAAAAATATATGCTTTTTGGCGATATTACGCTTTTGATATCCTTAACAACGCCATAGCAACGCACTTTCAAACAAAAAATTTCAACTTGCTCAAGCTTCCAAACAGCAATAACTTATTTCTGCTACAGTATCTTATTTATTATATGTTTTATGTTTACTTTAAAGGCTATAAAAACCTTTGAACCATTGTTACAATTGTGAACATGCATCAGATGTGTTGTCGTGCTTGCAGGTAATAAGTTCTTCTTATTAGATAAATGTATATTTATTTTATTATTAGATAAGTAGATAAATGTATATTTATTTATATTGCAATGCTCTTATCTATCGATATCTATAAATAAACAAAAAATGGGACGTTCAATTGCTTGATCTAAAATGAGAAAGTTTTCTTGTAATAAACACTAAAAATCATTAAAATAAAACTGACACAACAGTGTCATAAGCAATGAGTCAGAAAGGCACAAATTTTGCTAATAAACTAGAATTAGTTATTCTTTGTGGTAGTGTAATATAATGACAAGAAAAATAACGTACTAAACTAAATTAGACTTACCACTAAGACAGCCTTAAAAAATTATATAAATATTGAAAAAAAACAGACCCACAATATAATAGCGGAAGTTTTTAATGGGCTCTTGTTTATTTTTATTGTTATTATATAACAAATTTTTAGTTTATTTTTTGTGTTTTTCTCAAAGTGTAATTTTTAACAAATGTTCAATCTTCAAAACATGATATTTTCAGTTTGGGACCAAATAGTGACTTGAAACTTTCAGGGTGCTTTTGTTATTATTTGGTTGGTTCATAACCTTTGATTTAGGAAAATAATGTGAAAATTTCAGAACTAAATAATTTATAGAAATGTTTTTGAAATTTTAGTTTTAGAAATATTTTGTTTTTGATTATACGTAGTTTTTGTGAATTAAGTGAGGCAAAAGTTGGATAACCAAGATTTCTTATTCAAAAAAATATTAGCATATTTGTTTTAACTTGTGTCATGGTTTTTTTAACTTTGCTTTGATTATTTTAAAGCAAAATTTTTAATAGGGGATTTAACCACCTTAAATGGTTATTCAATCAAAAAGTTGTTAATTATTGCTGTTGCTATACAGTTCTAGGGCTCCTAGTAACGATGTATTTTATTTTTTTTTAAACTGATTTATGATTGAAATTTTTTTTATAAATAAAATAAAAGCTATAGCCTTTAAGTACAATCTTAATTGCTAGGGCTTCATAGCAAGGGTTAATCAACTTTCAGTTGTAGCTATGTAACATGTTCTTATCAAACAAATAAAACAAACATGCTATCATGCAATTAAAATACTTCTTAAATTGTATGTTAAATTAGAAACAAAATTCATCGTTACTAGTCATATTCTTGGCTACAAGTAATGATGTGTAAACTAAAATCATTATCACCTCAGATATTTGGTACAACATTTTTTCACAAGTCTTAAAAGATATTCATTTTCTGGCTTTAATGTAGATGAGTCAAAGGGGCCATCCATAAAGGACGTCATCCAAATAGGAGGGGGGGGGAGGGTGTCGAGTTAAAAAGGACAAAAAAGGACAAGGGGAGGGGGAGAGGTTGTCAGAAAAGGACGTCACTTTATAGATTTTTTATTTTAGTTTAATTAACATGGAAAACTACGTAAACATGTGTTTTAAGAAGATAATGTATGAGAATATTTTTAATTTTATTTTTCAAAGGTGTAGCAGCAGATTCAAACATCATTGCGAGATAAAATAAATTTTTTTGGAGTTAAAAATAGGGGGGGGGGTTCAGGATTTTATGACGTCCTTTTCAAGGGGGTATAGGGAAAAAGGACAACCGGTGACAAAGGGGGGGGGGGGAGGGGGTCAAAAATTGACTAAAAAATGGTGACGTCCTTTATGGATGGCCCTAAATGTGTAATAAATATTTTTCAAGTTTCCTGTAACAAGTGTTTTCAGAATTTTTTAAATAAAAAAAAATAATTGTAATAACAAATAGCTTTATAAAAAAAAATTTCAATTATTTTGATTTGAAATGGCAAAAAATACTTTAATAATCATGGTAAGTATTGAAAAAAATAAAAATGTAGCACACAAACATTTTTAATACACTACCAGTCTACTGTTGATTTTTCTCTTGTTACTACCCCTTTCTAGACATGATGCATAATATGAAGTCAAAAATGTTCGATTCTCACGCAATCCAAACTAACGGCACAACAGTTATAGAATTTTCAACTTCTAAATGCACATTAGAAAAAACCATCTATCAATTTAAAAAAGTTTTTGTAGGGTTTTACTGTGATGAACACTAGATAGACTTTTGAAAAAAGCACCACAGAATTCTGCCAAAAATAGTTCTGAGGATATATACATATTCATGTGCAACTTGAAAGAGGTCAAATACTTTTATTATATTGCATATTATTTTTATTAATTTGTTTTAAGTAATTATTTTAATATCTAAATAAAGTATTTATAATTATCAAATGTAAAAAAACTTTATACTTTTAATATTTAATAAATATGTTTTTTGTACCGGGTTATCCATCCATTTAAAACATATATGAAACCAATTTTAAACATCTATGATATTCATTGAACAACGTTTAATTAAAACATGCATAATGATCAATCAAAACAATAATGATTACCTTCTGAAACATTTAGCGTATACGCCATCTCAACATGATTTAAATATATGATTCAAAAATTTAACTTTAATGTTTATTTATAATTACTGTTGAGATATGTCATCTGACCTTAGACACGCTTCTAAAAAGCTATCGTAGTGTGATGGGTAGTTCGATAATTTTACATTAGTAAAATATTTGCATGCCTCGCGCGTTCTTGAAATTAGTTCATTTCTTCCAAATGGGGCCGTATTTCTTCGCACGTTATTCTTATAGTAAGAAAAAATCTCTTCACACAGATTTGTGAATACGTTAGCAAATATTTTATTTGATATCTCAACATTATGATGAAAGCTGACATTATTCATTACCCGGGTGAATTCTTTCTCTGTCCCCAAAACTTTTACAACTTCATCAATAAATGAATATAATGTTGAAACAAAATTGTGTTGACTGACACACTAGCGGCTTTGCAGTGAATAATATTCAAATCATTGATGACCAATATCTAAAAATTTATTACTTGTAAAAAAACACAAGTTTAGCCAATCTTTTCCATAAAATCATGCTGTTTTGGGCTTATCCACAGCTGTTTCATTGAGTGCAATTAGGGTTTCCCATCGGTTTTAACCAATAACCAATAATCATCTATGAAAGAATTAACGAAAATGTTATACAATTGTTAAGGTGCCTAAACTTGCGTTTTGGGTTTTTTGATTTACTTCTACTGATGAGGAATTGCTACTAGTTGAAGCACCATGTACAACATCGGAAAGTTCACCTGTTTCTCTTAAGGATGAAGTTAATCCACTTCTCAATAAAAATAGCATCTCGCACTTGCCTGAAACTACTGATCAATTCAAATGGCTTAGGCAAGAGTTTTTGTTGTATCAAAATACGGGCAAAAGAACAGAAAATCTTGAAAAAATTTACAATGCGATACTCTTTATAAAGCCCACCTCAACAGATGTTGAACGCGTTTTTTCGAGCTGCACTAGTTTTTGCACAAAAATCAGATCACGATTATCACGATCACGATTATCACAGATCACGATTATCGCAGATCACGTGATTATCTAATGAATCGTTAAAATCTTTAGTTTTCTTAAGATTTTTTTTACAATAAAAATCTTAAGAAAAAGCCATTTTTATTTTCGAAATATAAACATAATGTAAGAACACTTTGTTTAAATAACTTTTTTAATAAATAATGCAAGATAAACTTACAGAGGGTTATTTAACAAGAAAAACCGAAAACCACGGTTAACGGCAGTTTTTTTCTTTTAATTAAAACCGAAACCGCTTTTTTTATAAATGCGTTTTTTTGGCAATGGACAATGATTTTTTAGTACGGATTTTTTAAAGTTGTTTCAAGTTTCAACTTAGAGCTGAATAATAGTTTGTTAAAGCTGGATTTAAACGGACATACATATGAACATTTATAAAAAAAATTATTGTTAATTCTATTTTTTTGAAAATATGTAAATTATATTATTTTCTTTTATTTCGTTGATAATTTTAAAGTATAGACTCAGATTGTGAACTCTAGATCCACGCCTGAGATAACTTTACAAAGACATTATGCTGAGGAGAAAATAAAAGGTTGTCCTCTATGGTAAATTGCTAAACTAAATGTAATTTCTGATATTTCCTTGATCCACGACACTTTGTGAATTTTCTGATTATGTCAAGCTAAATTTAGTTTTACACACCTATTTCTGATAGATAATTTAGACATTACCCTAAAGTAGAAACTAGCCTATCTGAGTTTTTTTGACAATTTTGTTCTTTGTCTGAAGTAAATAGATAGAAAGCAATGGAACTCAGGCAATTTCATTATTATTCATATCTTGGTGTTTTAATTTTATGACCAATGGTGAGCTAAGGACTTGCTTAATAAATTATGCTAAAGATCTTATGATGGATAAAAAAAACAACATCACTGAAATGGAAGAAACACATAGTAACATATTCATCAAAAACAAATGCAATAATGGGGATGATAAAAAAAAAGCCTTTGTCCACTTAGATCAACATCTTGTCAAGCAATTATACACAACTTTTTTTAGACCTCTGAAAGAATTTGCAGCATCAGTTTCGTCACCAAACTGCAAAGGTGACATTTAAATATTAGAAATGGTACAGCACAGAATGACAAGGATGGTAAAGAACATCAATCTAACATTTTCAAAATCACATGACTTACAAATAGATATTATTTTAAATGTCATATGACTTACAAATAAATATTACTATAAAATAATTATTCTAACAATTCTTAACATTATCTAATTTTTTCCCACCGTAACAAAGTTATAGTGCAGAGTAGTAGTAAGAAATTCTTTTATAACTATGTAAATATTCCATGCATGAAATGCAAACAATTCTAATCTCAAATGTATCATTATTATTATTATTATTTTTTTTTTTGTAGTTGTAGAGAATATTTATTTACTGCTTTTTTTTATATATAAAAAATTAAATCTTATATACGAGTTGATAAGTAGTTAAAAATTTAAAAAAACAACCCATGACAACAATTCGAAAAGAACCAAAATAACAATTAAAAATCTTGCTCTTGTAATAATGTTGAGACATCATCAAGTTCTGGATGCTAAGTTGTCACGCGGTTAACCAAACCGAATTTATATATTATAAAAAAACTTGATAAACAAAAACCTGATAATAAAAAAGGCTAAACCAACATCTATTTATATAATAAAAAATCAGAATATGAAATAAATATGGGTTAAAAGATCAAAATTAGGGCTTCACTTAAAAGATCGCTATTCAAATCGACCGAAAATCTAATCGAACTTTCGAAAGCAACAAAAACTGCACAGATCCCACGCAGGTATAGAAGTTTTCTCTCTACAACTACTTAGAAGCTTGATTGTAGAGAGAACACTTCTATGAATATGTGTAATATTTTTGTGATGTGTTGAGCTTGGTTGTAGAGAAACATCTTGTTTAAAGCCTAAATAAGATATTTCTACTTGCAATGCTTCAACGACAACTAAATTGGATTTAGAAATTGATCATTATTTAGAAGCAGAAGCAGCAAAAGAAAAGGCAAATATTTTAGCATTATGAAAAGTAATGAAGTTGCAGTATTTAATTTTATCTAACTATGCATGTAAATGCTTTTATATATTTCAACTTTTCTAATTTCAGAGAGATTTTTTCTACTACCGGTAATGTTGTCACTGCTACAAGAACTACGTTGACGGTTGAAAATGTTGAGAAGATTGTTTGTGTGTATAAAAAACAATTTGAAAAAAGATTTGAAGGGTTTTTTTTTTAGCTCAATAGAACTTAAAATTGTAATTGCATACTCTTTAGAGGATGCCATAATATCAAAACGTTGAAGTAATGAGCGTACTGAAGAGAATATTCCCGCTTTCAAAAAATGTGTGTATAAAGATCCAAGTTAATCAATTCAGCGTCGCTCGCAGAAAATGAGGTTCTGCCAGTCCATTACATGGAAATTTTTCTGCAAAGTTCGTGGCCTACACTCGCATAAAATCCAGTCGGTGCAGGAAATAAAATTCAAATATTATTGCTATGTATTCATTTTTCGAATAAAAAAAACGTTTGATTAAAATTTAATTTTTTTGTGTTATATTTTACAATTTAAGTTCTATAGAGCCTAAAAAAACACGCTTTATGTTTATCTTCAGTTTTTCAGTTATCTTCAAATTTTCCATTCTAAATTTATAGAACAAATGATCTGCAAAACAAATTTGTTTGGTTTTTAATTGAAATCAAATTAAACCGATCAAAAATGTTTTTATACCAAACCGAAAAACTGAAAAAGTTTAAAACATTGTCATAAGAATAATTAGTCTGGAAATAAAAACCGTTTCCGATGTTCTCCTTATGTTGAAAATTGTATCAACGACCCGCTGAAGGTGCACAAAAAATAAAACATGATTTACATTAATGAAAAATTTCTCAATATTTAATAAAAAGTTAAATTTAAGTAAAATAAAATTTTTAAAACTTCGAGATTTGTTTATAGAAATCATGTAAAAATTTAAATAACTTTTTTGCAACATAAGTCAAACTATATCATTAAAGTTTCTTTTTAAACGATGTGAAAATTGCATAACTTACTCTTTTTAGTCCCAGGATGTAAAGATGTGAGGGTGTGAGATTGTTAGTATGTATGGATCTTTAAAATGTAATAATGTATGTATGAATTTATGAGAAATTTTTTGAGTAAATAATGTAAAACTGTAAAATTTATTAAAAAAATTTATACATTTATTTATGTAGGACTTTTTTCTGATACAAGAACCCAAAAATTTATACTTTATGTATTTGTCAATAGGATTTAAACAAACAAAAAAGTGCTATGATGTTGTTAAACATAAAATTTTATTTCAATAATAAAGATTGTTTTGCGTTTTCATCTTCTTCAAACACTAGAAAATATTGATTACTCAGGCCAACAACAAAAAAATTATGTTTCCGAGAAAACAATGCAAAGATAATGTCAAGCTTTTTAGCCTGATTGTCAATAAACTCAGATATTTGCTTAATTACAGTACAAAATTTAGGTATAATTGAAATTTCAAGGGTTTCGTATACTTCCTTAAAAGAAAATATGTCATCTTTATAAAAGAAATTAAGGATGTTCTCAAAACATGTCTGACTGACTGTGTTGAAAGTTTTCTGATATATAATGGTATTAGATCTAATCATCTGTGTCCTTATTTTTCATGACATATCACAATTTTCAAATTTTTTATATAGGTTTCACATCAATGGGACATTTCGATGCATAGGGATACATAAGAAGTAAATGTTAATTTCAGGGGATTGTTTGTTAATTGCAAATCTTTAAAAGTACAGACCATTTATCATTTAAACATATTCAAACATTAAGTTTTCAAAAAAAATAACATATCTATATAAACTATACGCCCATACACCCATACACCACAAAAAAGAGAAACTTCTGGCCCTAGAGAAGTTTTTTAGGTGGGACCTTGGAAAATGATTTATGAAATACCTAGGACCGCTAGAAGCGGGCTCGGTCCTTAAAATCTAAATTTTTCAGCTTTAT
The DNA here is from genome assembly GCF_022113875.1 of Hydra vulgaris. NCBI lineage: Eukaryota > Metazoa > Cnidaria > Hydrozoa > Anthoathecata > Hydridae > Hydra > Hydra vulgaris. Next base: position 28,930,771 of record NC_061158.1, on the reverse strand, counting down.
ATGAATTAATTTGTAATTCGATTATTTAATAAAATAAAATCACTTTCGAAAAAAACAAAGTATTGTAGAACATAGATATACAAGTTCAAAAAATATCATTTATTTTATAATTTTATGTTACGAAAAAAGTATTATTTAGCCTGATAACAATTATGTTTGTAATAATAACAAAAGTGTTTTATTCTATCATAATGATGTAATGATATACTAAAACGCTTTTGAAGTTTTATAGATATTATATACCTAACATATACAAAGATATTATATACTATAGGAAACGAAAGAGAGAGATTTAAAAAAAAACTTATTTACCGTTATAAAGAGTTGATTTGTATAATTAATTAATTATCGAACAATAGCCTTAGTGGTCAAAGTGGTTACTTGCTTAGTGGTCAAAGTGGTTACTTAGTGGTCAAAGTGGTTACTTGCTTTCTTTATAATTTAAAAAATCTTTTTCGATTTTTTAAATTAGGGAAAGGTTGTCTAAGTTGGGTTGAGCTTTGTTTTCAATGTAATGAATTTTGCTCTTAAAAGATTACCAAAAGGTATATATATTTTTTAAGAATAATGATAATTTAATCTTTCCTCTCAAAGAATACCAATGAATTGATGGAAAATAAATAAGCTTTTATACCAAAAATTGCGTTATTTTCAACACACAATCATTTCATCTTGGGAAACCAGTTTTCTAAGATAACCTTTTTTACTGGAACTCAAAAAAACTCAAAATAAAAAAAATATAATCACAAAAAAAATTTTTTTTAATTGTATCTTCAAGGACTATACTTATGTAAAAAGTAATTATCTCAACCATAAAAAAATACGATAATGAAACTTTCCTATCTCTAAAAAAGTTAACTATACTATTTTTTGAAAAAACTTTCGCTCTTGAAATACCAAAATAAAGCTCCGCGGAGAACAACTTTAAAAAAACGCGCTTTTTTTATCTCATCTTGAGCGTCTAAAAACGTATCATCTTAAGGTGAGTTTCCACTCATCCGTTTTTTTCCCTTTCCTATCCCGTTCCCGTGAAAAAACGGATGAGTGGAAACTCACCTTTAAGCAACTTCACCAAGTACTATCATAATTTAAATAGCATGACAACAGCTTATGTATTATCTCATATAACCCATGGAATTAGCAGTAGATAAACATAAAATATTGAGTATATAATAAATTTTTGATAATCTTATATCGTTCGGACGTAATTACAAAATATTGAATAATAAAAAATTATAACGGGTAAGTAATAATATTGTCAAGAAATAAGAATGTTTTTAAGAATTTTTAAAAACTATTTTGTTTAAGATAAAGAAAAAATAATAATAAGTAATAATATTGTCAAGAAATAAGAATGTTTTCAAGAATTTTTAAAAACTATTTTGTTTAAGATAAAGAAAAAATAATAATAAGTAATAATATTGTCAAGAAATAAGAATGTTTTCAAGAATTTTTAAAAACTATTTTGTTTAAGATGAAGAAAAAATAACAAAGTTTTTAAAACTCATTTTTTATCACGCTCTGATAAAATATTTAACATATTTTTGAATTATATAAAATTAATACTTTCCATTATATACGTTTCCGTATTATAAATGTATTAGGCTGATTTCTATGAATTTTTTTTAATAAAGGTTATTTTTAGAGAATCAACAACAAAAATGAAGATTAGCTAGTTTTATTAGCGCTAAAAAGGTTTTTGATGAATTCTGATGTGTATGAATTAAAGGAAAGTTTATTATTGTAATGGACAATAACAGTATGTGATAAGTTGACAATTCGACACCATGGCAACAGCATCTATGATGAGATGGAAAAAATTCAATTCAGCAAACAACATATTATTTTTAATCATACTATGTTCATACTAATACAACTTTCAGTTTATATAGCTTTTAATTTGCAAAAATTAAGATTATTAGGCCGTAGATTTAAAATAGGCCCTGGTTTGCAAAATACGAAGTAATAATATAAAGCAAAAGAATTTATTTATACTTTATTTGAAGACCCTACTTTAAAAATTAAGTCCTTTAATTTTATCTGACGGAACTAAATACAACAGATTTTCTAATAAACCTTTAGAACAAATACTATAGTTTGGTATGATATTTGTTGCAAATAATAAAATTAACAACATTAGCGTCGTTATGCTAATTTTGTAGTATAGATTTAATTTCTATAATTTATATCAAAGTCTAAAACAAACCCAAAACTAGGGGAAAGGCGCCTATGATGACATACTTAACTTTGAAGCTTCATTATTCAGTTTTATGAAGACCAATAATAAAAGTTTTGATGTAGATACATTCCTTGTTACATGTAGAACAATAATAACGCTCGGAGTTTTTATCAGTTATGTTTTTTTTTATAAGTTATTCCTATTTTTTTAAAAAGCACAAGTATGCCATCATAGGCAACCACTGCTCCTATGATTGCATAGGGAGGATAGGGCTGCTTAGGATCAAGGATCTCTTGATGATTTTCTTTAACCTTAGAGTCTTCCCTCAGAAAAACCAGAAATTACTCAGAACCATCCTAATTTACCATTTCATGCTACACAGCAGCATAGTGAAGTTTTGCGCATGCGCATTGGATATATTGGGTTATAGGTATTTTTTGGACCAAAAAAAAACTTTTAGAGCATCGCTTTCTTTTTACTTTACTTAAAAATAAGTTTTTCTTATATAAAAAAAAAAAGGTTTCCCAACTCGTCAATATTGCAACACCCCCAACTCGTCAGTATGCCATCATGGGAAGAAGTTATTATTTTCATTAAAACAAGTCGTGTCTGCCTTATTTAAAGATAAAATTAAAGTAAGTATTCCTCTAAATGCACAAAACTTAGATATAAAATGCATGAAAATTCCCTTTCTGCACAGTTAATAATAGAATCACAATTTTAAATATATGAAGGGAAAAAAAATTGATTTTTGTTGATTATAAAAATAAAATTTGTGTACAAGGGACATATTTTTACTAAAACTAATGTCAAGCCAGTATAGTCATGTAGGTCTAATCACTTTTTCACCAAAACCAATTTTTGTGGAAATATGACCGGTATGCTATCATAGGCGCTATGCCATCGTAGGCGCCTTTCCTTTAAATGTTATTGATACCGAGGAAAAAAAATTCTATAGAATTTCTATAGAATTCTGTTAATTTCTATAGAAATCTCTGTTAATTTTTATAGAAATTTCTTTTTTTCTACTTTTTTTTTCTATAAAAAAAAAAGTTCCTTAGAATTTCTTTAAACTTTTGAAACATATGGCTTATAGACATTCTATAGAAATTCTATGGAATTTCTATAGAATTTCTATAATCCATATGTTTCAAAAGTTTAAAGAAATTCTATGGAAATTTTTTCCTGGGTACTGACAATAAATTCATATGACTCATGGATAAATACTGTATCACTTGTTACAGATTCAACTTCTTATTGTTACAAGATACATCTATATACATCTATATACATCTATATACATCTATATACAAAATATAACAGGTGTATTTGAAATATTAAATCTGTAGCAAGTGATATAGTATTTATCAATGAATCATGTGAATTTATTGATTGCATCATTAACAGTTAGTTTTGGTTTCGTTTTAGACTTAAAAATTATAAAAACTAGATTTACGCTAACAGCGTAGTTGAAAATGTTTTATTATCTATTGTTTAAAAAAAATACTAAAGACAATACAAATTTGAAGAAAACTTTAAGCCGATTATATATAGATGATGTTACGTATGAATATGAATCTGACTTGAAATATTTATCTGAAAGCGTCTTTGATTTCTACATCCGCTTTTGAGTTAAAGATGAACGTCCCCTAGAAAAAGATACTTTAGAAAAACTTTAGATTTTTTTTATCGTTAGAACAAATTAATTGTTGAAGATAGAGCAAAACAAGATTTCTAAATCAAATAATGGTTAGTATTCACTTTCACATATGACTATGATTTGTTTGTAAATAATTTTGAGAATATAGTTTACAATGATTTAAATAACAGTGGTGTATCTTTTATAGATTTTTAATGAGCATTTTCATAATCCTTTAACAGACATCTCCGGCCTTATATTATTTTAGCTTTAAGAGCAGATATTCTCTTATATAAGTTCTTTAAGGTTTTTTAAGTTTATCTTCCGAAAGCTACCAGAACAGGGTGTAAAACAGGAATAAAATTTTATGTTTACTTTGATTGGGAAAAAAAATTCCGCCCCATCAAAAAAAAAATACATAAAAAACCTCACATTAATAGTTTTTTTCAACTATTTTGTATTTATTTATTGAGCACTTATTTGAAAATATTTTTTTAAGGTAATAAACGAGAAGGATGGTTGGTTAAATCAAATTCACCTAAAAAAAAACAAAAGCGGAACATAAATGAAGAAGCTGTTGACGATTCATCTGGTGAGTTTTCACACAAAGGGGATATACATTTTATTTTAAATAATGATACATCACTTAAAAATAAAGACAAAATAAATAATTATCTCCCTGGGAAGAGTTTTAAAGGTGGACGACCAAAAAAAATTCAAGTTGACCAATTTCCTATAGACATGGGAAGCTTTCAGCAAAAAGTTTTGTTTTGTTTAAGCGACCTTAAAGAAAAAATGCAACTAATCGAAAAACAACAATCAAAGATTCTTTCATTTCTATCAAAGAGTGACAATGAAGATGTAGATGATTTCGAACAAACGACTACAACCGAAGAACTTTTGGCACTCGAAAAAAAAATAGTTGACAATAAAAAAATTAAACTAATGCTTCAGAGGAAGGTGGAAGTTATAGATTTAACATGTAAGTCCATGAGCGAGCATGTTCGTTGTTCTCTAAATGCAATAATGTCATGCAAGTTGCAAATAAATATAAATGTTATGTATGGTAATAATGTACCGTTAAAGTCATATACGGACCATTTGTCTTCGGACCATCATCTTCCAACATTCATTATTACTCAGATCAATATCTAATGTTTGAAATTCGTCAGAAAAAGAAACCAAACGAGTTATATCAGAGTGGCTTAAACAGGAAAACGTTTTAGGTAGACTACCACTATGTTAGGCTGTCAAACTTTTTATTAAATGATGATTTGAGTTATTTTAATAATAAAAGTATTAAATACTTATTATTTTTATTGTATTTACTTTATTTTAATGAGCAAACTTACTAAAAATAACAATTATTAACATACGTTGATATATAAAAATGCATATAAAAATTTATATCTGACACGTTATTAAACGTGTCAGATATAAATTTTAATTATTTAAGATATAAAATTAATTTAAGTTTATTATGAGCATATTTAAAACTTAAGTTTTAATTATGCTCATATTATGCGTTTAAGTTGATTATACTTAATTTTATATCTTAAATAATTAAAACTATAGTTTTACCTATAAGTTATAATTATAACTTATAAGTAAAACTATAATTTTACATGTGAAAAAACGGATTTTTTTCTTTCCTATGAAAAAATAATCACGTGGGCATGCGTATTATAAGTTTTAACTTGTCCGAAGTAAAACTATGCATGCTCACGTGATTATTTTTCCCGTTCCTATCTCGTTCCCGTAGAAAAACGATGAGTGGGAAACCCATCTTTAAAATCACGTTCCAAACACTAAACAGAATTAGGTTTCTAACTTGTGAGAAAAGTTTACAAAATCACTGTGTCCGCCACGTAATTAAAACTTGGTTTAACACGTGAAAAAAACTTTTTGAAACACGTTTCAAACACCAATTAAAAAAAGCTTTCTAACTCGTGAGAGAAGTTTACAAATTCAACCACGTGTCGTTCACTGGTTTTTAACACGTAAATAAAACTTAATGTGCCGGCTGGGAAGATTCTATATCTGATCTATTAATGAACATGTGGTGTTCCACAAGGAACCATACTTACACATGTGGTGTTCCACAAGGAACCATACTTACACATGTGGTGTTCCACAAGGAACCATACTTATACATGTGGTGTTCCACAAGGAACCATACTTACACATGTGGTGTTCCACAAGGAACCATACTTACACATGTGGTGTTCCACAAGGAACCATACTTGGTTCACTTATTTTTATAATATAATAAATGATCTTCATATATCATCAAACTTAACAACAATAAATTTTGCAGATGTCACAAATTTGTTTTTGTCTCATAAAGATATTAATATATTCTTTTTACTATTATATTAATATATGCTTTTTACTATTATAATAATATATGCTTTTTACTATTATGACATATTTTTTTTTTATTTTTCAATTTTTTGCCGTAGAAAGTTACAATTTATAAAATAACATAAATAATAAAACAAATGGCTGGAGCAAGAAGAAGACATCAGTTTGTCTTATCACCGAGCCCCATAGTGACTTCATTACAGGTCGTTTTTTATACATATGAATATATGCTTTTTATTATTATATTAATATATGCTTTTTACTAATATGACATATGAATATATACTTTTTACTAATAAGACATATTAATATAATATTAATATAATATATTCTTATCATATTATATATATATATATATATATATATATATATATATATATATATATATATATATATATATATATATATATATATATATATATATATATATATATATATATATATATATATATTATATATATATATATTGTCATATTAATATTATCATATTAATATATGCTTATCGTATTAATATACGCTTTTTACTAATATGACAAATAAATTTAAAAAGTTTCTGTTTGGTTTAGACAAAATAGATTGTCTCTAAATATAAAGAAAACTAAATTGACACTTTTTTATCAACCTTCAAAAAAACAGAAACTGCCTAGTATCATGCCAGACCTTTTAATTGATAACATAATAATAAAACGAGAAAAAGTCACTATATTTCTCGGAGTATATATTGATGAAAATCTGGGAGAAATCATATTGATAATACTTCTAATAAAATTGCTAATAGCATAGGAATTCTCTATAAAGCAAGAAATATATTAAGTAAACACCAGATGACACAATTATATTATTCATTTATACATTATCATATAAACTACGCAAATATTATATGGGGAAGCACTCATAGAACAAAGCTAAAATCTCTTTACCTTCATCAGAAACAAGCAACTTGCGCAATAAATTTTAAAAATCGTTTTTTTCATACGAAACAACTTTTAAAAGAAATGAATATTTTAAATGTATATCAACTAAATGTCTTTAATATTTTATGTTTCATGTTTAAATATAGAGAAAATTTGTCACCAAATGTATTACAAAATCTTTATTACGTGAAACCTAAAAACAAATATAATCTTTGAATTAATAACAATCTTATTGCCCCTTTTTACCGTAAAAGCAAAGACCAGTTTTTTGTTTCTTACCGACGCCTTATCTCTGGAACAAAATAGTCTTACGAAATTTGATTTTTCTACTCAACTGACTTTTGCTTCAAACAAAAACTTAAATAAATTATATTTTTATTTGAAAATATCTTGATTTATTTTTATTTTGTTGTTGTTGTTGTTGTTGTTGTTTTATGCTGTATATTATTTGGTTTACAATTTATCTTGGCTTTTTAACATTTTATCTTGGTTTTTAAATATTTTTGCATTAAGGTGAATTATTATTTCACTACAAATATTGCATTTTTATTAAAAATTAACCATATAATGTAAAGGGCTTTATCACAAGATTCTCACGATCTTCTAGAAGTTCTGTCGTTACTAATGTAAAAATTGTAAAATATATTTGGTTATTGTAGTATTTTTAAACAGCAAAATATTAAATTTAAAAAAAAAATAATAATAATAGTTTGTAATTAAAGCTGAAGAGCTAGTTGAGAGAATTCGTATTCATTGATGTTACTACATAAGGTCAAAGCTTTTTTTTCCCTTTTAAAGGAAAATGTTCAAAAACACTTCTTTCACTTCTCTCGCGTATACTTTCAAAACTATTGTTTATGGTTCCAAAATATCTTAAATATTTTTAAATGTAAAATATAAAAGAATAAAAAGTAAACTCATGAAAATTAACCAAAGAGCAATTTCTAAAATAACGTGTTCTGTATCTAAAAAGTAAAAAAAAATCCTCTAGAAAAAGAGTAGGACCACCCTGGCCCCCGGCATCGTTGTCGGCCCTGCATAACTTTTGTTTATATATTCCTAGCCATTATTTTTTTGTTTGTCTGTTGTTGTTGTTTTTTTGAAGGAGGAAGAGATGGGGAGGAAGATGGGGGTAGAGTGAATACTTTTGCCGGTCTTTTTAGGACTTTTAATCACTATGTGTTTATACTCACCGTGAGTTTTTTTTTTTTTAATATTTTTTATTTTATTTTAAGAATTTCATTTTCTCAGCTTTTCTCTTTTTTTAGTTTTTTACTTTTTCCATAAAAATCTTATACAACCATTTATATATCTTTTTATATTTTTATTTTACTTATTAAACAAAATGTTTAGTTAAAAACAATAGATTTAAAAAATAAGTGAATATAAAACAAAAATATTGAATGATATCCTTAAACAACTTGTTTTTCTTAAAAATAACAAAACAAAAAAACAACAAAAATTACAACAACAAAAAAAAAAAAAATTAATAAAAAATTAAAATATTTTCCACTTCTGTTTAGTATTACTTTATGCTCTATTTAATTTTTCTTTCATAGTATAGAAGTTTAGAATTTTTTTTTTTACAAATAAGAGAAAAATGGACATGAAGATTTGTACTATAAAGGTTATATTTTTTGAAAATCTTTAAGAATTCTTTATGTGTGTTCTAGTGACTCCGACATCAAACAAGTAACATGTAACTTATATGTTTACTAACATGTAACTGTATGTGTTTACTAACATATAACTTTATGTGTTTACTAACATGTAACTTTATGTTTACTAAATACACTGCAGTGTTTCTTTAAAATTGATAAACTAGTAAACATATGATAATCAAGTTATATTGATAACATTCATACGTTTAATTTTATTACTATAACATTCAGCTAAAACATTATGAATAAAACTTAGATAATAATTGAGTTGTGTTGATAATAGTTTAGCTTTAAAAAGCTCAGAAAATAATGTGTTATAACGATTTTAAAATTTTTTGGTGACCGCTAATGTTAGAATGGAGGTATGGAATAAGAATTTGTTGATTGTTATACTTTTTATAGAAAATAAAAAATCAGTGAAAGTTATTTCTAAATAAAATAAAATTTAGTTTGATTTTTTAATAATGAATGAAACCAGTATTTATGATTATATTTATGAAATTTCTTGTAAAAGTAGAAAGAAATTAACAACCAAATAGCTAGAGAAAAGCTCAAGTTTTTTTTTATAGAAATCTAACTAAAGAGAAATGTTCTCAAATAAGTAACTGCTCGACAAAAAAAATTTGTGCGCGAAACATGTGATAGTCACTCTCGATTTACGGGATGGCGTAGTTGTGAGTCGTGTATGGTTATGGTGTTTATAATACTTAAGAGCCGTTTTTTCTAAGAATTAGGCAAATTCCTGAAACTGGAAGTGACCTCCTCCAAATTGCTTGAATTTTTTATATATTGATCAGAATATAGAGAAAACCTGTTGGGAAAAAAAAAATTTCAAAAATGTTTTGTTCACTCGGAATCTGGGCTTAAATTTTTGAGATTTAAAAACTTTTAGAAATTTAGTTTTTGCCACCTTTAAAACCATTTTTTTGGTAAGGCAAAAAGTTGCACATAGCTTTTGTAGTTAATGTCAGACGTAACCCATAAGCTCTCTCCAAAAAATATAAAAAAGTTGCGTGACAATGTGCGGTTTGCTAATTATCATAGTTCAAAAGTACAAAATCAATCATTTTGTCAATTTTTATTCGGAGTTATTTCTAGCGGCGAAGTGTAACGCACAATTTTTTTTTTAGGATTTGAAAGTATCAAAGGTATTGAGCCTAAATATGCAAAGAAAGTTATGTCATATTTAAGGCCTATTCATATATTAAGGCTTAAAACTGGAAAAAAATGTTATAGTATACTTACAAAATGAGCCATTACGGCAGAGGCGCTAAGTTTTGTAAAAATATAATCATGTTAAATGGTCAATATAACATGACCCTAACGTAATTTAAAAAAAAAAACTTATGTGATCTTTAGACATTAAGTTAAAATTAAAGGTATAAAGTGTTAATTGTGATTAAGTACGAAGAGATATTTTTGGGACACACAGATGAGGGATACGGATCGGTTTTCGCTCACAATAAAATTTCTATCGTCCAAAATTAGCAATTAGCATTGCAGAAAACATTGCACTTAATGTTATGAAAAAAATTGAGCGTTTCTGACTATGATATAGAAATCATAACAGTTGAAACAAATAATGATAAAAAACAACATACGATCAGAAGTGAATTATTTAAATTTACGTCATAACCAAATAGCTTGTGGTGATTGAATGGAACGAAGAATCACCGATATCACGATTGTGGAGAAACTAGTTAGTGGGCGGTTGTTTATTTTAAGAATGTCTTAACTTTATTTTAAAGATCTTTAAAATTTGCATAAATAGAGTAGATATTTTATCTTTATTATTGAGAAATAGGGAATGCATAAATAGAACTTGTTTTTTGTTGAGTATGGAACAAAACAAAAATTTTTATGAAAACTGTTGTTGCTTTTCTAAAAAAAATGTTCTACATTCATCAGCTGGGAGATGTTGATGTTAAGAAACACCTCATCAACTTAAAGGTAATTATGTATTTTAAATGTACGCAGACTGTAATATAATTTTTATAACTACATCTTTATAACTACTCTGCAATAAGATTTTGAGACAAAGTTCTTTGAACAAAAAAAAAATAGCTCTTTTAATTAATTCCTCACTCTTTTAATAAATAACTACTAAATTAATCACACTCTTGCAATATTGTATTTTAATAATAACAAAAATGTATTTCAAACTTGTGAACATTTTTTGTGAAGAGTCAGATTATAAACAAATGCTTTAAATGACACATCTAATAATTGTTTAAAAAATTGTTTTTAGGTCATGCGATTAAACGATAATAATGTTTCGGAAGAAAATAGACTTATTGCAAATAGACTTAAAAGAAATCTTGAAAAGAATGGACAAATATGTGCTTTTCACCGATATTGCATGGAGTTCTCAAAAAACATGCTTTCATCCTCATCATTTAAATATAAAAGGAAAAAAATCTCCCCCTTTAAGAGCGTCACCAATACATGTCGTCTTATCAATGTGAAAGCAATACAATGATGTATTTTCAGTTGATGCAATGCTGTGTTTTACGCATTTAAAACAAGAAACTGCTTTATCTAGAGTCGATGAAAACAACAATTTATGTACAGAAACACAAACACAAAACGAACATACATATATGACACCTGCTACTCTAGATAAAGAATTAGATCCCGGTGAAATTAATGTTTCACAGGAGATTTTGGATAAATCTCTTAGAAGCCGTGAGAGAAACAGCAAGAAAATGGCATGCATTTCATGAAGGGTTGACATTTCCAGAGAAGAAAGTATTCTTCCAATCTAGTCTTGATCAAACAAAGTGTGAACATTTCTTAGACTTCTTATTTACAAGCGGTATTTTACACGATGTTGCATATGGAATAACCAAATTGAAATACGACAGCGGTGAAGAGCAAAAGATAGCGCATGCAATACTGACGACAAAATATAGCCACGCTATCATGTTCTATCGAAAAAGTTGTAGTGAAAACAATTATATACCATTATCTGGTTCAAATTTGTAGAAAGTATTGTATGCAATAAAACCTTCAAGTCGAAAAAGCTTAGCTGGATTAGATGATGTCTCTGCTTCAGGTATGAATGGTTTTCAAACATTACAAAAATTGGCACAAAGATTTAGTTCTAAATCTCTTGAGGCTGCCCTTGAAAAAGGAAAAAGGTGTTTGAAAACAAGTTTCAAACCAATTATAGGGTCAATGACTCAAACATTTCTTCTAATAGCTCAAAACATGCTTTATCAGATCCATCTGAAAAAAATCTTCAATACAACACAGAGATATCAGAAGTGGTATGTGCCGATTGCTATGATTTGTGCAAAGCTATCGAAATGATCATAGAACTAGCAATTCAAAATTCTGACAATGCTGATTCTATTTATGATTTGGAAATTTCTGTAAAGAATGTATTCAACTACATAAAATACCTGATGAGAGATTCTCGACAAAAAAAGGCAAAAATTGAAGCTTTTAAGCAATTAAACGATAAAACTGCTTTCTGGTTTAAAGATTTTTGTCAAAAAGTTCTTCCGGTTTGATACAGAGAGGGTCAAAGAGAGTATTTTGGCAAGAAAGGAATGAGTTTACGTGTGGATATATTCTTCATAAAAATAGCAGGAAAGCTATTCAAACGTGTGTACTTCAATGTGTAGGTGTGATCAGGAAATAGGTGATGTTGTTTCAGAATTAATCAACCGCATATCAAGAAGATGTTTACAAAATCTGATAATGCCGGCTGCTATCAGGGAAATCTTTCAGCTGAAGCAATCTACAATGTATGTAAAGGGAGAGATATAAAATTGCTGAGATATGATTATAATGAACCCTGTTGTGGAAAAAATCAATGTAACAGGGATAGTGCAGTTGTAAAGATAATTTTAAGGAGTTACGTTGGAGTTTGGTAAGAAAAGAATAAAGATGTGGGGTTATTTTGATATCTGTGAGGGAATTGAACAAGAGTATGGAAATTTTAAAATTCAACCCTCGATTAAGTTGTTGTTGCTATATAGCAAAACAGATAATTCAATTAAGCGTAACAAGTCACTTAAGGAAAAACAGAAAAGAAGTGACGGACAATTATGTTTATTAAGATTTTGCACTGAAATGAATTGTACCTTATCATTTGAAAGCAATGCTGAGTTAGAAGAACACATGCTATCCGGTCTTCATACAGTTCCAAAAACATTAACATCATTAGATAAAGTTTGCAACTCGTTTGTTCATAAGATGAAAATTACTTCACAACTAAATATGCCAATTACTTCATCCTCTAACAGTGTTTCCGTAAAAGACAAACTACATTGCATTTAAAAATACTTTATTTGTGGAGAAGAATCAGGTAATAAAATAAGCCCTGAGCAGGTTCACATGCAGCTGATAAGAGAACTTCCGCCTAATCAATATGTAACTAGCCAACATATAAGATCTTTATTTTCAAGGTAGGGATTGTTGCTATCAAAACTTTTACAAATTAGATTATGTTTCTGACTGTTAAATAGTTCATTTACAAATATGAAATTAAAATTTAGGTAAAAGTTGTAATTTTGTGTGTTTGTTTACGTATGTGTAAAAATATGTACAATTGATATTGTTGTAGATTTAGTAACTTGAAAAGAAAAGGTATGTTCGTAGAACCGACTACAGAAAATGATGAAAATATTCAGATTAACAATAACAAAGAAGATTATGACAAAAACAATGACTTTAATCTGACAGGAGGCAACGAAGATGATAATAAATATGAGGAAGACATCGCCGATTTTGCAAAAGAAATTTGTCTTGTATGGAAAGTGAATGATTGGTTTGCTGTTGCATATGAAAAACAATGGAATATTGGATATATTGTGGAGGAAATATTATTCAAAGCATATATCAAATTCAAGTTTTTATTTTGTTTTACAAAACAATGCTCTAAAATAAAAGCAATATAAATAAAATATAAAAATAATTTGAGAATGACATTTTATTAGACTTTATAAGTTTTATTGAATGTAAACAAAATTTAAGAAATCACAACCTCTTTATTATATTCTTTTAAAATGTTGCGCTAATACTTTTAGGTATCTATAACTGGGATCAGAGTTAATTGTATGATTAAAGGGCAAAAAAAGAATATTTTTTTCTGGCCAGTTACTCCTGAGGTGATAAATAACCAAACTAAAAAAATTATCTGTTTAGTAAATGCTCCTTTTCTGATTAGAGGTTGTGGCAATTATTCATTATCCGAAGAAGACTATAATACAGTCATATCATTATTCTTAGAGAAACTTACTGAAGCAGAGTAAAAAATATGTGTGATGTGGTGGATGTGTATAAATGACTCTATTAATAAATGAAAAACTAATTTTTAAATGGAAATACATTTAAATGTTTGGTTTATGCTTTATTTAATTAACAATATCTTTATGTTCAATTTTTGTTCAGTTTTTCATGTTATATCATGCGTGTGACAAAATCACACGAATTTTTTTTATTATTATGTTAGGACCACGTTGTATTGACAGTTGGATATATTTACATTTTTACAAAACTTAGCGCCTCTGCCGTAATGGCTCATTTTGTAAGTATACTATAACATTTTTTTTCAATTTCAAGCCTTAATATATGAATAGGCCTTAGGTATCACATAACTTTCTTTGCATTTTTAGACTCAATACCTTTGATACTTTCAAATCCTAAAAGAAATATTGTGTGCAACACTTCGCCGCTAGAAATAACTCGGATTAAAAATTGACAAAACTGATTGATTTAAACTTTTGAAATGATAATTAGCAAACCGCGCAATGTCACGCAACTTTTTTATATTTTTTGGAGAGAGCTTATGGGTTACGTGCAACCTTTTGCCTTGCCAAAAAAATGGGTTCAAAGGTGGCTAAAAGTAAATTTCTAAAAGTTTTTAAATCTCAAAAATTTAAGCCCAGATTTCGAGTGAACGAAACATTTTTGAATTTTTTTTTTCCCAACAGGTTTTCTCTATATTCTGATCAATATATAAAAAATTTAAGCAATTTGGAGGAGGTCATTTCCATTGACTGCCTGATTCTTACAAAAAATGACTCTTAACTGATATAAGTATTCTAAACATATGTGGGATACCATTTAAATTGTAAACTTTTATAGCCACATTTACACCTCTCATAAACTGTGTGGCTATCAATTGATAACACATAAGGCCCACATCTAATTTTCTCGTTGGTTATTTTAATGAAATTTAATACCTAATTATTTTAATTATGTTATTTTAATGAAATTTAATACCTAATTATAAATTATGTTCATTTTTAAGATAAAAACATAAAAAAAAAAAAGAGTTCTCTTTAACTTGTATTTTTGAGGGTGTTTTTGTTCCAATCAGATAATCACTTAGTGTCTGTCACAAACAAAAGTTTTTTTAATTTGGAGACTTTGGATAATATACGGGGTGTTTCATAAGTTATAGACACGCTATTAATTCAAATAATATAAACAAAAAAAAAAAAAGAATATTTTTGATTAATAGTATATCTATTAAAAATATAAAAAATAACATGTGTGGCTATCTTGGCTGCGTTTCAAACAAAACTCATTTTTGCAGGTTCTTTACACACATTCAAACTGCTCACAAAGTCCACCAATTCAAACTGCTCACAAAGTCCACCAATTCAAACTGCTCACAAAGTCCACCAATTCAAACTGCTCACAAAGTCCACCAATTAAAAGTACTGTTGAAAGTACTGTTGAAAGTATTGTTGAAAGTACTGTTGAAAGTACTGTTGAAAGTACTGTTGAAAGTACTGTTGAAAGTACCTGTTGTTTAACTTGAGGCCATAAAAACTCTTTAAGCATTTCTAAGTATGCATTACCTGTGATCAAAATATCAAAAATATAGATCAACTACACCACCTAAAGTTGTTTCACTCCACACCATAACTCCATTCTTTGAATTCGGCTCAGGTACATAGCGTACCTGTCCAAATCACAAAATGTGGCCAAAAGTCGATTTAAAAATTATTTCAAAATTAATATTTTTTTATAATAAGAAAGTATATTTACCCAATTACTAGAAAAATATGTTTTGCAGAATTTTAATTACAAGTTTTACGAGGTTCGCGAGTAACATTTAGCGATATATAATTACTCAAAAAATCCGAGAAAACTTCAAAAAAAATTTTAATGTTTTAAATTTAGGTAATTTTTACATCATTATACAACACTATAATAAAATAAATTTTTAGTTATATAATAAACTTACTTGGTGATGCATAAAGCAATTAACATTGATTTATTTAAATTATCAAAGAATTATAGTTTTAAATAATTAATCTCTTTTTGTTAGTTGGTAGGGATTAACCATTTGTTTTTATATTAATTACAATGAAGTAGAAACTAGGTCGTATCCAAAAAAATATTTTATAGTTAAAAATAAGTTTAGTCATGATATTTAAAAAAAAATTTATAAATACTTTTATGAAAGATTATTCTGAAAGAAACTTTTAAGTTGCAAAATAAAAAAATTTCACTTTTTTTGCTAAGTTTTAAAAGAGTTTTAAAATCTCAACTTTAAATCTTAAACCTTAAAGAGTTTTAAAATCTCAACACAAAAAACTCTCAAAAAAAAAAGAAAAAAAGACGTATAACTACAAGCTGGTGTCTCACCTAGTGGCGAATCACATTTTACATCACTGCTATTTGTGATCTTAATCAATGACTAACTAAACTTTACTTATAACTATACAAAAATACACACAAATGATGGCAACGTCACATGAGTTATTGATGTCAATCAATTTTTCTCTGATTATGGAAAACTGTAAGCTAACATTAACAAGGTTGTAAATTGCTCACACAACTGCATTGTGAATTTTAATCTCAAGGCGTGCATTAAACAAGACGTTGGAGTACTAATATCAAACAACCACAAAGTAAAAATACAAGCAGTAGCATCAGCTATAGTTAACAATTCAATGCTTGGCTGTCTCAAGAAGTCATTTCGGTGTCGAAGCTTTTTAACTATGGAAAAAAACTGTACCAACTGTACATTAAGTAATGCATTTCTCTGCATGCCTGATCATCTCTAATATTGCTCAACTTAAATGTGTCTAACATCACGCAATTTCGTTAATTAAAATTTTTGTTTACAATCAAAAACTAAAAATACTTGTCTTAAATACACTCAAAAAATGCTGTGACCTCATACTGCTATGCAAAATATATGCTCGTCATTTACAATAGGTTGAATTTTATATTCTACAACTACAGCTTTTCTCATCAAACTCATCATATAGTTTAAGAAAAAATGACTTTTTTAAAACACTAACTAATCAAAGGTTACCCTAAAATTTTGAACTTTTTTACAAACCGTGTTGCAAATCGTTGAAATAAACTAGTGCACAATGTAATTTATGCACTTACAGTAAACTCTTTTAAAAATTATGTTTATGATGTTAACTCGGCTACAACAATGTTAATCGTTAGTATTTAAAAATTTGGTGTTGTTTTCCTTCATCAATATCAAACTTTTTATGAATAAGTTTTACTTTTTGTTGTAATAAATAAATAAATAAGAACCTAAGATATTTTTGCGTTCAGCTGCAATCTCGCTAGATAGAAAATCATGCTTTGCAAGCGTTTGGAAACCAGAACTCAATTAGTCTCTAGAAAACTATTAGCAAAGCGGGACCACAGTAAACTTCTGCTTCTCTAAAGTTGTTATTTTAGTTTCAACCCGTGATATGTCTTGGTGATTCTCTACCCAAGATGTTTCTAACTGACTCGTCTTGACTATAAAATAGAAATTTGGGCGAATTAAATGATAATTAGTGAAATTGCAATGAACCTTGAAGTGCAGTTTTTTCCATTAGTTCCCCAAACATAAGGTTAAAGTAAATATTATTGTCATTACGGTTAAAAAACTCAATTTAAAAGTAGGATTAGAAAACTGTTTCTTTAAAATTCTCATTCATCTGGTTGAAAGATCAAGTACCAGTAAAAATTAAAGCTTGTGAAATTGAAGACAACTTTAAGGAAAAAATTTTGCATTATTTTAGTTTGAATCTTCATTTTTCCTCTTCGAAAACACTTTAGATTTTCTCAACTAAATATACTCTAAGAGTTTATAGCCTATTTCCTAATTTATATGCATTCTAATTTGAATATTGTAACGCGATCTCAACCCAGGTCGAAAAAGGCGAACGACCTTTAAGAAAATTAAAATTAACTAAAAAAAAAGAAGATAGGGTTAGGGGTCATCCATAAAGTACGTACGCCAAAAATTTCAAAAAATTGAACCCCTCCCCCCAGTTGCCATGCATACTTTTTAGTCCTCTCCCCCCTTTGAAAAGTACGTACGCTTTTGAAGTACCCCCTCCCCCATCTTCTCTTTTCTCATTATGAGTTAAAAAGTTAAAATTTATAAAAAAAAACATTATTTAAGAAGTTTAAATACTAGGGATTGTCAATAAAGTACGCCGGGCATGAGTAAAAATAAGAAGTCATCAAAAAGTGGTGGTATTCTTTATATTTCAAAACGTTCCATTTCATTAAATCAATTGCTCAATACTTTTCAAAAACAATATGAAGTATAAAAAGAATTTCGGAGTTTCTTCATATTTCAATTTTTAATTAATAAGCGCGACAACAGTCTTATAACAAGTTTAAAAGCTAAAGTTTTAAAATATAGTTAAACTTTAAATATTAATTTTTGAAATTGTTAGGTAAATAGTATTTTTTATAATTTTTTAAACTTTATTTTGTAAAAAATATTTTATAATAAAAATAAGATACTATAAATTATTTAAAAACTAAACAAACAACCCCCGTTTGCATTTATTGTAGCTTATAAATTTAAGTTGTGCTTTAAATAGTCAGTTAAAAATTAGTTTAAAGGCGGAATTATTAAAATGTACAAAATTATTTACCAACAAATAGCAAAAGCTTTGCCACAAAAAAGTATCAGATGAGGGACCAGAAGCTTTGTTAACATCCGATGAAGCAGACAAAATAGATTTTGAAATCAATAAAACACTAGCTACTTCTTCTAAATTTGATATTCAAAAAAGTCGAAAATCACAAACGAAAGTACCAATTGATCAGCCGACAAAATCTCATACTCCACAACAAGAGAAAATTCAAACTGAAATTTCGCAGTTAAAAGAGCAGCTGTTAACATTGGTAAATGTGCGCCGTGCAGGATTGATAACTGACGAACTTAAAATAAAATCGATTTTTTTAGAAAAGCAAATAAAAGTAAAACAAAACCGTCTTAAAAAAATGAAACGCGAGGCAATCCGTCAAAGACAACGCAGAGCAAGTTTGAAACGAATACTTAATGATATTGTCGATGACACGCCCTATTCAAAATCAAAACTTTCTAAATTCAATAGAGAAAAAAATGGTAGACCAACTGTAATTGAAGATCAGCCAGATCTTCTTAATGCCATCGTTAACATCGCATCAATAGGTTATTTGTCGATCGCTAGCCGCTGCTAGCGATCGACGAAGATCGCAGGAGTTACGTTCATGTAAGACACTTGATGACTTAAATAAAACCCTACTAAAACTGGGTTATTGTTTTTTGCAATCTGCAACTTATTTAAGACTGATGCCTAAGCGATCAAACACACTTGAGGGAATACGTCACATTAAGACAGTTCCTGTGAAATTGATCAGGACTGCTAATACAGCTCGTGATAGGCATATCGATGCTGGATTTACATTTGCGTGCATGCAATACATGGATGAAGTTTGTTCAATATTTGGTCCAGATTCATGCTTTTATTTAAGTCTAGACGACAAAGCTAAAGTACCATTAGGATTAGCAGTTGCAACAAAACAATCACCAATTTTGATGCATCTTGATTATTGATTTTGCCAGATCATGATTTTTTAGTCGCTTCCAGACATAAGCTTATACCGTCTGTTTATGCAGCTTGTATTATTGATCCAAACAAATTTGCTGACGCAGTGTCATATTCTGGCCCAACGTATATTGCTATTAGATCTATGAAGCATGATAGCAGCACTGCTTTTACTCATGGCCGTGATTTGGAGCGTCTTTTTTCAATTGAAAATTTTAAGCCTTATATTTGTACTCCAGAAGGTCAGGTAAAACCTATATTTGTTGTTGCATGTGATGGAGGCCCTGATGAAAATCCAAGGTTTCCCAATCCATTGCAAGTTGCAATTGCAAGATTTATAAAATGGGATTTGGATGTTTATCTAACAGGAACTCATGCACCTCATTATTCAGCATATAACAGGGTTGAACGGCGTATGGCTCCGCTAAGTCGAGAGTTAGCAGGATTGGTTTTGCCATATTACCATTTTGGGACACATCTAAATGCATCTGGAAAAACAATTGACGTTGATTTAGAAAAATTTTTTTTTGCTAAAGCTGCAGAAACTCTAGCTGAGGTATGATCGGATATAGTAATTGATAACTATTCTGTTTGTGCCGAATATGTTGAACCTTCCCAACTGTCACCAATACCAGAGCAAGATTTAAAATGGATTGAAAATCACGTAAGACAAAGTCAATATTTTTTAATGATCGTTAAGTGTGATGTTCCGAATTGCTGTAAACCTTGGCGAAGTTGCTGGAAAAAATATTTTTCTCAACGTTTTTTACCAGGTCCAGTTGTAATGTCTCATGCTGTTGAAGGAATTTTTATTCCTAAGCCAAAGGTAGCACGAAATATTCCTAAACCTTACTTTTCTTCTCTAGCGCAGCGCTTGGGATATATAGGTTCAAAAATTTCGATGGAAGCTTCCTTTGATTTGTACTGCCCATCAATTTGCAAATCTTGCAAAATTTATCACGCTTCTAAAGCAAGTGTTAAACGTCACAACTGCGTGTTTAGAAACATAATCAACACGACCTCTGAGGAAAATAAAAATGACAATGAAAACAATGATACTCATTTAACAGTAAATGAAAGTAATTCTGATCAAATCCATGTCATCGAAAACATATTTGATTGGGTGAAATCACCCTTTGATTTAGATCACCAACAATTTAAATTAATTGATTAATGAAGACTATATTAGTAATTTTGTTTATAAAATATTAAAACGATGTTTTGAAACCTATAAAGATAACAGTTTTTGTTTTAAATTGTGATTACTTAAAAAATGTTTATCACCCTGCCCTTAACCACAACCTAATCTTTAAAGGTACCAAACAAACATTCTCGCCAGTTTGTTGATTTTAAAGGTTTCCTGTTTGCCAGCAAAAGCGCTTAAAGATCAACTACACAAATCTTACAACAAGACTTTTTTGTTTTATTTTTTGTTAATGATCTTTTAAACGATTGAAAAGTAATACACTTCACTGTCACCTTGATGTTCAGAGTTAAAAATTTTCAAACACTAAATTGATTGCTTGCATTTTTTTAGCTGAAATACTTTTCAAAAATTTATAATTTCCAGTTTTCTCAAGCTTCTTAGTTTATTATATTTATCAAAAAAATTACCCTATATAAGATGATGCAATTTTTTTACGTGACATTTTTTATAATCAAGAAATAATAACTATGTTCTCATACACAAAGAATTTTTGTATTTATATAAGATTGAGCACAAAAGTGTTTTCCTCGCGGTAGTTATTCTCCTACTTTAATTGCGATACAACAACATAGGTGGAGGGTATGTAAAAAACTGTGACATTAAAATTTTGAAAGAAAGTTTCCAGGCTGGAAATAAAAACAATTGTTTTGACCATCGAAAGCAAATCATTAAAACTTTCTCTATTCCTAAATAACTAATAAACGTAACCAAGTATGTGAGTTGTTACATTTATAAAACACATCAACTATGAGGTGCCAAATAAACGTGCCTGCCCGTTTATTTGGGTTAAATGCTGTGGATTATTATACTAAAAACCCACAACATTTTTACCAAGCCCATTAAAACTTATTACGTTTTTATTGTTAAATTTAAACTTCTTTTACTAATTTTAAGGTTCCTTTAGTAAAAAGAATTTTAAAGTTTCCAAAAAAAAATTGTAATTAGATCTTTTTTAAGGGCAAGTATACTTCCCTCCCTCCCCAACTGACATTTCAAAGGCACGGTCATGGTTTTATTATTTAAAAAAAATTATTTATTATTATATTCAAAAATATCTAGTTATTTATTAAAAAACATCTAGTTATAGTTAAGTATTTGTTAGTGGTGATAAGTTAGATTTACAAGCATTAACTAAGAAAAAGTACTTTTTTTAATTAGTGCGTACGTAATTTTATATTCAATTTCTCCCCCCCCCCCCCCCACCATACGCCTTTGTACGCTTTTTGAAGACCCCCCCTCCCCCTATGAGCGTACGTACTTTATGGACGATCCCTTACTATAAACAAAAGCGTCTCACGGACATTCATACTGAAAATGAACTTGAGACAACTCTGTCGTAAGATGACATAATAATAATAAAAACTTTTGTTGTAAAAAAGCAAGAAAAGTGTTTTCTTTCTTCTTTTTTTTTCAAATAATCGATTTGATATTCGTAATCAGTGAATGTTAATTTCATAAGTCCAGATGCGGCTCATGAAAACGTGGATGTAAAGTAAAGGTATAAGGAATAAAAACAGAGTCATTAACTTGTATAATTAAACATGCTTTTGATTACAAAGTATACATGCTTATAGGGGGGCCTAATAGCTGCTAAGCCTCGTCAAGCGTCATGAAAGCTCTCGGCGGCCCTGACTGTACCCTACCCTGTACTGGATAGTACCCAGTGGGAATCCTTCGCCGTAAGGATGTCCGTAAAAGGTCCGACAGGCGTCCCTAGAAACGAGTACTTTTTAAAAACTGGAATTTTTATAACGGCGATTGTTAGAGTTTTTATAGTCATAGTATTTAAATTTAAATACTATGACTATGATTTAAATTTAAATACTATGACTATGAAGTAATAACATTTTAATAATGTTAAAAGTGTAATTTTAGTTATTAAAGATTTTTGTAAAGAAAATGTTGTAAAGTTTATATTAAAATTACCTGATATAATTTGAAATATCAAAGCTTTAAAATGACAAAATGACACTTCATTCTCCAAATGAATATCTGGAATATTGAAAGTCTGAGAAGATTTAGAATAGGTATTTAACTCATTATTTTTTAAATCGTTTTTAATTCAATTAGTACAGATAGAAGTCAATTAATAAGACCACGTTTGCATAAGGTTAAACGACATGAATATGATAAGGAATTTCATTCCCTGAAATTCATTGTCTGAATTTTTAATTTGATATTTATGCATGTTTTTGTGTGTCACTGACAAACAAAAACTATTTTCTCTACTGCAGTAGAGACAGAACATTTTTCTCATTCCAAATAAACTTTTGTGAAGGAAAATTTACTAGTATTTTTTGTGCTAATATTTAGATTTTAAATTTCATCAAAACTTATTTTGGCGCCTTTTTTTTCAAAGGGTTACCCTCCTCTATTCTTTTTGATTTTAAATAATTTAAAAAAAAAAATGATTTTGGGTAACAGACATGGTAAATTAAGGATACTGATTTAAATTTTTTTTAAAAAATCCATGTTGCCATGGGAATCACCAAATATATATATATATATATATATATATATATATATATATATATACATACATACATACATACATACATACATACATACATACATACATACATACATACATATATACATACATACATAGATATATATATATATATATATATATATATATATATATATATATATATATATATATATATATATATATATATATATATATATATATATATATATATATATATATATATGTATATATATATAAATAAGATGAATGATGCGTGTTTTATAAAAAATAAAAACTAATGAAGGGTAAATTTAACTTAAGTCAATATATAATTAAAGTAGAAATCAAGTTTAAAAGTTGTTTTCAACCAAGAAATTCATCTAAAACACAGGTTTGAACTTGTATATAAAATATATTTACCTGTTTCACTATTTTTTTCATTATTAGTTGTATACTATAATCCTGATTCAATCAACTACCACTAAATGCATCTAATGCAGATTTTTTTAATAAAATAAATAAATTTTAGAAAATATCTCTAGACATAAATTGTCATGCTAATTCACTGAGAACAGATATTGATGATGCATCATAAGCTATTAGGAAGAGGAGACAATTTTATTTGCTAGGGTTCCCTTTACAGGGTTTTGCCCCTATTAGACTTCCAACAAATGGAGAAATGGAGAAAATTACTGGTTTAATCTCGAAAAAAGCAATAGGTAAATCTGAAATTAATTAACAAAAGCATTGCATTTTTTGCATGTTTAATGTTAATTTTTTTTTTTTTTAATTTTTTAGCACCCCACAGATCATTATCAAAATTGGTTGTCCAGTTGCTTCCGGGAAGACGTATTTAAGATGCCCAGGTTTGCTGATGGAGTGTGCAGAGGGATCACCAAGCAGATAATTACTGGTGTCTGTATTCTGAGAGAGCTTGTCAATTTATGGGAGCAGGCTGGGTTTAATGATGTTTTCAATGTGATGGAGCAAACTATCAAGACCAGAATCACCAAGAAAGTCAAGGAATACCATACTTTAAAAATGCTAAAAACACTAGAACTACCAGAGGGTAGCTGCAAAAAGAAGGTGAACACTTTTTTGAAAGAGAGCAGTGCTCTTTTCTCTATTAATAAAACAAACATATTTGATTTAATAGAAAGTGATAAAAATAGGGATGATAAGGCTAAGAAAGAAGACATAAAGTTTTTGAGGCTTTGTCTGAAAAGGGATATGGTCAAATTTGGAACATTGGCTATAAATTTTGTGAAAATGCTCACAGGGCACAAAAAAAATAATTAAGATGTCTGAGAAAATCCAAAGACATGAAGATAAAAATAAGAAAAAGGAAAGTAGCTATTCGGGTAGTGACTTTTCATACACAGATAGTGAAAATCAAACTGAGTGCGATATTGACCTCCAACTAAAGTGCAGAAAAAGCAGAAAATGTTTCAGAGTGACATCAAAGTTTGCCTTCAGTTAAGTATGGAAGATATTCTTAACAATTGGATTCCAATTATGACCAGATTTGGGATTGGAGTCAGCCCGAGTATGTGTCTTTTGTCTTCTCTTTACAAGGCTGGCGGAGTTAATATTGATAATATGTCGATATCAAGATCAACCCTAAACAGGAAAACTCATAATGTTGTGGAGTCTGAGGCACAGATAATTAGAGAGGAAAACATAGATAAAATAAGAGGTTTAAAAATTGTGGTACATTTCGATACCAAGAGTTTAAAGAGATACGATTGGGAAAAAGGAATATCTAAATATGAGGATAGAATTGCTATTAGCGCATCTTCACCAGAGTCCGGTCCGCTAGAGTTTCTTCTTGGTATCTTAAAAATAAAATTAGCGCATCTTCACCAGAGTCCTGGTCCGCTAGAGTTTCTTCTTGGTATCTTAAAAATCGAAAGCTCCAAGTGAAGTGATCTAGCTACTGTAATTCAAACAATGCTTGAATACTATGAAATGTCGGATCAGATAATCGGATTGTGTTCTGACACAACATCCAGCAACACTGGTAAAAATAAAGATGCTGTAAGCATTATTATTTCCTATGCCCTTAAAAGACCGGTTCTCTGGTTAATGTGCAGACATCACATTTATGAAAGGCGTGTGACTCATGTGATGAAAGAAATATTTGGTCCAACAAGAAACTTTATGTAATTTTCCAAAAACTATGGCCTCAGATTTACAAAGATGTAAGCAAACTTCAGAGAATTGTAAAGTTTGACTGGTCTCAAGATGCTTTCAGGCCCGGCTCATTACTGTTCAAACTTGCCTTGGATACCAAAGAGTTTTGTATGACAGCTCTTCATAAGAATACTTTCCAGAGAGGTGATTACAAGTATCTTTGTGAGCTTCTAGCATTTTTTCTAGGAGTTATTGAACTTTTCATTTAAACAGCCTGAAGCTCATCATGAAGCAAGATTTATGGCTGACTGTATATACTTACTGGTTATTCAAATGACTCAAATGTACCACCCTGCTGATTCCGATAAAATTGAAACAAATACAATAAACCATCTGAAAACTGCAACCATCTACATTGTATTTTTTCATGGACTCTGCTTTTCAGCTACAAACAGTAGACAAGTTTAAAAAATTTGCAGCAATAGGAAAGGTTCTATACTAAAGTCTTATGCATCATCTATCTCTATCTTATGGTATCTATCTCTGCAACAAGTCATTTTTGCTTATGCTGATAAGGATCTGAAAACCGAAGTTAAGACCAACATGTTAAACAAGCTGCTTTCTTATGAAAGCTGCTTTCTTATGAAAGCTGCTTTCTTATGAAAGCTGCTTTCTTATGAAAGCTGCTTTCTTATGAAAGCTGCTTTCTTATGAAAGCTGCTTTCTTATGAAAGCTGCTTTCTTATGAAAGCTGCTTTCTTATGAAAGCTGCTTTCTTATGAAAGCTGCTTTCTTATGAAAGCTGCTTTCTTATGAAAGCTGCTTTCTTATGAAAGCTGCTTTCTTATGAAAGCTGCTTTCTTATGAAAGCTGCTTTCTTATGAAAGCTGCTTTCTTATGAAAGCTGCTTTCTTATGAAAGTTGCTTTCTTATGAAAGTTGCTTTCTTATGAAAGCTGCTTTCTTATGAAAGTTGCTTTCTTATGAAAGCTGCTTTCTTATGAAAGTTGCTTTCTTATGAAAGCTGCTTTCTTATGAAAGTTGCTTTCTTATGAAAGCTGCTTTCTTATGAAAGTTGCTTTCTTATGAAAGCTGCTTTCTTATGAAAGTTGCTTTCTTATGAAAGCTGCTTTCTTATGAAAGTTGCTTTCTTATGAAAGCTGCTTTCTTATGAAAGCTGCTTTCTTATGAAAGTTGTTTTCTTATGAAAGCAGCTTTCTTATCCCGAAGTTAAAAGATCTGATTAAAAAGAGGCCTGAAACTAAGGTTGAAATTCTTTCTACATCAAAATTAGAAGATTTTGTCAATGAACAATCCTACCTTTTGTTCTTGCTATTGGAGATCTCCGAAAAGGAAATTCTGCTATGGAAAGATAAAAGGCATCAAAGCATGTGAAAATGTGGAAGTTTCCCTGTCTTTTACTTACTTTTCAATGTGTGTAAGAACACTTGCAGTTGTAAATGACCGCGCAGAACATTACATTAATTCACAATAATTCACAAATTAATTCAAGATTTTATTGAAAGAACACACAATGAAGACAGGCTTCTGGATATTTTCAAGGTATTTTGTTCAATAACATGAAATAAAAATGTGATTTTTTGTTGTTATTAACAATAATGATTCTTAATGTATAAGTAGTACTTTTTATAAATTTATGTATTTGTAATTTAGGTAGCTCAGAGGAACCGGCAAAAGATTTCAAAGAATGCTACAGAGAAAGATCTTAAAATTATTTATTTAAATATTATTTTTATTAATAGTATTGGTTTATGTTATATTACAATACAATATTTTTTGATGTTTAAAAAAAGTGAATTTTTGATGTTTGAAAAAAGTGATTTTTTGATGTTTGAGAAAAATGAGTAACCCCCTCAAATTGAGGGGGGGGTGTCAAACTTTTTATTGTTCATAGTTTTTGAACATTAAAATATTTTTGTTCAATATTAAATTTGATTGATGAATCTAAATGCTCTGTTTATAGGCAGTGCTCTAACTTCTTTAACTTCTCTAGGAATAAAGTACTTACCAGGTCCAACAAACTCAGAAATATTAAATATTATTAAATATTTTTTTATTATTTAATGGTGGAAAGCTTTGTTTTTTACCATGTTATAAATATTGTTTCTGGAACAACTGCTGATTTTGGGCAATCAAAGCAATATCAGTGGCAAAAAGTTGTTAAAAAACAAAGACTCTACGCAACAATGGCAAAATGCAAGTTCAGCCCTAAATTTTTCTATTTGCTTGTTAGCATGCAAAATTCAAATAAAGAACAAATTCATTCTCTCGTTGATCATACTTAGGTAGCTATTTACCAACCCATTTGAAATAATAAATATTTCAAATTAATAATTCTTTTCTGTTTAGACAGAACTCCACAATAGGATGACTGGTTTAAATGCAAAACATTGAAAATTTTTTTTCAATGTTTTGCATTTTTGCCTTTATACATGTTCACACTTATGCAGGTTTGCACTAAAGCCAGTGTTTTCAAATTCGTTTAATACATTTGTTCCAAATCACATATATGCAGATTCACGCTTACAAAACTTGCTCCTAATCAGCCTCCCATACTCACAAATAAAATATAAACTACTAATAATAATTTTCATCCTCACATACTAAATAAAATGCACTTGGTTGTTTTTATTTCACTTTTTGATTTACATAAACTATATTTTAACACCAATATACATCACATTAATTAAAAAAAAGTTAAAAGTTAACTTTTTTATTTACTATTTTAGTTACATCTGTTTTATGTTAAGTAACAGAACACCTGAAATATACTACTCAAATTATTGTTTTTTCTTTTTTTTTCTTCTTGAAAATAACAAAGTTTAAATTAGTCTTAAAGCAGTTGTAAATAAATAACAGATTAATTAATCAGATAAATTACCCCAGTAATTCATCAGTTATTTATTCAGTAATACGTTTTGAATACTATTGGGACTAATTCATAAGTTATAAGTCTTTAGATTCCTATAAAAATAATGTATGTATTTTTTTTATATATTCATTTAGGTAAATATTGCTTGTGCATGGATTGTGTGTAAGTCTTTTTTACTTTTTTAATCACTTTTTTCACTTTAATCTCATATTTTTTACTTTTCATTGTTTTATTACATCAATGTAATGGTTGAAAATATTAATTTTGTATTTGCAAAAGTACTTTGTGTATTGTATAAACCCCTTTTTTTTTTTCTTTTTTTTTGTGAGGATAGGATTTTCTATTAAAACTAACATATACTCTTAGGCTTTTAAGTAATTATTCCAAGATCACAAAAATAGTATTACTAATCAACAATTAGAAAATTTTCAAATTTAATTTATGATATGATTACAGTTTTTAATGAATTTTTTAAGAATTTTATAGTCACTATAAACACAAAATATTTGTATTAAGCAATTAAATAATTATGTATTTAATTTTTCAAGTAAATATTTACTTTTTTCAAATTTTTTGAGTAAAAATATTTGTAATATGTATTTAAATTAACAATAATATTTTGATTACAAATTATAATCAAACTACTATTGTTAATTTAATTACACAATTATACATAAGTGCAAATTGGGATAAGTCTGTCAAAAAAATTCATAAACATTGACATGAGTGCAAAACTGTCAGTGTGAACTACCAACTTTTAGAAAAAAAGTTAAGTGCACCAAATGGTTCATAAGAAGAAATTTTTTCAGCAAAATGTACATACATCTACTATTGGATTTTAGTTGAGGCTATATTTTCAATTTTTAGAATTTTTTAAAAACATTTTAACAGTGCTCATGCGTTTGCAATCAAGTTTATAGTTACCAAGGTTGTGCAACTGCTTTGCACAAGATCTAATGATCTTTTTAATTGTGGAACTAAATTTTTTATTTCTTCAACTTTGCACTTATGCAGAATTGCATTTATAAAATTTTCACCTATCGTAAATTTGCAAATACAAAATTTACACTTAACCAGTCTCTCCAGTTATTTTAGAAATACTTTTAGCAATTAAGTTAGCAAAGGTTAATATCTCTACACCAATATAACCCTAACACTGAGGTATTCCTATCTCTACATCAATATAACCCTAACACTGAGGTATTCCCTTTTAGAATTCTAAAAATGCAAAAGATTTAGGTCATCTTAGATTTGAACTTGCAATGAATGAGGTGATAAGCAGGTTAACAAGATATTCGATGGAAATAAAAATGATCTAAGAAATAACATGTGTCCATCTATGACTAAAATATGAAGTTGATTACTTTTATTACATTTGTTTAATTAAATATTTAATTGATTAAAGTCAATTTCCTGGAATTTTCTTATTGGCGGGAATGTATATGCCAGTGACCCACTGCATGAATGCTTATCTTCCAACTATCTGGATGGAGATGTATGTATGTCATTGTCTAAACCACTTAAGCACCAACCTTTGTTTAGATGATTTTTGATTTTTTAATAATGTATGATGCAAGACAATTATCAGCAGCATTGATGCGATTTTCAACTGTATAATTGATTTTTCGATTGTTGGTGACAACTTTTACTCTATGCATTTGTCATGTTACTACTCATTTTTTATTAACTAATTTTTGTTTCTTGCATTAATATAGTAAAAGTTAACACTTGTCTTCTGAGAATGACCCCTTAAAATAGAAGAGAAGTTGTTGAGAAATCAGCCGCTGTCCTTACTTTTTATAGACACTACCCAAAATGTATTCTCATATTTAAACATGACTACCCAAAGAGTAGTGTAGCTGCGGTAAATAAATTATAATGAAGATAATAAAATTATAATGAAACTTTGACATGAGTGCTATTTATAAAATTGTCTTCCAACAAAGCTGCAAGCAACCACTATTAGAATTGGAAGTTACATAGAAGAGATAAAGTGCAAGATAACGATTAACAGATGACTTAAAAGATTGCAAGTTATATGAATCAGGAAAACAAGATGAAGGAAACAAATTTTTTTTTCTTTAATTTTATTGTGATTCACTCCTAACATGACTGCAAGCAACCACTATTACTTTGGGAATTGCTAAAAAAAATAATAGAGTTATAGCAAGCAAACAGTTGACAGAAGACTTGAAAAGTTGAAAGATGTATGAGTTGGGAAAACATAAAGATGGGAGAGAGTTCCAAAGGGTTAAAGTGCAGGGAAAAAGTAGAAAAA
>NC_061158.1:28820223-28892723 GCF_022113875.1 Hydra vulgaris | reverse complement strand
TTTTCATAAAATGTAATATTAACTTATTTAAAATTTATATACAGTGAATGTTGGATTTAGCAGAGCTATCCCAATAAAATTATCTAATTCAAGTGTGTTTGATAAAAATGCAACTAAAGAATACATAAACTCAACCCTAAAACATGTATTGAATAATAGTACAGAAAATGATATTTCTTTTTTGTTAAAACTTCAGGTAATTTTAATAGTTATTTTATTTATTATAATTTTTATTTTGTCTTTTTTTGTTTGTTGTCTTTTTAAACAATTAATTAATAAAAAAAATTGAATAGAAGGTGCAAATGAGTATATATTGTGAGTTTATACTTCGTGGATTGTCTACAATTTTTTCTGGAATTGGTCTTATTCTGCTGATTGAACTTGAGTGAGTTTATATTCACAGTTTTTTTAGAAAAAATTCTTAAATGAATATGAATACTATTATAATCTTATTTTCATGTTGTTTTTATATATATTACTTAAACCTTAATAACTTAATAAATATAAACCTTTATATTTATTTTAGACTTCCATCCACAATCAAGTTTTTCATTCATAAAAATATGTTATTGACCAATCTGTTTTCAAATTTTTTATTTTTTTTTTATCATGATGATATCCTATACAAAATCCAACAAATTAGAGTAAGTCATTGTTTTGTTAATTATAACAAAAAGTAGCCTTCAACATTGAGCTGTTGTATTTTAGAACCAGTGCTGTCAAGGGGAAGGGGGTCGCGAGAGACAGTTTGTCCCAGGCAGCAGATATCCAAGGGGCGCCTAATGAAACGTAGGTACCTAAAAAAAAAAAAGAAAAGTCCTTCACATATAATATAGGAAAAATTTGATAAATAAGGGCACCAATCAGGATTGCTGTCCAAGGCAGCATGACAGCTCTTGGCAGCTCCGCTTAGAACATGTATGCAAAATGTATCAAGTAACTAACTTCTGATTTCAAATTTTTAGTTAATACGCTTAAAAAATATATCAGCAAACTCCTCATGTTTAAACTTTAAGCTGCAATATATGTGTAACATTAATGTGAAAAATTGAATTTAAACAACTGTGATATGAATAGTTAAATGTAAAACTACATATCACTTAATATAAGAGGTGAAATATAATCTTTACACTACTATCATACTAAGAAATATTTAGGTTTAAGTTATTTATGATATATAATAACTTAAATGTCTGATATATAATAACTTAAATGTTTCTTGTATGGTGGTAATATTATTATTACTAGAATTAGAATTAAGTTAGAGTTTAGAAAAATATTTTGTTTTTTTCAATTTTAATTTAATTCATAGATTTTAGTTTAAAAGTTTCATCAAAAGTAAAAAAGTAAAAATAAAAAACATATATTTAGCAGTAGACTATAAATTTAGATATAGGGTCAATACTGATGTACTGGTATTTGCCTAAATGCATTGACATTGAAAAAAATTGACATTGATATTGACAAAAAAGAATTCATTAGTACACCCCTAATGTTTATATAAAATACATAAAATAATTGTTTAAATTATTTATTTTAAAATTTTGCAAATAAAATTTTTTGTTATAATGAAATGGTGTGCACTTATGAAGCCAAAGTTTTATTTTTTATTTAAAAAAATAATTTTTTAAACTATTATGTTATAAAAAACTTTTTTTATAGTGGCTGTGTACATTCTTTTCTTTTCTCGCTTATTATATATATACAGCTGTGTTCACATGGATGTTAAACGAAGGAATTAACATATGTTTTAAGTTATGCTCTGTTTTTAATACATTGTCTGGTAAAAAAACTCAGTTCTTCTACTGTTTTATTGGATGGGGTAAAAATATTTTTCTCATCTTTTTCTCATTAATATTTTTTATTATCTGTATAATTAGATTTTCATTAAAATTATGATAATTTGTTTAGGTTTCCCAGCATTGATTCATGGAGTGTTGCTTTATGTCTTTTTTGAACAAATAAATGAGGCATATTAGTAAGTTTTTTGAACAAATGATGCTTATTTGTAAGTTTCATAATATGTCTTTATTGTTATCCTTTGTTTTTTTTTCTATGGTTATTTTTATTTTATTATGACATGTTAAAAATTTCATCTTAGTTACAAAGTTGTGTTATGATTTCCAAAGTTGTGTTATGATGTTATTATGTTACTGCGATGATCTTAGTTACAAAGTTGTGTTATGGTTTCCACTATGTTATTATGTTATTAAGATGATCTTAGTTACAAAGTTTTGTTATGGTTTCCACTTTGTTATTACGTTTCCATGTTAATACTATGCTATCAAGATTTATCATAAAATCCATTCAGGGGGTCTTTTTGAATATTTTTGATAATATTCTTAAGATATTTTGATAAAACTTCAAAAAAGATAATTTTGTTATAATTTGTTATAAAATTAAGAATATAACAAAATTATCATTCAAAAAACAATTTTTTAAAATTAAAACTAAAACAATTATCATTTTAGTAAAACATAACAATGCCTCACCAAAATGTCTCTAATATTTTCAAAAAATAGTGAGATAATAAGTTTTAATAAGATAATAGATTAATTGTTACTTGAATTCTTTGTTTTAGATTTTCATATGTTTTACAAAAGTAAATTGGTTACAATAAAATTCATTAAGATTTTAGAGTTAATATCACTTATCATCTTAAACTTTACCTAAGCAACGTTTGTGCGGTAAAACTTTGGAGTCAACAACAAGTTTGTTTAAAGTTGACTCTGTTTTAGCATCTTCTTAAAAGCTCCCATGTAGATAACTTGATTCAAAATTTTTTTGTTTTGATTCTGATTTTTTTAAACATAAAAACAAAATTTAGAAAGGCAACATGAGAAAATAACGACAATTCTTTTTTGGGTGAATAATTTTCTTTTCTCTAATGTTCTCAATAATTAGATGATCAGAGAATAAGTGACTGTGACTGTGACCTGAGAATGAGTTAGATTTTTTTTTATATAATAAATAAACTCTAACAAGACTTCATAATCTTATTACAGGCAACAGTTGCGGTGAACAGTAGGGTACGGTGAACAGTAGGGTGTGGTGAACAGTAGGATGCGGTGAATTTAAAGTTTTTTTAAGAATATTCTGGAAAAATATCAATACTCTAGGAAATTATCTCAAGGCGCCCCAAGACCTTTGAATATTTAACATATCCCTAATACAATAAAAAAAGAAAGTTTTTTCAGAAGTATGTTATGTTGGATCTCAAATGAAGCAAAATTATAGAAAAATTTCAAAAATAATAGTCATTTTATAAAAAGCAATTAAAAAAAAAATATTAAAAATAAAACTTGAATATACTAGCACATTTTTTATTTTTAGTTAAAAGTTTTCTTTTTTAATGTAGTAAAATCAAAAGTAATATTTTTTTTTCTAAACATTTATTATTCTTTTTATACTATTTCACTTCATTTGAGACCAAACATGACATACTTTTTTGAAAAACAATTTTCCAGAGTATTTCTGATATGAATAGACAACTTTTGTACATCCAGGCTAAATTACTTCTAAACAAAAAATTAAAATTTACTCCACCCTAGGAAATAGTCTGAGAGATTAGCATTTAATGAGTTGGTTTGTCAACCTTATCAACAAGGCTAATGGGCTTTAAATGGGCTTTAAACTTTGAACTCTTCCATTACTAGTTTAATGCTTTAACCACTACATCACAGCAACAACATTGTAATACCTCTCATATCATTCATACCACCTTCTCATGTCCCTAATATGGGACTCCCAGTCCTCATTTTTGAATTTTCAGAATTTCTGATGAATCTTTATTGATGAAACACAGTGTTAAATAAAAAAGTTTTGTTAAGTGATATTCTACTAATTTATACATATATGTATGTATATATATATATATATATATATATATATATATATATATATATATATATATATATATATATATATATATATATATATATATATATACATATATGTATGTATAGGTATATATATATATATATATATATATATATATATATATATATATATATATATATATATATATATATATATATATATATATATATATATATATATATATATATATATATATATATATAAACCTCTGTTTAAGGCATGGGTAATTACCATCCAAGTTTTATGAATCCTTAGTTATTCCTTTGGTGAAGTGCAAAGTGACCAACCTTACTGATGTGAACAATTACAGGGCAGTTGCACTTTCCTCAGCTATACAAAAATATTTGAAAATATTTTGTTACAAAAAATAAATATACCAGACAATTTAGATGATTACCAGTTTGGTTTTAAACAGAAGCATTTTAGAACTTTATGCACAATTTATGAAAAGAAAACTCTTAACTACTAGAGGTAGTCAGAGGTAGAGGTAATCATGTGTACATCTAGAGATATAGGTAGTCATGTGTTTACTTCATTTATAGATTTTAATAAAGCATTTGATAACATTGATTACTGGCTTCTGTTCTGTAACCTATTAGATCAAAGAATATCAAAAAGTATTGTGAGTCTGCTTGCATTCTGGTACAGTAACTGGAAATTGTGTATTAGTTGGCAGAAAGCTATTAGTATAGGAAATGGTGTATGGCAAGGTAGTATTTTATCGCCATTACTATTTAGGTTTTATATTAGTAATTTAGTTTTTAAAATTTCAAATATAAGGGTTGGGTGCAATAAAGGAGAGATTTTTCTGAATATTCATGCTTATGCTAATGACATAGGAGAGATTTTTCTGAATATTCTTGCTTATGCTAATGACATAGGAGAGATTTTTCTGAATATTCATGCTTATGCTAATGACATAGGAGAGATTTTTCTGAATATTCATGCTTATGCTAATGACATAGGAGAGATTTTTCTGAATATTCATGCTTATGCTAATGACATAGGAGAGATTTTTCTGAATATTCATGCTTATGCTAATGACATAGGAGAGATTTTTCTGAATATTCTTGCTTATGCTAATGACATAGGAGAGATTTTTCTGAATATTCATGCTTATGCTAATGACATAGGAGAGATTTTTCTCAATATTCATGCTTATGCTAATGACATAGGAGAGATTTTTCTGAATATTCATGCTTATGCTAATGACATAGGAGAGATTTTTCTGAATATTCATGCTTATGCTAATGACATAGGAGAGATTTTTCTGAATATTCTTGCTTATGCTAATGACATAGGAGAGATTTTTCTGAATATTCATGCTTATGCTAATGACATAGGAGAGATTTTTCTCAATATTCATGCTTATGCTAATGACATAGTACTTATAGCTCCATCTTGGTTCTCTGCAGAAATTATTGAATGCAGTTAAAGACAAAGCTTTTTTAATTAATATGTCTTTTAACACAAAGAAGACAGTTTGTATGGTTTTTAATCCAAACAAAAATCAAAAATTGTGTTGTTGTTATTTCCAAAATTGAGTATAGCAGGTTGCAAACTTGATTTTGCTGACAGCTTTAAATACCTTGGTCATATTGTAAAAAATGATGTATCAGATGACATGGATATAAAAAAAGATAAAAAAATTTATATACTTGAACAAATATATTAATAAGGTACTTTTACAGGTGTTCAAGCCTAGTTAAAGTAAAATTATTCCAGTCAAATTGTGTATGTTTACATAATGCTTCCCTGTGGAACAATTTTAGCACAAGAACATTAACACACCTACAATATTGCTATAATAAATGTGCAAAGATTTTTTTTGGATACAAAAAATATTACAGCTTACTATTAAAAAAGCATTGCAGATAGTATTTCGTCTAACTCAAGGATCAATTTAAAAAAAAAATTCCACCTAAATGCCAAATTCAAGTTGTTTGAGGTCGGCCAAGAATTGCTGATCTCATTTCAATATTTTATAGTAAGGTCTTTGTATTAAATTTTTTTTGCCGACCTTATGCAGACTAAAAAATGCAATCTAAAAGATTAAGGATTGGCAAATTATTGCAGACCTCATTTTTCCTAATTCTGAGAGTTGATATAAATTTATATATAGTATATATAAATTTATATATAGTATATATAAATTTATATATAGTATATATAAATTTATATATATATATATATATATATATATATATATATATATATATATATATATATATATATATATATATATATATATAAATTAGGGTGTCCCAAAAATATATTTTTTGAAAAGTATTAGGTCTCACCCTCCTAAAAGTTTTGTTATGGTCACATGATATCACCTGCAAAATTTTATAAAATTTGGATAATATTTAGAGGTCCAGCAAGGTCCTTGAAATTATTAACTGTTAGCGTAAATAGAGCACAATGCCTTTTTTTTTAAACTTATCTTGGTTTGTTTATGAAGTTGCTATTCAACTTATCTTGGTTTGTTTATGAAGTTGCTATTCAACTTATCTTGGTTTGTTTATGAAGTTGCTATTCAACTTATCTTGGTTTGTTTATGAAGTTGCTATTCAACTTATCTTGGTTTGTTTATGAAGTTGCTATTCAACTTATCTTGGTTTGTTTATGAAGTTGCTATTCAACTTATCTTGGTTTGTTTATGAAGTTGCTATTCAACTTATCTTGGTTTGTTTATGAAGTTGCTATTCAACTTATCTTGGTTTAGTATCATTAAAAAGATCTCAATGTGTAGATTCTACACATATAATGTTTTACTGTATCAGATGGTAGGGTTCAAAACAGTAATTTAGACAAAATCATAAAAAATGTGTAATAACTAATACTCAGTTACAGAATTTTTTCCACATATTTACAATGTTACTTGCTTTTTGAATAATATAAATTTCTACATATCTGCAAGATTGCCACACAGTGTTCATAGTTATTTCTGTGTTTTTCAACCACTTGCAGCAGATACTGTTTTTGTTCCTCATTTTTAATAACTGACTCATTGAATGTCTGGATAAGGGCTACTCTGTGCTCTGCACAATCATTGACACACACTAACTTCTTTACAACTGATTTTGCAATCTTGAATGATGCAACATTTGGCCAGGTTTCTACATCCACTTCAAGGAAACTGTCGTCAATACCAGCAGTTAGAAAGAAGTTGCAAGATATTGGTAGTTCTGATAAGCTGCTTGGCAATGATATGAAAAAACTTAAATCTTGAATGATATGAAAAAACTTAGATCTTGAATGACTTTCAAGATTTAACTTTCTTTCAATAAAGGTCTTTAGGTCATCATGATCATTAATCAAAGGAGCTTAATGATCTATCGGAATGGGATGAATTGCAAACCACTTATCATGAAATCTCTTGAAAGCGAGTATATCAGGCCCGGTTGATGGTCCAAAACACACGCCAAATACATCTGAGAGTAGGACTTTAAGCATGTTGTGTCTGCATGACAATCATCCAACCATAGCAAATTATATCCAACAGCAACCTCCAACAATGTGAAAGCTCCTTTTTGTTTGCCTGTATTTGACACAGTGGTGTCAAAGCACATACCGATGATAAGATTTTCACATTTCCACAACATGAACAAATCATAAACTGCGTCTGCTGCAATCTGACCAGAGCCAGAGGTCCATTTTGGCACTCCTACGAGCTTGATACTGTCATCAATAAGGGACGAATATAGGCAATAGGCAAATAGGCAGCAATTGCCTGATTATTGTCATCACCAGTTAAATCAGACATCAACTTCCCATCCCAGTGTACTACTAACTTGCAAGAAATGAAGTCATTCTTAATTTGTTGAGCAGCCTCACAACGTAAGTGTTGATGCTTCCAATGAAATGTGCTCTATGACAGAACTGTAGATGATGTTGAATATCCTACTTCATTCACTATGGAAGCAAGAATCATGGTTGATCTTTGAAGGTTTGTGGTTTGTCTTATCAAGAACTGCAGTCACCTTTAGGGAAAAAACATTTTGACGTTTTATTTTCTTAGCAGTACCGCTCCTGCTTGGCGTTGTAACTACAAAGTCGTCATTGTCATCTTCCGACAAGTTTTCACTGTCTAACAATGCTGCACAATCTATCTCCTGACTTGATATGGCTACTGCTGCTGCTGATGCAACTTGCTTGGCAAACTGATCCCGATGTTTTGCAGAGCACTTTTCTTGACCCAAGAGCTTTCTGTCAACTGGTTCAATACAACCACTTCTAGATTCTTGTTGAATTTCAAAAACAGTCTATTTTCCTCATTACTGATTAGCTGAGCTGCATTTGCATGGCTGATATCAAACAGGTTATCAAATTTTTTAGTGTACTGTTTTTGATTGTTTATCTTTCTCATTACTTTTGGCCCGAGAGCTCATCAAATGTTGTTGCTCACTATACAGATCTTTGATTTTCTGAATCATGTGTTGCTTCTGGCAAACGGGTAGCTGCGGCTTTGTCCAGAATGGCATTAATTGGTCATCACATGGCATACACTGCTGCAACAGGCAACTTCTTTACACAGTGAAAAAATACTGTCCTTGCTTCGTGTCACTCTACTCTTTGGCATCTTTACTGATCTTTCTGTCAAAAAGTAAAATAATTAAGGTTATATTAAAAAAAAAAAATTACATACTATAATTAAGATTGGTAGATGTGGCCCCAAGAATGAGTCTTGAATAGAATAAATTATCAAATTGTTCATTTGATAATTTATTCTTAAAACAATTTATGCTAGAAATCTCAACGAAAATATAGCTAAACTCAAATAAAAAAATATTTAAAAATATTTCAACAGAATACTCTTGAACTTTATTTTTGCTAAAAAATACTAAAAAAATAATTTTTTTAGTATTTTTATCTAAGTTTATATTCATCAACAAATTTCAAATTTCATCCAATAATTTCTTATTTTTCGAAAATTATGACCATATAAAGTTTTAACCCCCCTCAATTTATGGGGGCTGTAAACTTTGTAGGGTCATAAAAACTAAAAACTAAGAGGTTATTGCATGAAATTTGAAATTTGTTGATGAATATAAACTTAGATAAAAATACTAAAGAAATTATTTTGTCAACTTGTAGCTCCCACATTAAAGGCTGTGTGGGCCCGAAAATTGTTTTTTTTTTGTCCCAATCAAGCTCCAATCACCACAACTTTTTGCAAAACATTCTCATTTGACAAAAGTATGAACATACAAAAGTTTGGAGTATGCAAAATACATGTAAGTGTTAAAACTCAAACATCTAAAAATCCAGTGTACACCACTGAATTAGTTTGTTTATACATTTGGCAAGTTTTTAGTGTTCACAAATATTCTTTTTTATTCTTCTGCACCAAGATGTTTGAGAACATTCAAGTTTATGATGAATTAACTTTATAACTTATAATTGTTTACAATTATAACTTTATAACTTTTTAAAAACAATTATAACTTTATAACTTATAATTGTTTTTCGGACAAACATGGAAACATATATAAACTCAAGTGTTCTCAAAACGACTAAAAAATCAGGCCGGTTTTTTGCAACTAAGTATTTGCATGGTCAATTATCAAGTGCGATTGTACCCACTTCCCAACCAAGCCGGAATAAAACATATCTGTAGAATTTACACTTTGAGATCTTTTTAATGATACCAACAGGCTCGACCACTAAATATTATTTAAGTTTTATAAATAAAGAAACTTTTAGGAGGGTGCGACAACATTTTCAACAAAAAAAACTTTATCCATTGTTTTGGGACAGCCTTATATATATATATATATATATATATATATATATATATATATATATATATATATATATATATATATATATCTTATACTGCTGAGTTAGGTGAGCATGATGATGTCATACTCACCAAACGTCAAATAGCCTGCTGCCGGGGGCTTCAGTACATACATCGATATATATATATATATATATATATATATATATATATATATATATATATATATATATATATATATATATATATATATATATATATATAGGCTTTTTTTAGTTGTGGTATACTGCCTGATACTATATTTAAAAGAGAAGAAGTTATTATCACCAAATACCATTCATGGATTTATAAAGGACCAGTGGCAGCTATACTTTTGGTAGGAAAAATTATTTATACCCACTCCCCATTAAAAATATGTACAAAGCATTTTTTGATTGATTTTGATTTGGTATATACTTGATATGGCTTGATGAATAACCCAACACTTTCAATTAAATTTTTGTTTAGTTTGTTTATATCAGCTGAGTTCATAGTTTTAGAAAAATCTTCTATCCATGTTTCTATTACTGGCAGTTCTCTTACCTCTTGGTTACACCTACAGGAAAATATATAGTTTGATAGAGTTCTTTTTGAATTTTTTTTCTTCATAATGTCTATTCTGTTTTGGATTTATTCACCATTAGTTTAGTATGAGTCTGTATAAAGTATGCAGAAATTGAAATAATTTAATCCAACCGTGCAAAAGTATATTGATATTGATTGGTCTCTCTTGAGACCAATTAATATCAATATATTTTTTGCATGGTTACCCATCAATCATGGTTACCCATCTCTCTTTAATTGGTTACCCATCAATCCACGGTTACCCATCTCTTTTTAATTGGTTACCCATTTTTTAAGTTAACTGTTATAAAACAATTCATTTATGGTTCTATATCTATTTTGTTATGTAAAATTTTCAATGTTTTTGTCAAAAAACGGAAATAAATTAGCTATCAATATAATATAAGGAGAAGTATTTAAAATTTTTTTAGGTGAATACCATTTGTTTTATATTTATTCTGTTCATTGTCACCAGAAGTGTTTTCAACAAGATAAGGCCATACAGTAATTTGAAGAAGTTTGGGTAATTATTTTTAGTGGTATAATAATAATGTTTTACATTATGTGTGTCTATATATATATATATATATATATATATATATATATATATATATATATATATATATATATATATATATATATATATATATATATATATATATATATATATAGACACACACAATGTGTGTCTATATATATATATAGTCTTAACATTTCCTAACATTTACATGATATACAATGTTAGGAGTTGTATGTACCAATGTTAGGAGTTGTATGTACCAATGTTAGGAGTTAAATATATTATATACTGCTAACACTCTAACAAGTAAGCAAAGATACAGAGTATTAAAATTATTTACAAAAATTTGTAATATAAAAAACATTAATTGTTCTTGTATCTCTAATAAATATACAAATTTATTGGAGAATTAAGAATAAACAAGATTAATTTTAAAATGTAGGTTTTTCAATGTGAGCTTTTCATCTTCGGATTTTTTTAAAGTATTAAAATAGGTCACGGCTTATGGTTGTGCGATGAATAGGTCTTTAGTATTGAGCATCATGTCTTAGATACTTAAATTCTATCACCTGTTCTATATGTTAGTTGTTCATGTGTTTCATTTGATTTTTTTATTTAACATGATTTTAACCATGGTTTTATAAAAGTGAAAGCACGAAGAAATTATTCAAATAAAAGATAATTTTTCTATTTCATCAACCATTTTCTATTCTGTTAAGGATACTTTCTTTGAAAAGCTGTATATTACATTAACTGAAAACCAACTTTTTGTCAATAATAAAAGAAAATAGAGATTAATGCACAGTTTTTTGCTGTTAGGTAAAAAATCAATATACTACTTTTGCACCACAAATATAATATTGTTTCAATTAAATAACTGTGACAGTTGTTTCAAATACTATAATTATTGTAAATCTCATTATAAATCCAAAAAAACTACAATAGTATAAATACTTTAGTTCTAGGAAAGTTTTCATTCATGCAAAATTAGTTGTTTCACGTAATTTATTATTAAGTTGATTTTTAACAATTTTTTCTTAATTTTTTTTAAGATTTAAATGCAATTTGTTATTTCTGAACTGTGTACATATTACAGTATATACATACTCAATAATTATCAAACTTTACATTAACAAATATGTTTTTGTTTCAATAAGTTTAGGCCTGCAAATTTTTATGTTACAGGTTTTGTATGTTAATTGTTTTGTTATTTTTGTAAATCTTGCTGACCTGATGTGATATTTGTATGTTAATTGTTTTGTTTTTTTGTAAATCTTGCTGATCTCATGTGATATTACTATGTTTCAGGTTCTGTATGTTAGTTGTGTTTTGCTGGACTTTTGTGTACTAATATTAAGCACAGTTGTTTTTGATGGTAATGAATCAAAAAGTTCAGTTTTTTTTCTTTATTTAGATGATAGTATCTAGGTTGTTTTATTTGGCCACTTGATTATTGTGTCAATTTTAATTTTTAATCTCTTAATAAAGTACTGCGTTATTAACTTTTATCACCATTTGTTAGAGTTGCTTTATGTTTGTCTGATATTGCCTGTCATTAGCATTATGAAAAGTTAAGATTATACTTTCTTCAGTAATATTGAATGTCATTAGCATTATGAAAAGTTAAGATTATACTTTCTTCAGTAATATTGCATTTCAGTAGCATTATGAAAAGTTAAGATTATACTTTCTTCAGTAATATTGCATGTCATTAGCATTATGAAAAGTTAAGATTATATTTTCTTCAGTAATATTGCATGTCATTAGCATTATGAAAAGTTAAGATTATACTATCTTCAGTAATATGAAATATTTTCAATTAGATCAAGTCTATTGTAACATTGTGATTGGTTGAACAGATAGTCACTGATCGATTGATATTCTTGATTATTTTATTCCATATCAAGCATGTT
Organism: Hydra vulgaris; assembly: GCF_022113875.1. Classification (NCBI taxonomy): domain Eukaryota; kingdom Metazoa; phylum Cnidaria; class Hydrozoa; order Anthoathecata; family Hydridae; genus Hydra; species Hydra vulgaris. The sequence continues at coordinate 28,880,065 of NC_061158.1, read as the reverse complement.
TATTTAAAGTCAGTCATGATGAACTGTATCATGTATGAAAAAAAAATTTAGTGAAGATAAGCACCTTTTGTTAATTTCATCCTGATATCTTTTGCAATCATTATTATTGTCTATTCCATTGTTAATTGTTGATCCTGAATACCAAATGACAATAAAGAAGTTGGTTTGATTCATAGAGTGTTCATAGAGTTGGTTACTCACACATTTTAGAAAATGCATTTGGCACTGAGGTTTGTTTTTGTATTTGGATGTTTAAATAAATTCCCAAAAAATTCCTATAGCATTTTTTTCTTCAAAAAATTTATTTGTGGCATATGAAAAGAAGAAAAAATAAAACATTGAATTAAAAATTGGATATAGTATGTAATAAGTTTAATTTATTTTGTTTTGTTTATGTCATTAAGGTTTCTTATTGTTGATCAAATTTTTAGTGAATGCTAGATAACTGAACAACCTTATCTACACTAGAGTTGTTATAGTTATTAAATGTTCTCAATGCAATAGATCAGTTGAGTTGTTAACATTTTCCAGTTGATTCTAGACATTTCTAATTAAAATGAAGTTTATTAAGAATTTTTTCATTATGACTAGATAAACTTAATAGCAATTGCTTATGAGTAACATTGCGGTGAAACTATTTTCTTTTTTGACCCTTTAATGATATTGTAGGTTTTAAAGCTTTTTGAACTAAAATTTGTACTACAAATTCTAGTATGCTCTAGGTTGTGGTATCTGGGTATCATATCAAATGATACCTGTATCCATAGATGTCAACATCTAAGACAGAACACCGTTTTTGAATGATCTATGTTCTTTGACCTATTGCTACCAGTATAGTCAACCATATTGCAGACATCACTTGTCCATGTTGAAAGTTTATTAGTTTGGGAAATGTAACATAAATGTAAAAATAAAAGTTATTTTGTGTAACCTTAATATTCTTCTTTTTTTTTAATTTGAAACCACAATGTGGTACAATTTTTTTTGTGGAGATAACATTGTTAAGATGTACTAAACTTTATCTAATGATAATGTTAAATAAATTGAGTAAATATAAACTATATAAGTATATGTTATTTAATAATCTCTTAATGACTTATTATTAGATATATTTATAGTTACATGTCTTAGGAATATTTATTACAAAAAAATTAACTTATTATTTTAACTTTTTAAATCTTTTAATTTATATTTTAAACATTTTAACTTATACTTTTAAGCTTTTAATTTATATTATAAATCTTTTAATTTGTAGTTTAAATCTCTTAGTTTATATTTTAAATCTTTTTCTTTATATTTTAAATCTTTTAGTTTATATTTTAATTCTGTTAGTTTTATTTTAAATCTTTTTCTTTATATTTTAAATCTTTTAGTTTATATTTTAATTCTGTTAATTATATTTTAAATCATTTTCTTTATATTTTAAAACTTTTAATTTATATTTTAAATCTTTTAATTTATATTTTAAATCTTTTAATTTATATTTTAAAACTTTTAATTTATATTTTAAATCTTTTTCTTTATATTTTAAAACTTTTAATTTATATTTTAAAACTTTTAATTTATATTTTAAATCTTTTAATTTATATTTTAAATCTTTTAATTTATATTTTAAAACTTTTAATTTATATTTTAAATCTTTTAATTTATATTTTAAATCTTTTTCTTCATATTTTAAATCTTTTAGTTTATATTTTAATTCTGTTAATTATATTTTAAATCATTTTCTTTATATTTTAAATCTTTTAATTTATATTTTAAACATTTTAACTTATACTTTTAAGCTTTTAATTTATATTATAAATCTTTTAATTTGTAGTTTAAATCTCTTAGTTTATATTTTAAATCTTTTTCTTTATATTTTAAATCTTTTAGTTTATATTTTAATAGGGATGTATCGAAGCTAAAATTTTGCCGAAGCCGAAGCTTCGGCCGAAGCCACTTTGCCGAAGCCGAAGCTTCGGCCGAAGCCGAAGCTTCGGCACTATATATGCTTAAAATTTAATCAGCATTCAGATCAGCAGGGGTGTAAAACAAAAAAGTTTCCAAAGCTAAGATCCTTGACTAATAATATAGAAAAAATGTATAAAAATGAGGACACAAGTCAGGGTTGCTGCCCCAGGCAGGGCAAAAGCTCTCAGCGCCCCTGTTTGAAAGTTTCTCATTATGTTGTTTCTGATACTTTACCGCACCTAGTGTTTTTTTTTTAACTTAAGCTTTTTTAAAATATTCTCCCCAAATTTTCCTACTTCTAATTCTACTTTTTCTGTGTGCAAACCATATTAATGTTATATAGTGGACAATATCAGTAACTCACATATATTTCCAACTATTCCCAATATTCTTCTAAGATTATTGCTATTTTTTTGATCTTTTATAGCCATACTGTTCTTCTATGTAAACATCGTTTCTCTTTAATCCTCTATCTAATCATCTAATTTTTAATCCTCTATTTAATCATCTTGTTTGATCTATCTAGTTATAGTGTGCTAGCTGAACATCCTCAAATTTTATTCCCCATAAATTACTGTTACGCATCTTTTCATGTGCTGTATATTTTATTTTTATTTTTAATGCACCTTTTGTTAAGAGTGGATAAAAATCTCTGAATATTACTCAAGTAAATTAATCTTTTACACTTGATCACTCTTTCTCTAAATAAACACTCTTAGCTGATCTAGTTGTACCTACAACATAAAAAATCTTACAAACACACTTTATCTTTTTATTGCTATTTATTTCAAGATCTTTTTTTTACTTCTCTGTATTCATTAAACGAACAATTTCTAAACTAAAAAAAATCCTAAGTTAAGACCATTTTGTATTCCACTACAACTGTTGTGAACCTGCTGCTAAAAAAAAGTACAATTGATAGATTTCTCTCTAACTTCTTTTTTACACACTTTTAAGTTGTTGTTGTTTTTTTTTATTATTTTTAATTTAACACTACATAACATTTTCTTAAGCTTCTTTTAATTTTTTACACTCTGAAATTATAGTATTCATTCTTCTTCTGTCTTTGTAATGGATAAATCTGCATCAGTATCTGAAATCAAATATTAACTATCTGTGGCAAAAACTTCTATAGTAATCTAACAACTCAGTAGAGTGAGCTTTAAATAAAATAATAAATAGAATACTTTATAAATATTTTATTTATAATTATATTATTATTTACTTTATATTTATAAATAAAGAGGGACTGAGCATGCTGATATTTATTTGATTTAAATTGTTTATTTAATTTAAATAAATTTTGATGATAAATATAAGAGCTCAAAGTAATCAAAGCTTTAATCTTTAATTTATTTTAAATAAAATTTAAAAGTCTTCATATCATAAGAAGAAACCAGAATATAAGTTTATATGTTTAATATATAAATTCCATTTAGAAGTATTCATAATATTAATAAAAGAGCAAGAATAATTATTATCATTGTTTTTCTTTTTCTTTTAATTTATATAGTTTTGGTTGACTTTTTTTTTCTTTTTTTATTCTCCTCATTTATATTTCATTTGCATTTCTTCCTTTTTTGTTGTTGAGAACTTTATGTTTTTTATGTGTCACTCCATTGACTAGTTTGTAACTATATAAGTGACACCTTACCAATTTCTGTAATCTTACGATGAAAATTTGTAAATTTTTATTATTATGGTTAAATAAAATTTAACATACACAGAATTTAAAATAGTAGCAACGTATCTTTAATATTCTTTAAAGTGAGATTACTAAGGTTTATAGGTCAAATGTTGAAACCAATTTTTTTTCTATTAGCGGTAATCCCACACAAAAATTAATATAAATTCGTTACATAATACAAATTAAGGTTTTTTTTCCATTTTATTTTTAAAAAGTTTTAATTTGTTTTAAATTATAAGGTTTTTATTCTGCATAAAAATGCTGATTCAGTTCATCTAAGTCACACTTGGAAGCCTTCAAAGTGTATGAAGACCTTCCTTAATTTTACTATTATATTCAAAATATTTCTACTTATTTATTATCATCCCCTCCATAACAAGACATTTGGGAGTAAATAATACTAAGTATATGGTATAGACTCCAACTTTAACTCTGTATTCCTGAATTTACAACTTAATTAGACACTGGCAATTAGCATATTTTTATAACTTGTACAACAGTAGCTTATAACTTTAATTACTTTAAATTTTTTGCCGAAGCCAAAGATTCGGCAAAAATTTGACCTGGCTTCGGCCGAACCGAAGCTTCGGCAAAATTGCCGAAGCTTCGGCATGCCAAAGCCGAAGCCGAAGCTTCGGTACATCCCTATATTTTAATTCTGTTAGTTATATTTTAAATCTTTTTCTTTATATTTTAAATCTTTTAGTTTATATTTTAATTCTGTTAATTATATTTTAAATCATTTTCTTTATATTTTAAAACTTTTAATTTATATTTTAAATCTTTTAATTTATATTTTAAATCTTTTTCTTTATATTTTAAAACTTTTAATTTATATTTTAATTCTGTTAGTTATATTTTAAATCTTTTTCTTTATATTTTAAATCTTTTAGTTTATATTTTAATTCTGTTAATTATATTTTAAATCATTTTCTTTATATTTTAAATCTTTTAATTTATATTTTAAATCTTTTAATTTTTATTTTAAATCTTTTTCTTTATATTTTAAAACTTTTAATTTATATTTTAAATCTTTTAATTTATATTTTAAATCTTTTAATTTATATTTTAAATCTTTTTCTTTATATTTTAAAACTTTTAATTTATATTTTAATTCTGTTAGTTATATTTTAAATCTTTTTCTTTATATTTTAAATCTTTTAGTTTATATTTTAATTCTGTTAATTATATTTTAAATCATTTTCTTTATATTTTAAATCTTTTAATTTATATTTTAAATCTTTTAATTTTTATTTTAAATCTTTTTCTTTATATTTTAAAACTTTGAATTTATATTTTAAATCTTTTAATTTATATTTTAAATCTTTTAATTTTTCATTTTAAAACTTTTAATTTATATTTTAAAACTTTTAATTTATATTTTAAATCTTTTAATTTATATTTTAAAACTTTTAATTTATATTTTAAAACTTTGAATTTATATTTTAAATCTTTTAATTTATATTTTGAAACTTTGAATTTATATTTTAAATCTTTTAATTTATATTTTAAATCTTTTAATTTTTCATTTTAAAACTTTTAATTTATATTTTAAAACTTTTAATTTATATTTTAAATCTTTTAATTTATATTTTAAATCTTTTAATTTATATTTTAAATCTTTTAGTTTATATTTTAAATCTTTTAATTTTTATTTTAAGTGCAACACTTCGATCGGCTTTGGCAATATACCCTCTTCTTGGTGTCACATGTATTCTGTATTTAGTTCCAATTAGTGAAAACGGCACACTTGAATTCACTTCAATAATTAATGGAATTATGGTGAATTATTATTTCTTATATGTTTTAAAAGTTTATAAAATTTATTTGAAGTTTCAAAGTAATTCATATATGATTGGAACTTTTTTTTTCAGGGATTGGTTTTTTTTCTATTTCACATTATTTTAGACAAGCAAGTATGACATTTTTTAGTTATAAAGTAATTTATTAAATTATGATTGTTTAATAAAAAAAAATGATGCCCTCAAAAATGTTTAAAATCTTTAAAAAGTATGCTACTATAAAAATTAAAATGATAATAATGATAATAATAATATTAATAGATGAAACAATTTTATAACATAAAATAAAAAAAAAATTTAAAATAATTTATGTTATAATTTCTAAAATCTATTTAAAAAAAAAAAAAAGTTTTTTTTTTTTTTAAATAGATTTTAGAAAAATTAAATTGTAGCAATTTCTCAATATTTCCCAAAAAATTTGGGAAATGTTGAGGAATATGAAGAAGTCTATTTAATGTCATAAACAAATAAATAGACTGAGCAATACCCCCATGCAACAGTTTGTAGCTTATTTAAAATTTAGATATTTATTAGAAAATATAAAAATTCTGATTTTGTTGTTAATTACTAGAGCTACTGCTTGATAAGCAATTTTCTCTTGGTAATATTAGTGATGTTATATTATATTAATTTAAAGATGTGACTTAGACGCCTAATGGTGTCTAGCATTACGATAAAGCAAAATATAAGTTGAAAGATCTTATTTTGGCTTGCTATTTGCTATTACCAAAAGATGTGAGTAAAATCCATGTTAGATAAAGTGGAATGGTAACCAATCATTTGATCTAATCTGATTAACCAAGAATAATACTTTATAAAGTGTATTATCAAGTGTTTGATCTTATTTATTCAGGAACATTACAATGATGGTAATGTTTTTTGGCCTGGCCCTAAATTAGTCACATATTGGTTACAAAAACAAAAGATACTGCCAATTCAAAAAAAATTAATTTATTAAGAATGCCCAAAGCTCTTTCTATTGAGGATTTTTGAGCAATTCTTAAAAAAGAAATTTATTAAGAATGCTGAAGCTCTTTCTATTGAGGATTTTTGAGCAATTCTTAAAAAAGAAATGTAAATAAATGGCTGGACTACTGATTATCTTTACTAACTAGAAACTGCTTGATGTCAAGATGCTCAAGAAAAATGTCAAGAATGTGAAAAAGTTAGCTTTGAAAATAGAGTTAGCTAAAAATGTTAAAAGATTTTTTTAATAATATTTTTAGCTTCATTTAAATTTTTTAGGTGCGAGTGGCATTTATAAAACAGGTATTCTCAAGAAATCTGACTACAAAGTTATTGTGTAGAAAAACAATGGTAAGTATTTTAATAACATTAAATTTGTTTTTCTCAATGTTTTAAATTAAAAATAATAATTTTTAGGTTCATCGCTTCAAAGAACCTGCCACACGATTTAAACTTGATACTAATGTTCTAACAAATTCATCAAATGAGAACTCACCTGTATTTAACTCTCGCTTTACTATCCTTAAATCCTCATCCATCATTATTGATCTTGAAAAACTTGGTAAAAGAACATCAAGTAAAAATATTTTTGTGTATATATTTTAAAGTTTATAGGTAACTGATTATTATAGAAAGTTTATATATATATATATATATATATATATATATATATATATATATATATATATATATATATATATATATATATATATATATATATATATATAAGTAAATAAGTATATATATATATATATATATATATATATATATATATATATATATATATATATATATATATATATATATATATATATATATATATATATATATATATATATATATGTATATATATATATATATGCGGTAGTGGTGTTCGACTCCCACCACGTCCCTCGAAGTTCCGCCCTCAACTTAAAGTCTCCGCACAGCGGTCTTGCTTGTCAAGGTTCGTGTTTTGGAGTTAAAGACTTGAGAGGGTTGTACCACGATTTACAACAACAACAACAACAACAAAAAATTAGTAGCCTCCTCCACTGCAGTGGCCTCCTCGGGCCTTGGGGAGGTGAATAATTAAAAATATATATATATATATATATATATATATATATATATATATATATATATATGTATTTATAAAAGACAGCTATGTGTTATGTTAAAGCATACAGCAATAGAAGTTAGGGTCAATTCTTATTCACATAGAAATAATAGAAGCTATTTCAATAAATAACTTCAAAAACAAACTAGACAGAGCTGGATTTTGCAGAAACTATTTGTTAAAACACAAACAAAAGACAAAATGAGCTGTTACAGTGCAATATCTTATGTTATTGCACTTCGCAACTGTTTAAAACAGTTGTTACAGTTATACCTTATTATTATTATAGAATATCAATCTGAGCACATTTTATATATATATATATATATATATATATATATATATATATATATATATGTATGTATATATATATATATATATATATATATATATATATATATATATATATATATATATATATATATATATATATATATATATATATATATATATTTATATATTCCCCACGTAAGTTTTTGGTTGTCGTCTTAAAGATAAAAGAGAATGTTAGAAATAAAAAATTATATTGATAAAGTTTTATAATCATTTCAAAGCAATTCTAAAAAATCCATTTATTTTAAAAGTGTAGCTTGCAGATACATCTAATGACATTTTTTATTACTTATGCAGCAATATATTTATGTCAGTCTTTACAAGTGGGATAACTCTGTTATTTATCTTCCAGTCCCATTTAATTGCATCTAGTTTAAAATAAACAAGTAAAGACTAATATTTAAGCACTCACAGAATATGCAAGTAGGCAGATTTTTTTAGTAGGTGAAAATTTCTCTTGTGATATTACACCCTTGCATGCTAAATTGATTTACTTATTGTACCTGAAAATTAATAATAAAGTAAAATAATTGTTTTTATAAAATTGTATTTCTTAGTTTAAAACAAGCTAAAACTATCTTAATCACTACAATATCTGTATCATCAGCCACAACAGTTATATAAGTGTATGCCACAAACAGATATTGAAATGATTAATAATAACGCAAACATGTGTTTGTGATATCAAGAGTAGTTTTCAAAACAGCACATCAGCATCACCAGAGCAATTATACAGTCAAATATCCTGGTTGTTTTAAACGTTAAGAAACATTTGTCACCCATTATCACTTTTCCAAGAGATGGTTTATCTCATCATGCCTTTCTAATCTAGGCTTTCTCATCATGCCTTGTCTAAAAAGTGAAATAGTCTCGTCAATCAAAATTCAAAGTTCAAAATAATTTTTAATTAATATGACAGTTATTAGCCAGTTAAGCATTATACTTGGGTCTATCATTTCCTTATTTTGTTACCTTTGCATGCAACAAGGAGTCTTAGACTGGAGTTTGCTGATATGCCTGTTTGTTGAGTCATTACATTGTGTACTAAAGCTATTTGTGAAGCTATTTGGTACTAAAGTAAAGGCTTAATGTCCATACATGATGGACAGATATTGTTGTGACATGGGCACTTGTCAATCCATCCATTGAATTTATATATCCCATCATGGTTTGTTCGATTGCAGGACTTGTCCAGATGCCACTCTAATTTTGCTTGGTTTGTTGCACAGTATGTTTGCTACTTGTAATTTCTTTATATAACCATGGATGCATTTCTGGAAGTTTTATTTCTTCCTGTAGCTATAAACAAATTTAGCATTTTTAATAGAACATTAAGGTGCAATTTCTTTCTGAAAAAATAAGTGCTTTAGTAATATTGGTATAGTCCATGCACTGTTGTACAACATTCTAGATGTTCCAGAGTTTTCTTTCAATTTTGACTTTATACTGTCACATGTTATTTTTTTTTTATACTGTCACATGTTACTAATTCATTAAGCATCTTCTCGTCAGGTTTCCATAATAAGTGTGTTTATAAAACTATTGTTGTTATCGTTGAAGCGCTTTCTACTTTGATTTTTTCCATTAATAATGATATTAATGCTGATGCAGCCAAAATCTGTATCTTTGTTGCTCTTTCAATTTCAAGTCACTAAAAAGAAATCAGAAGAAGTCTATAGTCTGTTCCTTTCATGACCTTATGAATACTTCTCAGAAGACTCTTTAGTGTATGAAAGCTAAGCCTGCAAACAATAGAGAGATTTCCTGCATGGATGATGTTAAAAGCTTTTAATCAAAGTGATTGGTTAATACTTATGCATGGGGTTTAAACTTTCTTTGCATGTGAGTTTTATACTAGGGTTTAGTACTAGGGTTGCTGTAACCTTGGAGGTTGCTTTGAATTAAAAACTTTCTTATCTGTGCAATTTATGATATAGCACAATTTCTATACCATGGATTTTAGCGAAGGCTGCTGTTGGTAAAAGTTGCCTCAATTCTGGGAATTTACTGAACAATCCAGCTTGATTTTATTGATGGTAATTATTCCTATCCCACAAAATGTACCTGTTTCTGTTATTTAAACAATTGTTTAAATATATCACTTGTTTCTTGTGGTTCTTGATTTCATTCCTGTTCATCTCTTCAGTTGCTAATTGCTTAAACCAGTTCAGTTCATTTGGAATAATTGAAAATTCAAGTTTTGAGAAATGTTAAATGAGCTGTTTATATTCAGTAGAATTAATATTGATGACAACTTTAAATAATATTGTTGCAATGACATTTTTTGGTTTCGAAAGTTGTATATATTTGCTTAAACTCAACTGCTTCTAACCATGCATGAAGTATGATGAACATGAACTGCTTCTACCAGGTTATTTAATGTTATCTTTTAAGTATTGGTTTGTTCCAAATATTATTCCTTGCTTTTTCACACTTGATATGTGTTGTGCAATGATAGCATTTTTACTTAATGAAATCTCTCTTGAAGTCACATTGAGCAAAGAAAACAACAAACTCTCCAGAGAAAAGCAGCTTCAATTGATGGACATAACCTTTTAGATTCGGGCCTAACAAACTTTTTCCAAAGGTTAGTGAGACTCCAACATTTTTAATGGATGTTCACTGGTTCTTGTCTATCTTGGTGGTCCTTTTAACATTCTTTTAGCTTTCAACAATATTGTCTTTTTCACTGACCAAATTGATTTTCCCCTTATCACTTCTGGAAATAGTACATTGCATGGATGCCCTTCTGAGACTAAGTATCAATATATTAAATGGAAAAAAAAATAGATTCAAAAAAAGTGAGTCAATATCTTTCAAAGACTCACTCAATTAAATAAATTACAGCAGATGGTATTATGAATGAAGTTTCTACAAATTGGAAATAGATTTAACGACTTTTAGATTCAGTATCCCTAGAAGTATGTTAAAAACTAGAATTATTATTTTAAGAATAAAAATGTTAAACAAAGTTATTTAGATCTAAACAAAATGAATATAAACTGAAAATGAAAAACTCTTAGCATAGGATTTTAAGCTCATGAGCAAATAAGATATGTAAATTGATTCTTACAAAGCTCATGAGCAAATAAAATATATAATTTGATTCTTACAAAGCTCATGAGCAAATAAAATATATAATTTGTAAGAATCTTACAAAGCTCATGAGCAAGTAAAATATATAATTTGTAAGATGTTTACAAAGAGCAAATACAGTAATTAAATCAAATTCATTTGTGAATTTTCACACAAATGATTTTAACTTAATTACCATAACACAACTTATTGTAGCTTATCGGAAAAACACACGTTTTATAAATTGAATAAAAAGTTTCTGAAGAAAAGTCTAAAACTATATAAAGATATCTATTCATATCTATGTATATATATCTATATAAATATATATCTAATTAAAAGACAAACTAAAACTCTATATATTTTTTAAAAAAACTTTCAATGTTTGGAAACATGCATTTATTTTTATAAGCTAAATTTTATTAGCCACTTTTTATTAATATTTATTAATTATTATTTGAATATATAACATTGAAACATTGTTACTTAAAACAGCCCTAATCTGAATACGTAGGGCTAAAATTCAACCCTACTTTTAATTCAATATAGTTTTAATGCCACCCCGATCTGCCCAAGTACAACTTTTCTCAATTTAAAAATGTCTTTATTTGTAAATTATTTCCCTTTATTACTTAAAATATTCTTGAAAACTCTGTAACAATTAGTAACAACTCGGTAGTTGGCAATTAACATTTTTAAATTATTAATTATTTTAATGTGATTACACGGTTTTTTTATGTGAATATTTGAGGTTTTTATTTTAATTTAAATTATTTATTAATTTTGTAAGTAGTAAGGTAAGAAGTTAGTTTGATTACATGATAGAAAAATATAATAAGTTTCTTGTTGTGTTTCTTTCGAGAAAACCACAATCATTTTAAATCAAACTGCATAATTTTATCATAAAATGATTTGTTGTAATTTAACATCTATAAAAATAATCTCAAAAAACTTTTAAATTGATATAAACTTAAAATCTATAGAAATTTGAAAAAAACAATTAAAATCTTTGTTAGTTTTTAATTTAAAATCATTATTATAACAAAACAAATTTTTTAGGAATTTTTTAAATTTTTTTAAAATTTCTGGGTATTTCAAATTAAAATCTGAAACCCTGATAAAAAGTCTCAATTGATATATGAAAGCTTGAGGTTTGAGAAAAACAGTTTAAAACTATCGCTTTTTCAACAATTTTGCACAGTTGTGGGGAAGTGCTAGGTGGTCTTATGAAAAAAATACTTTCAGAATATGAAGATATGATCCATTTGAAACAGTCTTACATAATCAGAACTTTTAATGTCAGATTTTCAAAAATCTGATACAAAAAACATACAAAATTAGGCCAAGTTAGATCCGTAATTTGGATCAGGTGGGCAAAAATGTTTAAAAAAATATCTGTTCAAACAATTAGCAATAAACATTTTATGGACTTTTATGACTTTCCGGACCAACATCTTTTTTTCTGAGTCTAGCTTGTAATAATGGTGATGGTAATTATAGAATAACTAGAAATCACTAAAAATATATTTATTTTCATTGTGAGTTTTATTATTTTGGAAAAGTTTCTTGATTCTCAGCTCAAGAAAGTCTATTTACTCCTATTGTAGAAAGTAAAAATAATTATGATAATAATAACACAATGTAACCCAATTTTTGTCCTCGGATTCAAAATGTTATAATTTCAATTGCTTACAACTAACAATGTTCACATTTTTGTTCATTCGTTCTAGTAACAAATAACAAATGCTTATTGAATAGAGAAAAATAGTAAAAAATCACTAAAAAAGTTTTAGAAATGATTAGATTTTCAAGTGTTCTTGTAAATCTCTATCACAGAATACTCTTTCATGTTTTTGCTATACTGTCGTTGATAGCAACATTCAAAGTTCAACATTTGATGAAAGTGCTCAACTTTCTTCTCTGAGTAAGCTCCCATGTTCTCCTTAACTTTATTGAGATGAGCATTGAGGATATTGAATTTAAGTAACATTCTGCAACCCATATCAGTATAATTTTTTATGAGAATCTGAAACAATTCCACATTGTTTTCAACATGAAGCTATGAACAACTCCAATAAAATTGTTTTAAGTTTCTCTCTCCTGTGTATTTACTTTATAGATGCCACCTATCTTTACCATTTAGAAACAGGTAGGCAGTATTTTCATACAACTGTTATAAATGTAATTTACAACAATTAACAATCAAAATTTGAAGATTTGAAAAGATGAAGTAAAAACTTGTAAAAATTGACATACCAAGAAATAAACTGTTTTTGATATATTCATGGTTTGCTACAGACACTTTTTTTTTTTTCTAGATATTTAATTGTTTACTTGTTTATGATTATCTATGTTTTAGTTTATCTGCTAATCTATGGAAGATTACATTTTGCCATACAAAATATTTTTATCAAAGCTTATTTATTTTTATTGATTGTTTGTGTTTTTCAATACCTATATTACTTTTGCTTAGATATTAATTTAGATTTTTTGTTTAAGAAATTATTATTTTATTTATTTAACACCCAATTTACAAGGTAAAAAGAAAAAAATAAGAAAGTTATTTCGGATGACTTTGCTTAAAAACGTTTTCTTCCAGAATTTGCTTGAAAACTCCTCTTTGCTCTTTTGCATTCCAGCACTCTATTGCATACTTCAAGTTTCGTTCAACTTCGGAAGGAATTTTACTTTTAGAAAGTGGTATTTTTACCTTCTTTTTATTTTGAATTAGGTTTTAGAATTTAATATCTGAAGATGGCATAGTTCCTGAATATCACTAACAAACGAATGTTGAAATAACGGGTGTTGCAGTTGTGAAAAGATAATGTCTGCAGTTGTTTTGTTATTAAGAAGTCGAAGGAACAAGTTTAACTTATTTTGTTGAACACTTTTTGAAATTTCCTGGATTTTAAATAACGAATTCATATAGTTTTTACTATGTTTTGAAACATTTAAAAACGATTTTAGCGCACTCCTTCCAATTATATCTAGCTTTTTCATCAGACCAGGATTATTTTCACATAGCTCCATACCATAAGTTAAGGTGGGGACTGCCAATGATTTATATATATAGGAAATAGAACTGGGGTGGGCAAACCGGATTCCAGATTGAATAAGAGTTTGAACAACAGCTCTAAAGTTTGATATTTTTTCATCAACATTTGAATAACCGAGTGAAGCAAAAACTGAATGTTTAGTATCCCATGTGAATCCCAGATGTCTAAGTTTATTCTGAAGATTTTTTTTATTACCAGAAATTGTTATTGTATTAGTTTGTATTTGGGCTTTACCTGAGATCAAGAACTCAGTCTTTTCGGCATTCAGTTTAATACAATTTAGATTACTGTAAATATTGCATGTTTTTATAAGCTTTTTGAGACCAGATAAGGTAGAGCTTAAAAGTATTATATCATCCGCATAGGCTACCACACCAGTAAAGTTACCGTTTATAGATGTGCCAACAATACCCTGATTTTTAATAGTTTCGAGAAGACTTTCAGTGTAAATATTATAGAGGTGAGGCGAAAGAATTGATCCTTGTCATACCCCTTGGTTTAGAGGAAAAGAGTTTGATTTACAACCTTGATATGAGACTGTTGCGCTACTATTGTTATACAACGAGGAGATAGTGTTAACTATACATAGTGGTAATTTTTTATCGAAATATAATTTTTCAAATAGGATATTCCAGTTACAGCTATCGAAAGCTTTTTCTGCATCTAAAGAACATAGATACACAGGGGAATGGTTGCTGTTGTAATGTTTAATTGTTTCGCTTATTAGAAATTCAGCATGTAGCGTTGAAGAGTTAGCATTGAATCCAAATTGTAGGGAGTGAGTATCTCTAATATCCGGACATATAATTAAGATCAGGTATTCTAGAACCTTTGTAAAAATTGGTATAATACTAATACCACGATAGTTGCTCGGGCTATCTAAAGACTTTTTGTACGATTTAACAAGGGGTACAATAGTTGACGTCGACATTGATATTGGAGTCGATCCATAATTAATGGAGTAATTAAAAAATTTGATGAGCCATTTTGTTAAAGTATCGCACTTTGCGTATTTCAAATGTTCTGCTGAGATACCGAAAGAGTCAGGAGATTTTTTTAATTTTAAATTTGAAATAGCCCCAATTATATTTTCTTCAGTTATTGTTACATCATCATGTTTTGTACACGGGGGAATTCTCTGATTTTCTTTACGATGAGTTATTTTTGGAGTATTCAGTACTCTTTCGAAGTGGTTTGCGAATTCTGAAGTAATAGATTCTTTGTCTTTTTTATTATTTATGGTAAATAATCTAGAA
Organism: Hydra vulgaris; assembly: GCF_022113875.1. Taxonomy (NCBI): domain Eukaryota; kingdom Metazoa; phylum Cnidaria; class Hydrozoa; order Anthoathecata; family Hydridae; genus Hydra; species Hydra vulgaris. The sequence goes on along the minus strand of NC_061158.1, from coordinate 28,864,838 downwards.
TTTATGTCTTTGTTTAAACATCTAAAAGCATTCCAAAAGTTTTTTGGTTTAGTATTTTTTAACTTTTCAATTTTAATATATTGTGCGCAAATTTTATTATTTTGAGCCGACTTGACGGCTTTACGAAAGTTTTTACGAGCCATTTGGTAACGGTTAAATGATACCGAGTTTAACTCTTTAGAAAAACCAGAATCTCTCCATTTTTTAAAATGAATTGAAAGAATAGTTTTAGACCGACTTAATCCAGGTGTCCACCAAGATTTTGAATACAAACATTGCTTTTTATTTTTTAAAGTCTCCTTAAAAGCTATTTGAGCGCTGTCAGTAATTTTTTTATAGATTTGGAGAAGGTCGTATTCATAATCGTTAGTAAAATTAAGATCGTTAAAGCGATTGGTTAAATGAACATTGTAAGAATTTATAAAGTTAGAATCGTTCCAAGCGTAGCTAGGTATATTAGTATCTTCTGCTAGTTCAATGGTATTGCATTCGGTGTACTTAACTTCAACTGATATTGATAGTGGTAGGTGGTCGCTCAAATTATTTGAGCATTCAGGATGAACAATGCATTTAAGATTTATAAAACTTGTATATTTTGATACGGCGAAGTGATCAATATATGACGAATTCGGTAGTGTCTGGTGTCGATATGTATAATTAGGGCCAGAACCTTTAGTTACATCTACTAGTTCTAATTGATTTGTTTTTAAAAATTCCGATAAGTGCACAGAATAACTATTTCTTTTAGAATTTGATCTTTCAAATAAATCATACATTTGGTGAGGAAAGGATTGGAAGTCACCTGCTAATATTATATTGCCGTTACCTTCGTAACTATCAATTAGACCTTTAACAGTATCTAGTTGACCTTTATATTCTTCCAGAGACGAGAGGTTATTCCGCGATGAGGAGAGGTATAACCCAATAACTATAATATTAAGATTGTTTTTTTCGAAATTTATTGCTAAAATATGGTCGTCCTCGTAAATTACCCTTATATTTTGGAATTTATTTTTTCGTACAAAAAACGCATTTCCGCCAAACGGTCGGCCTTTTTCATGTTTATTAGACTGATGGAAATAAATGGAGTGTGTGTTATTTGATATATCCCTTATTACGGAGTATTCAAGTTTAGATATCCAATGTTCACATAAGAAAGTTATATCATAGGATTGTATAAGTGACTTTGTAAAATCAATGTTTGACTTAAGTCCCTGACAGTTGAAAGTACATATATCGAAAGTTGTTGAAGATTTGTTTTCTTCTCTTATGGTGCTTGGATCCATTTTCAATTATTATTTGTTATTCCCCCGTTGGATACCAGATGATCCACGTTAGAATATATGCGTTTTTTACGGAATGGTTTAATGATGATATTATTATCCCATAATGAAGGGTTGAAAATTTTATCTTTTTTTGAATTACTTACGGAGACTCTATACGATCTGTTGAATTCGTTTTCTCTGTTTAAAGTAATTGATATAGGCGTAACACCTAATTCAGTTTCCATATACAATTTCATATGTTCTTCGTTGATTCGATTGCTAACACCACCTATAAAAACTTCAAATCTTCGAATTATTCGACTACCAGCAATAGTCTCATTTCCCGGAGTTTTCGTTCCAAATATAGGCTCCAATAACTTATGTTTTTTTTTCTAAGGGTAGAATATTTGTTTGGCGGACAGGTTTATTATTTTTTCCAACTAAATTAAAACTATTCGGATTATCATCAATATTTGAAGGTTTTTCTTTAAATTGGTTAGTTTTGTCTGAGGTCTGTTGTTTTTGAGCCGCAACCTTTGCATATGTTTTGATATTATGCGGTTGGCTTTCTGTATAAATGCTTGCATTCGTTTTGCCACAAGGTTGTTGAAAATTATCTTTTGCAGCATTTGCGGTGACATTAGAATTTTTATTTTCGTTTAGTGTGTGGTAATTAAAAAGCTTATTTTCGCATTGGGCATAATAATCGGATTTTAGGTTTTCCGTATTTGCATTTGATACTTTGGAGATACTTTTAAATAACATACCGCAAGAGTTATTAACGTTTTGTGTATCTTCAGCGATAGATTTTGAGCACGTGTTTTTATCGTGTTTTAAACTACTATTTATGTTTTGCCTCGGTTGATTTTTAAGAAATAAAAGGTTATCGTTAGATACTATTAGGTCTTGAATAAGCTCATTTTGTATACTTATTTTTTCTTTTAACAAACCTAATTCCACTTTTATTTCTATATTTTCGTTTTGGATTGATTTTGAAATTTGTAATAAATCTTTTAATGATGAAGTCAGAAATTTATCGTCTAAGTGCGCAGTTTCTATATTCTTGCAAGAGATTAATGTCTTTGAAATTTCTTTGTGCAACTGATTTTCGCATAGAGTTATCGAGAAGATAAATATATCTTCTAAACATTTGGTTGTTTTGTACCGTTTACGAAGATTTTTTTCCATTGGATTTTCTGAGTCTAACGTTACGTTAATCTCTCTGAATTGTTCACTACTGAAGCTATCCAAAACTTCAAAAAACAAACGTTCACGGAGACTTCTTATTACATTTTCTTTCATTGAGTTTAAATTGTGTATTATAATATCTTTTGGGTGCGAACATATTTCTTCTAAATTCTTCAAAAAGTTGCATTCGAATGTGTTCAAATCTGAGTTCAGATATACAAATATCTCACTAACGGTGCGTGGTGCCATGTCGTATTGAAGTGTTATTAGATAATTAGTTCCACTTTAACATTAATCTTCATTATAATAAATATTCATAAATAGTTTTTGATAACAAATATTCATAAAAAGTATTTTGTTAAAATACTTTTGCTTGCTTTTTGGATTGGTATGCATAGTTAGATAGGTTTTAAGGTTACTTTATTATGAAATTAAATTGTGCTAGCTGTGTAAAAAGGACATGAAGGGGTGAAATCATAAAAGGTAATAAACTAATCGGGTTTAAGAAAGATTTCTGACAATTTTAGATTTACAATGAAGAAATTAGCTTTTTTAAACTGGCTTCTTTATGCATCAGATTGCACACTAAACTAAGATTTTTTTAGAAAATTTTATTTTTCCAGTTTCCGAAATATCTTTTTTAGAGCACTTTTTAAGGACAGGAAAGACTGTGGGAGGTTGTGTGAGCTTAAATTATGTAAGCCATGAAGTTCTAGACACTTATCAAAAAGCTAAAAAATATTTTTGAAGAACCTAACTTTAATTATAATCCAGTTCAACTGTTATAATTTGATTGGAATAAGTTTAAAAATAAGTCATTGACATTTTGTATAGCTTATATTGGTAAACCGGGTATTATAAGAGATGATAGAAGTGAGCTTGCAGAATTAGTTCCCAGTGGGTACCGGACCAAAAAAAGACGTCTTTTGAACGTTCAAAAGACGTCCAAAACGTGTATAAGACGTTTAAAAGACGTCTTTTTTACGTCCGTGCACGGACGTAAAAAAAAACCACTGGGTTGTCACTTATTTATCTCCTATTACATATAAATGATGGGACAGTATTTTCATAGATATCCCGATAAAACTGAAAAACTGAACAGTTGTTCACAGTAGACAAAGTTCAATTTGTATTCAGATTAGCAAAACAAAAATTAAATCCAATTTCAGAAAGTAAATTTAATGATGGGTTTGGTGTGATGCAGAAAAAGATAAAGAGATAAACTTGATAATTGATTAGATTGTCAAATTTTTTTTTTTTTTTGTAAAATTTCAATTACATATTTTTTATATATATTATTTATATTTTATATATGTTGTTATATATATATTTAATATATATTATTCAAATATATATCTTTTTATTTATTCTTACTCATTTTGATTTTTCAGTATGGATAAATAGCGGTTTTTTAAATATAGGTAACTGACATTGCAGTAGTTACAGCCCACCACTGTCTGTGTGAGTTTGTGTGTTTATATATACACACAGCTTATTTATTTCATTACTGCTATTTATATATTTCATATATATACATTTATACATATATACATATATATATACATATATATTTATATATATGTATATATATATGTACACATATATATACATATACATATATGTATACATATATATATATATATATATATATATATATATATATATATATATATATATATATATATATATATATATATATATATTATATATATATGTATATATATGTATACATATATATATATATATATATATATATATATATATATATATATATATATATATATATATATATATATATATATATGTGTGTGTGTGTGTGTGTGTGTGTGTGTGTGTATATATGTGTGTGTGTATATATATATATATATATATATATATATATATATATATATATATATATATATATATATATATATATATATATATATATATATATATATATATATATATATATATATATATATGCGTGTGTGTGTACACATATATATATATACATATATGTGTACATATAAATATGTGTACATATAAATATATATATATATACATATATATATATATATATATATATATATATATGTATATATGTATATATATATGTGTGTGTGTATTTAAACAATTTTTAAAAATGCATTCTACAAAAGAGAGTGCTCAATGTTCTTAAAAGAACAGAGCAATTATAAATTAGTAGAAAATCACTTAACAAAAATTTTTGATGAAAAAAAATTTTTGTTAAGTAATTTTCTACTAGTTTATATATATATATATATATATATATATATATATATATATATATATATATATATATATATATATATATATATATATATATATATATATATATATATATATATATATATATATATGTATAAATAAAATTCCATAAAAGTTTCTGATCTTCAAATTTTCTTTTTCTCGAAAACCATTTTTGCGCGTTTTTTTGGACCATTCGTAACAGATTTACAGATTGTTGATTTTAGAAGTTCATGCTTGTAAACGTTTCTGAAGTTTTGCAATAAAAAATTTTGTGTTAAGATAAACATATACATTACAAAATAGTTTGTAATTATAAGAAACAACGTTTTTCTTATCTTTTTTATTATAGATTATTTAATAATTATTTATATTATTATTTATTTATGAAACATATTATGAATAAAAAAGATATGATATTAAAAAAAAATTGTGGTTTAAAATTCTCCAAATATAAAAAATAAAAATTAACTACTTTGCCAAACCATATACGCATATATTTTATTTTAAATGACGGCCCTGCCCATGCACCCACTTTTTGAACTACTATGGCCCCCCGTCGCCTATACACATAGGCGACGGGGGGAATTTTATTCGTACAATAACTATTTATTTTTTGGAGTATTTATTTTTTATTCTTAGCCTATTTTGGAAGCTAAAGTTAAATGTTGCTAATTAAGTCGGATTCTAACAGAGGGAAAAACAAGTGACGGATTTAAAAATAATTAGGGGAGAGCGGGGTTGGTTGTCACACTTTTTACATTTTAGGCTGCTCAGCTTTTATTTTTCATCCAATCAATGCCAAACTTTGCACAAAGCTAGTTTAACTATTTTCAGTAACTGTTATAATATTTTTATGACATTGAGCAAAATATTTATTGCTGTAAAATCATTTTTCAAAGACCACTTCTGTGTGACAACTAGCCCCGCTCACGGGGTAGGTTGTCACATGGTGCGGGGTTGATTGTCACATTTGGATTTTGACAAGTTTAGATAAGAATTTAATGTAAAACGAGTACAAATTAATTTCATTTATGTTTTACTAAGAAAAATAAAAATAAAATACTATAAACTGAAATATATATATTTTAAATATAACACAATTAACAAATTTAGTTTATCACTATAAATGTTTTTAGGTTTGGTTTTTTAAAAATTATTGGATAAAGAACACAATTCACAAATAAACTGTTGTAAGCCTGGTGTGCATTCTTCATGAGCCCATTTTTGGCAAACCTGACATTGAATCCACTGTTCTCTTGATCGGCTGTTGGAAAATGATTCCAAACAATAGATGCACAGATACTCTTTATCTTCAGATGAATTTAAGACTATAGAAGGTTTTTTCGTAGCAAGATTTGATTTTATTAATTCTTTTTTTTTTCCATTAGTAATTTTTTTATTAGTTTTCTTCTTTTTATAATTAGCAAGCCATGCTTTGACAGGCGTGTTAGTAAGAATCATAGTTGACCGCTTTTTCCTACCTCTTTTTAATGCTAACCTCGGGCCTGCTTTAGGCAGAGGCCTAATACTCTCAGGTGGTATGATTGAATTGTTAAAACCTAATGTTGTGATTGGGTTCTGATTAGAGGTTTTATTTGATACAACTGGATCTTCTATTGTTATGTCTACCTGATTATCTGGTATCTGAATAGATTCTTTAAATCTTTTATTTGATGGTTCTGGTTGCATTGAAAAGATTCACAGTCTTTTTTATTTGAATCAGCCTGTGAACAAGGTGGGTCAGGGCGATCAGTTACATAGTTAGGACAGTAATCATTTTCAGTAAACACATCAGGATTTAACGGGTAAATACCTGTTGCAGAAAAACCACTTAAAATATTGTGGGGAGATACAGCCTTTGGAAATGCAATGTTTACTATGTTTACTTTGGAAATGCAATGTTTCCAGGATTCATTACTAACAATGATGTCATAGCAGTATTTATGTAGTTTTTGAGAGGACCATAAACTGCCTTATCCAAGGGCTGCAACTTATGTGTGCAATGTGGTGGGAAGGTAAGCATTACTATTCCATTATTTTTTGCCAAATCTAATCCTTCAATACTAAGATAAGTTTCGTGATTGTCAAGCAACAATAAACAAGGCTTTTCTTTAGTAAATTTTGTATTGCCTACAAAATGTTTTAGATATTTTACAAAGTTTTCTTCTTTCATCCAACCACTTGGATTTGTATCTCCTGCACTTGCTGTTGGTGCACTGAATAGGAAACGATCTTTAAAGTTTTTACGAGGAAAAATAAAAAAGGGTGGAATACTATTTCCAATAGCATTTATTGTGCATGCTAATGTTACAAGAGTTCTTTTTTCAGCTGACGTGATGGCTCCTACTTGTTTTAATCCTTTTTTCGCAATAACCTCTTTAGGTTGCTGTACAATAGTTACAGCAGTTTCGTCCATGTTCCAAATGTCATTTGGAACATGGACGAAAGTATTTTTGCATACAGTGCTGCAAATTGCTAAAAAATGATGCAACATTCTGCTTATTGAAACTTGTCGCTTGACTTAAACTAGTAGCTTCAGGTTGCCTAATGGAAATATTTGAATGGCGCTTTATAAATCCTGTAAACCAATCCTTACCAGCTTGTTCCTTTACAACCCAAGAATTGAGAACCTTAATATTATTTTTAATTGCTAGCTGGAAAGCAAGCTTTTTTACTTCGGTAGGAGTTAAACCAAAATATATCTGCTGCTCGCAACAGGTAGGTGACCAGTTCTTTTTCTACTTTTTCTGACAATATCAATCAACTTTTGTATCCTATAACATTCAGGGAGGTGGGGTTTTCAATTTTGTCAATTAGATCTGCTATAGAACCATGTGATGGGTTAGTAATAACAATTTTTTTACAATAACGTGCTAATGTTCTGTAATTAATGCCATGGTTTTTTGCTGCTGATCTAATAGAAATGTTATTAATATTTACATCTTTAACAGCACACATTATGACATCTCCAGAAGTATAACCTCTATTAGTTTTTCTTTTAAAATTTCGTACCATGTTTATTACTAAGTAAATAAAAATATTTGTAAATAATGTAAACAAAACATTAATATATATATATATATATATATATATATATATATTATATATATATATATATATATTATATATATATATATATATATATATATATATATATATATATATATATATATATATATATATATATATATATATATATATATATATATATATGTATGTATATATACATATATATATATATATATATATATATATATATATATATATATATATATATATATATATATACATATATATATATATATATATATATATATATATATATATATATATATATATATATATATATATAAACCCACTAAATATAAACGATGCACAAACTAAACAACAGCTAGTTGTTTAGTTTGTAAACAAAACAATAAACAGTTGAACTTCTGCAATCCTTTTTCTATAATTATACTAAACATTGGATCGGAATCTAAAGTTATGCACGTTGAAATAAAAATAATTTAGATTACAGATATTTAGTTAAACATATATAACACTTTGACTTTAGATTTTTAAATAATATCTTAAACATTAAAATATTCCTCAATAATGCGGAAAATAAACAAAGCCACTAAATATTCTGCAAGCGGCGTTTAATTTGCAGCGCATGGAGTCGAGGCAAGTGTGACAACCATCCCCATATATTTTGTGACAAGCAACCCCTTCTGAGTAAGTTGCTGGACACCTGTACATTTACCTAAAAGCGTGAGAATTTCATGATAATTTTTTACGGATTAAGTTACTCAAATGAATAAAGTACTTTATAAATCTACATTCAAAACACAATAAAATAATTTTCGTTTGGTAAAAGAAAATTTCTGAGTAGGCGAAATTTTACTTTTTCATATCAAAAACCTATAAAAATAAATAACTTTTCTTCTGCACGCTAAAAAAAGATAAAAATTACTGTAAAAATGTTTTTTTTATATAACATTTCCATTGTATAATTTGAAATTTCTATATCTTATTTACATTTCTTGTAATAAACTTTGTGACAACCAACCCGCGTGACAACCAACCCCGCTCTCCCCTACCTTAAGACGTTATTACGTCTATATTATTTATAAAAATAGTTACCTGAAGACATTGGAATGTTTTAATTGAATATATTTCTTAAAATCAGACCTGCCATCACAGCCCCCTTAATCCGGTAAGGGGGGAGGGGGCAGCAAAATTAGGGAAAAAAATAAAATCCTAAAATTAAGGATTTTTTTTTTAGTAATGCCTAATAATCGAAGGTATTTAAAATTTTAGGCCGTAATGACAGGTTTGAGGGAGTGCTCTGCCTCCAATGCTACGGCGCTGATTAAAAGAAGAGGGATATTTTGAAGGATTTTCTGTATATTTCTTTGATAAGAAATTTTTAACACAAAATTTATTTTTTTTCAAAACATTACTATATTTTATTATAGAAAGGAATATAAAATCAGAGATTGCAATCTAACTAAGTTTTTCCATTCTTATTTGTCAAGTTTCACGTTTCTTAAATAACGCGCCTAAATTTTAAAATCAACCATTAAAAATTATAATAGAGTTTAATTTGCCGTACCGCTAGTATCAATGTTTTCGTTTATTTGTAAACACTTTAGAAGTTCGTTTGATGTAGCTGTGATCATCAAAGCTACATACATAAATATCAACTATATCAAAGTTTGATGTAGTTGATATTTAATGTATTTTATTTAATTTATTTATATTTCCTTAAATTTTTGTCATATAACATTAAGTATTTGAATTCTGTATTTGCCTTTTCTTTTCCAAATAGATAAACAGTGGTTAATCTAGCTAAATAAACTGCTGTTTTATAAAAGTAATATTTTAAACATGTAAGTTATGAGAGTCTTAATAAAATTAGTTATAGTTGATTTTTAAGACCCATAAAATATTTCACGGTCTTTTAGGAAACTAAAAATTTAAAGACCAGAATTTTTTACGGAATTTTCAATTCGTGATCACTTAATTCGCGAATTGAAAAATCCGTAAAAAATAATTTTGAAGCTCATTTTTTATATATTTGCCTCAAATTTAGGGAGTATGGTTTTTTAGATTTGAAAATTTACTTTTTTTGACTACCCCTAAGATATATACACTGCCGTTCACGGAAGTTAGGACAATGGGGATTTTTCAAAAAAGCAATATTAATATGTAATAACGTTATAGAATTTTTAATTTATATTAGTAAAATGTATAAAAAATATAATTTTTATTAATATAAACTAAAAGTTGTATAACGTAATTACATATTAATGTTGCTTTTTTGAAAAATCCTAATTGTCCTAACTTCCGTGAGCGGCAGTGTAATATATTAGCCAATCCCAAAATTTTCTTTCGACAACCAATTTTCATGCGGAGTGGCTAATGAGTGGCGTAGAGGTCATATTTATATGAAATTTTTTTTTTATATTTTATTTTTTCTTGATAGAAGTATTTGCGAATTGTTCGAAAATACGCTTTTTACGATTTTGGACTAAATTTAGAGCAATTTCAAAGCATTAGCGCTAATAGATAATGATGTCACATCCAGTTAATTTGGTCAACGATATTTTCATAATGTGTTCCTGTACCAAAAAAAACACTGTGCTTAATAATTTAAGAAATATGTTGTACCTATCTTTTACTGAATACGATAGATAAATTAACACTTTGGTAACTGTAAAGTGATTTTTTGTTGACCTTTGAGTTTTTTCTCAGTTTTGCGACAAATTTTATAATTTTTATCTAATTTCGGTATCAAATGATGTTTTTTTTTTTAAATACTATTACTGGAGCTTTGGATCAAACAAATCCAAAATGGTTTCCTTAAAAGATTCGATAAAGGACTTTTGATCTTTAGTGTAAACAAAACGTATCAATGTGATTCAAAAATATATATACACATTTTTTCTGTGGTTTTTTTAAGGTGCTCCACTGTGGTGCTCTGTGATGCGACCTAATGGTCGCATCACAGAGCACCACAGAGGAGCATTTTAAAAAAAGCCTAGAGTAGGCATCGATCAGTGAAGGATCCAGCATTTTTTGGTGTTTGAGATAGCTAACAGACATGGCGCAAACTCCAAACATTTGTATGTTTATACTTATGTCAAATAACGAGATGTTGCGATGATCCGAGGCTGGGAACAAAAAAGCCTTAAATTTTCATCCCCCTTGTCCCAAACGTGAGAGCAACAAGTTGATAAAATAATTTTTAGCAATTATAAGTTTATATTCATTGATTAATTTTAAGTTTCATAGTATTATCTCTCAGTGTTCATAAACTGACCATATAAAGTTTAACTTCCCCCCCCCCCCTTAATTTAAGGGGGTTACAAATTTTATATGGTCATAATTTTTAGAGATTGTAAAACAATACTTAAAATTTATCAATGTATATAAATTTAGTAAAGAATAGCAAAAAAATTATTTCATCAACTTGCTGCTCCCATGTTTGGGGCAGGGGGATAATATTTTAGGGTTTTTTTGTTCCCAGCCTCCAATGATTGCACCTTTATAAGAAGCATAATTATTTGACATAATAAGTATAAATATACAAATATAAAAATTTTGCTCACAATCACCAAAAAATGCTGTATCTGTTACTGCCACAGGTCTTTTGTGTCTGAAACAAATTTGCTTCAGAATTGTACAATAAATATTTACATACATATAAATTTTCAGATAAGACAAATATCTCAAGAAAAAATGTAAAAAAATAATTTTTAAATATACTTTTAAGGTTCAGAGTTTGCAGTTAGGTATCAGATCAAAATTCAAATTATTAGACCATTTAATAAAGCGAGAAAGCAGTCGCTGTAGCTAGCTTTATGAATTGCCATTGTTTTGTTGGTTTGTTTGATGACCTCAAACCAACAATATGCTACTTTATGACAAATTATTCTTAAAAAATAAGACTGAAATATCAAAACTGATGAAATTAAGTTTTGCTTTAAAAATTGCAGAATCAGAAAAGTCGCAGGTCAAAAACCGCATTGCCCTGGAAAGAGAAATGTAGTCAACCATTCTATTGATCTCTTTGAGTATTCTATTACGCAGAATAAAAACCTGTCTGATTTTACCCGACGGGTAAAAATTAAATGTCTTTTAAACATTAATGTTTAAAAGACGTTTAAAAGATATTTAAAATACATTTAGATCGTAACTTTTAAAAACAAATGCCCGTCGGGTAGAGTAATGCAACTTGAATTTCATGAAATTCAAGGCGTGCGAAGCAGCTCCATATTTGTTAATTTTCACCTAATGCGCTGATTTTTTCCCGCATTTGTATATATTTTTTTACAAATATATACTTATGTAAATAATTTTAAAATCAGAAATTTATACATTTTGTTTTTGCAAAAAGGTATTTTAAAGTGAAGTTGTTTTATCAATACCTTACTATTTTTTAACCTTTTACGGTTTTATGATCTAAATAGTTGATTCGCCGGCTCAACAGATTTGTTTACAGCTACGGCTTTATGAAGCTCTCCGGCATGATGGCAGGAGGTTATGAAGAATAATGGTTGGCCAGGAAAGCTAATCTTGTACAAACCCCTTTTAAGTAGCCAGGGCTTGAAGTGAATGAATTGTATGATATCAAAAGCATTTTTAATTGCTATGTAATATCACAACGAGTTTGTACGCTTTTAAAATACCACCAGTTAACAAAAATAATAGTAATAAAAATGCGCAAAATCGGTATAGAAAAAAAACCTTCCATTATTTTTAATGATATTATTGTATAGTTAATTGTAATTTCAAATGCGATCTTGTAAGGTTTTTTATTAACATTTTTTTATTATTTTTGAGGTCATCAAACAAACTAACAGATTTATCGTTTATAGAATAAATTTTATTGTTTTTAGAATTTGTATATGGTCATCAATCTGAACCTTCTCTAGTTAGTTCTGAAAATACATCTTACTTATTTGCCAGAAAATCTTCAACGCCATTTGTTGATATTCGAAAATCGGTTAGTATCGACGAAAGCTGCTACTCTGAAGTTTCATGTTTGTAAATTATTTATTAAATATAATGCAAATCAAGCGAAATCATAATAAAAAATTAGATTTTTGCTTTTGAAAACAACAAGATTTTAATTGGTATTTTAATTGTATATTAACAATATATGTCTTTAATTATGGTTTTATATATACAAATAAATGTACTTTTTTGCATAATTTTATTTATTTATTTATTTTTATTATTATTATTAAATACAAAAGGATCCCCAAACTTAACAGTTTTAGAGAAAACAACTTTTTTTGGTCTTAACATCATATTACCTTTCGCACTAAAAGCCATATTTAATTCAATAAATTTACTGTCCCAATACATCACTAAAATTCCCCATATATCACTAATAAATATGTCTGAGAGTACGAAAAAAATGTTTTTAAAAAAATAATTTAAATTTAGGAGTTTTTGACACTTTATCACCACTCTCAGGCATAGTTTCCAACGCCCTGTTTCCAACGCCCTAGTTGATTTGGACAACGTCAAAGTGCTTAAAACAAGTAATCTTCGTCGGTTAAGTTAAAGTTTTGGAAACAACTCAATAACGCAAATTCCACATATTGATGGCTTAATCCGCGAAATCCAGATTTTGACGTCATTTTGTTGATCTTCAAATTTTCTATGATATGCAAAAAGACCATAATTCAAATAAAATTATAAATACGTTAAATCACCCCGCACACATACAAGCCAACTCCAGGTTTACAAAAAACGATTTACCAATCCAGCTAACTCCCGCCAATTTTGCCATTTTGTATTGTGAAGTGTTAGATCGCGGAGTTTAAATTTTTAATATAACTAATATATTAATATACACATTTAAAGCTTTCAAAATATAAAGGACCTGAATAAAAGCAAGGTAAGAAACTAACTTTTTAAAGCATATTTGTTTCCAAAAACAGTTAAGTTAAGTTTGATAATTACTTTACAATTACAGAATCAGCTCCTTGTGTATATTAATACTATATTTGGTTATGTTGTAGTTATTTCTTAACCTTATATTGCACATATTTATTTTAAAATTTTGAAAAAAACGTACAAATAAAATAAAAGTTATTAAAGTTTTGGAAACAACTCAATAAGCGCAAATTCCACATATCGATGGCTTAATCCGCAAACCAGCCAACTCCATAGAAGAGTGGTTTAAAATTCATAAGCAAGTAGTAATAATGTCAAAATTTTAAAATACGCTTCTAAGTTTAATAACTTTTATTTTAATTGTCCTTTTTTTTCATTTAATGCAAGCAAAGATAATAAATCAAAAAGAAACTCCTGCAAAGTTAATTTTATTCGACAAAAAAAAAAGGTTTTTCTTTTTTAAAGGTGTGATGCCAATTGAAAACATTATGCAATTCTGTTTAATACATGAATACATGAATCTTGAATACATTAATTCCTTGAAATGATTAAAATATACTTGATTTTTTAGAATGTCATTTACCGAAGACATTGGTCATTGTAATGGAGAAATGCACATTTATGTTACCCATTTACACTACTGTTTTCGATATGGAAATATTCCTAACGCATTACACACCCACAAGTGAGGTCAAAGCCTCCATTCAAGCTTTTGGAGATGTCGGGTAGACAGATCCACATGGAAAGACCATAAAAATTTTGCCAATTGAGAAAAGGGACAAAAATATTTTGGTCGCAAAAGAATAGGCGAAAAAATAATCACTGATGTGCCTAAAAATGTAAAAAGGCTGACACCAAGGTGTAAATGCACATCAAACAAAAAATCTGCCTTTCAATGTTTGGATATTTTAGACACAGATCGAACGAAAATCTTCGTAAGTTTTTGGAAGATGACTTGAGGAGAAAGAAGGTGTATTTTGATAGTCTTGCCAAATGCATTCCTATCAAGAGACCGAGAGACAGAAAGGATGCTTTAAAATCCAAAAGAATCAGCTCAATTGAGTATTATTTAAGGAAAAAAGAAAAATTGTACAGAGTTTGTAAGACAATGTTCTTAAACACTCTGTGTGTTGTAAAATCAACCGTATGAGGTTGGAAACAATCAAGATCAATTGTCAACCAAGCAGTATCATTGGTAGAATCACCGAAGGTTAGAGAAAATCTATTTCATATAGAAGTAGCTTCACTCAAAGATTTTTTTGAAAGTTTGCCAAAAATGGAATCGCACTTCTGTCGCAAATCAACATCTAAGAAATATATTTTATCCGAATGGTCTACAAAAAAATCCTTTTATAATTTTTATGTGTCTGAATCGTGTTTATCGAACAACATTGCCCATTTGTCTGCAGCAAGATTTAACAACACCATGGAGACCGAAAATATTGCTCTATTCCAACTTAAAAAGGAATTATGTGAAAAATGTTTATGCCACAAGCTTGGCTAAATATCAAACCTAGACTACAACCAACACATACACAGAAAAAATGATTTGTGGAATGAAATTGAGGGAGGACTAAATGCTGAAGAATATGCAAGCATATTGGGGAAATTCATTATCCAGAAATTTCTTCCCAGACTCAGCAGGCAAAACAATATTAAATTGATTTTATATAGTGATGGTTGCGTGTCACGAAATAGAAATTCAATAATGTCGAATGTTTTAATGAATATAGCTATTTCCAAGCAAATAATCATTGAACAGAAGTATTTAGAGGTTGGCCATACCTAAATAGAGGCCGACTCAATGCATGCCTGTATAGAAAAAAAACTAAAAAATAAAGTTATTAATGTGCCTGTAGAATACTACGGAATTTGTAGAAGTGCTCGGAAAAAACCAGAACCCTTTGATGTTTCCTACCTGACTCATTCATTTTTCAAATCATTTGACTCAATCAAATTTTATAAATCAGTAAGACCTGGAAAAATAAAAGGGGATTGTTTTAGTTATACCCAAGGTATTGTTTTATCGATTAATTACATACATTTTTCTTTGTCAATGCTTTTTTTTTACTTTTAGGTATTTGGATTTATTATTAACATATTATTATTATGTTTTTAAGGTAACTGACATTCGTGGCTTACAATATAACATGGATGGCAACATCTACTATAAGCTAAGGTTTACAGATGAGTGGCTGTTGCTACCGCAGCGTAGTGACAAGCTTATTAACATTAAGGATATTGAACAGTTACCTAATCTGCACTCCGAAAGATTGAAAATTAAAAACAGGAGATATCAAGACCTCCAGGATTTGAAAACTACCCTGCCTTCAGATTATCATGAATTCTATGACAATATTCCATATCATGCATAGCTATATTTAAACAATAAATAAATCTTACCGACAATTCTAAAATGCTTATTTTATTCCGGCATAATTTTTATTGTATTTTTAAAATATTTTCTAGAACTCAAAATAAAAACACTTTATCATTAATGTTATTACAGCAATCATTAAATTATACAATAACCATTAAAGTTACAATTAAGCCATCAATATGCTTTTTTAAAATTTTCTTAAAAAAATTATTTTCTTTTCAAACGAAAATTTACCCCTTCAGATTTAAAATTTACCGGGAAATTTTCACGTGAATTTTAAATCAAAATTTACCAATAAATTTACATCGCATAGTAATTTTTTAAAAAATGATTTTGGATATTTTGTGATTTTTGAAATATTATGAAAATAAAACGCTCGAAAGTAAAATTTTCGATCAGCAAATTTCTAATTTATCTTTGTAAGGTAAGGCGGGGCGAATTCGTCATGTTTTACTTTAACAAAATGAGATTGCACATAAATAAGTAAACTTTTCTAGTTTAAAAGCATTTTTTTATTAATTAGGGTTTCTACTTTGATAATGTATTAAATCAAAATAAATACTCAAGTTACTTTAGCGTAGAACTTGATTTTTTCATCATCAAGTCATGAGGGGCGAATTCGTCAATTACGGGGCGAATTCGTCAGCACAACTAAACTGAAAAATACGTCACTTGGGCGATAGACAAAATTCCTTACTAGTGGTAAACACAGCTTATCTAGGAGAAAAAAAAACTTTGATATATAGCATTATTTTTGGAGAAATAGTAGGCTGATTTCCGTAATCTAGAACAGTAACCCCTAAGTGATGTAGATAAAGCTACTGATAGCCTACAGGTAGCTACATATAGAACTACTCTTAGATAACGACAAGATAGAATTACTGAAAGTCAGTTTCCTGATTCTAAGACATCTAAAAGGATGTCATTTGTTAAACTTTTTCTATAAAATATCAAACAATGGTTTTGGCATAAATGCGGTAGTGGTGTAGTGGTAGAGCGCTTGCTTCATAAACGAGTGGTTCCAAGTTCGATTCCCACCACGTCTCTGGTAGTACCGCGCCCAACTCGTTTCTCCGCGCAGCGGCCTTGTTCGTCAAGGTTCGTGTTTCGGAGTTATAGAGTTGAGAGAGGGTTATAACCACAAATAAGTAGCCTCCTCGTCTTTAGTGGCCTTCTCGGACTTGAGGAGGTAAATTAAAAAAAATAAAATAAAATCCGTCTAATCGCGCTAGCGCACAAAAAAAAAAGTTAAAGCAATAACAAAAATTATATCACTATTACTATTTAAAAACTTACAAGACGTTTATATGTCCTTTGAACACATTTTCCATATGTATCAACTCCAAAACATCCTTCACATGTCAACTTAAACATTTAAGCCAATCTTCGTTTGCGTCTCTCCAAACTACACAAACACAACAAAAGTCTTTATCAGTGTTATTTTTTAGAATAAAACCATTAGATGAATTTGGGTGATCAGAATCAGCTGAAAAATAGGTCCTCTTTATTTTTGTTTTAACTGATTTATCTTTTTTTATTTTGACTTCTGTTTAACACTGACCATATTTTTTATTAGAGCCTTTTTAGCAGGAGGCTGTTTTATAAATTTAACATTATCTGGTAATGTAGTAAGAGCAATATGGCGTTTTCAGTGAGTAGGTTACTCAATGTACTTTTGTACCTAAACGAAATTTAAATGCATCTATTTTTTTTTTTTTTTTTTTTTTTTTTTTTTTTTTGTCGTTTTACACATTTTACAATGTTATCTTTAAATTCGAATAAATATATATATAATTACAAGCTGACAGGGGCAAGTAGAAGACATAAAGTCTTATCATCAAGCCCTTTTGTGAAATAGAGAAATATAAAATTTCTAAAATTCCAATAATATAAAAAAGAGTTAAATTAAAAATTTTGAAAAAATAAACAAACATTCAAACAAAATTAAAATAAAAATAAAAAATTTAAAGAGTTTGAAATAAAGTAAAAAGATTGAAAAAAATTAAAAAGTTTAAAATAAATTAAAAATTAAAAAAAGTAAAAAATTAGAAAGAAAAAAAAATAATAATAATAATAATAATAAAATCTCGAAATAAAAAAATAAAAATGTATACAATGCGTAAATTAAAAAGTTTGAATTTTTTTTTACAAATCAGAACATATACGTATACATATTCAATACAAAGCGAAGTATATATTCAAAAATATTTATATATTAAAAAGATTCCAAACGTTATGTAGATTTAAATTCATTTGTTAGTATTTATTAAAAAAAGTTAAAAAAAAAACAGTCAAAGAGAAAATCAAACAAGAAAGATATATATGTATATATATATATTAAAAAAAAAAATAAAAAAAAAAAAAAAAAAAAAAAAAAAAAAAAAAAAGCTTTTTATCAAATTAATCAAAAAAATATTATTTTTAAAAAAATGAAAGAATGTATGTAATGTTTGAGTTTAGTAAGTGTTTTTTTATAGTTCTTTTGAATATATCAATAGATTTTATTTTTTTCATATTTTCGTCAAGAACTGACTTCCACAAGCGTGGCCCCCGACATGTAATTGAGAAGTCATATTTTTTGAGTGATGTTGATGGGATGTAGTAATTATTTATTGAGTGTCTTGTTTCATATTTATGGTTAATTAGAGAGAAACCTTTATAAAAATATTTTGGAATTAGTTCATTTTGAAGTTTAAACATAAATAACAAGTTATGGTATATATTTAGTTCGTATACGTTTAGCGCATTAATTTCCTTGAGTAACGGCTTGGCACTTTCGTACCTATCTGCGCCCAAAACTAATCGACTTGCTTGCTTTTGTTTAGTATAAATATTTTTTAGGAAAGATGAATGATTGTTTGCCCAGGCAATATTACAATAGTTAATATGACTATGTATAAATGAAAAGTATAAGTTTTTTAAACATATTTTATTCAAAAGATGTTTTGTCCTGTACATAATCCCCACAGTCTTTGAAACTTTGTTCTCAACTAACTTTATTTGGCTTTTCCAATTTAAATGTTCATCGAAATTTATTCCAAGTATTTTCATTGAAAAAACTCTTTTTATTTTAATATTGTTAATTGTTAGTTCTGGAAGTTTAAGTGGAAGGTTCTCGGATTGAGATGGTTTAGCAAACAAAATATATTTAGTTTTTTCAATATTTAATGATAGTTTATTTGCTATAAACCACTCATTAAGATATATTAGTTCAGCGTTTACATAATAAAAAATATTTTTTAAATTTGAGTCAGAAAAGAAAACATTAGTGTCATCAGCAAAAATAGTATAATTAAGTATTTTTGAAAACAAAAAAATATCATTGATATAAACTAAAAACAATAAAGGTCCTAGTATTGATCCTTGTGGAACTCCGCAACTTATTGATTCAAATGGGGAGCATGTTAGATCATATGGTACACCTTGTTTACGGTTTTCTAAATAACATTGAAGCCACTTTAAATTAGAGTGAACTACTCCGTAACTACGTAGTTTGTAGATAAGAATCTTGTGGTTTACAGTATCAAATGCCTTTGATAGATCTAGAAAAATTCCAAGTGTGTAACAATTGTTTTCAAAACCTTGTAAAATTTGGTTCGCAAGATCAATTACGGCATGTTCCGTAGAATGGTTTTTTCGAAAACCAAACTGTTTATGATAAAGAATATTATTTTTTTCAAGATAATTGTACAGCCTGTTGAACATAATACGCTCTAATATTTTGGAAAAACAGGAAAGTATGGAAATCGGTCTATAGTTAGATATTATTGAGTCGTCGCCGCTTTTGTATATTGGAATTATTTTTGCTAATTTAAGTTGGTCGGGAAAAATGCCGTTTTTTAGGGATAGATTAAAAATTATGAAAAGGGGTTTCTCTATGATATCAGAGACAGCTTTTACAACATCAGGTTTAATTTCATCCAGACCCGCACTTTTATTTGATTTAAGCATACTAATCGCTTGCCGAAGTTCTTCAATCAAAAGCTCTGACTCATCCATGAAGAAATCAGATTTTTTCAAAAAGGATTTAAATGATTTTTTTCCCTCCGGAATTGCATCGGCTAGTTTTTTTCCTATATTTATAAAAAAGTTGTTAAATGTTTCTGCAATTTCTTTATTTACAGAAGCATCACCTAAATTGTCATCTCTTTGTAATCTTTTTGGGAAATTGTCTTTTTTTACATTACCCACGCCTGTTATTTCTTTAATTACATTCCAAGTTTTTCTTGCATTGCCAAATGTTTTATTAAGTAATGAAGAGTAGTAATTTTTTTTTGATTGCTTTTTTAATTTTTCAAAATAATTTTTATATTTTTTGTATTTTATTTCGTTTTTGTAGTTCTTTTTTTTAAGAAATTTTTGGTAAAGTTTTTTTTTTTTTTTTGACGACTTAATGAGTCCTTTCGTCATCCACGGACTAAGCAAACTTTTAGGTTTAATAATTTTTTTAAATTTTGGAAAGGCCTTTTCGTATTGCTTAGTGAACACGTGAATAAAAAATTCATAGCCGTTATTTACGTCATTGTAATCAGTCAATAGTTCCCAGTTTACTTCTTGTAAGAGGTCACGAAACGTGGCGAGTGATTCATTATTTATTTTTCTTTCATATACAGTTTTTGTTTTTGTATGTTTCTCAGGGTTTGCAGAATATGTACTCAGAAAAACTGGAAAATGGTCAGTTATATCTGTTTTAATAATACCACTTTGCCATTCCACGCTTGTGTAATTGTTAGTAATAATATTATCGATAATGGATGCAGTTGTTTTAGTCACGCGTGTTGGCTTGTTAATCATAGGGAAAAGGTTGTACTGCAAAAGTGTATTTGTAAAACGCACGACGTGGTTATCTGTTTTATAATTCAAAAAATTCAAATTAAAATCACCTAATAAATACACATGTTTTTTTATGAGCTTTGGTAGCAAGTAGTTTAAGTGGTTTTCAAATTGATTGTAATTACCATTAGGTGGTCTATATAATGCTGTTATAAATGCATTTTTATTTGTTTTATTAATTATTTCAATTGTAAATGACTCACAATCAACGTCATTTACTTTGAGGTTTTCTATGTACTTAAAAGTCAATGAGTTTTGGACGAAAATTGATACGCCCCCACCAATGCCGTTTACTCTAGGTTGATGAATGGATTTATATCCTGATAATTGAAAGTTAGAATTAATCGTGTCTCGATGACACCAAGTTTCAGTCAGACAGATAATACTAAACTTGTTACTTATATTATTTAACATAAATTTTAAATTATCAAAGTTTTTATTTATGCTTCTGATGTTTAAATGTAATAATGAAAAATGGGATGATAAAGAATTAAGAACATGATTAACATCGTCAACATTGTAATAAGCCGTTTCTACTAAAATTTCGTCAAAAATGTTAATATTTTTATCATCGTCATTACTTCGGTTTAGTGTGTTTTTCCTTCCTGATATGTCAAAAACATTATTATTGCTGGCTTCCGCCATTTTAGCAATAATAAATAAAAATACTATTTAAATTACAAAAAATATATACAAAAAATAAATAAACTTTAAGCATTTTTATGAGATTTTTTAAAATCTTTAACTACTAATTTATCATAAATAACGACAGAATATTTACCGTTATTCCTGTGAGCTCGCATTTCTTCAAAGAGTTTTTTACGTATGGTTAGGGTATCCAAAGAGTAGTCTTCATTTATAAATATTCCTGTTCCTTTTAACTTTTTTGAATTCTTTAATATGTTAATTTTATCTTTATAGTTCAGGAGTTTTATCACGACTGATCTAGGTTTACTCTGCCCGATTTTTCCAGTTCTATGCGCCCTTTCGATAACTACGCCACTTACATTTAGTTGTTTTTCAAAGATACTTAAAACTTTTTCTTCAGATTCATTCCAACTTTCAGGTTCGCTTTCAGTTATTCCTTCAAGCCGCAGATTGTTTCTTCTTAGTCGATCTTCCAGTTGACGCAGCTTATTTTTTTCTTCTGCATTAAATGCTACTTTTGAGACAATTTTTTCTTCAATTTTATTGATTTTTTCCTCTTGGGTATCTTGCGTAAAAGTTATGCTGTTTTCAATATCATTTTGAGTGTGTTCAATTTTTGAGACTCTGTCATTTGTTTTTACCATTTCAAATTTTCTGAGATTATTTTCATTTTGTAAAGTTTTGCACGTTTCTTTGATTTCTGTTAATTCTTTCAACAGCCCATCAATTCTTTCATTTGTAATTTTTAAATTACCACTAATAAGTTTGAGAATGTCCTTTTGCTGTTTCTTAAACATCTCAGAGAATATTTCACGAACTAATTTCACAGATATTTCAGAAGCTTCTGTATTTGTTTGAATTTCTTTTTTATCATTTTTATTTTTATCCATTTTATTATCAAGTTAAATACCAATATTTGTTTTTATTTAATAATGAATAAACATATAAATTTATGTATATATGTTTTGATCTAGAATCTTTGTTCCTTTAAATATGAAAAAATGGTGGTCAACTGTCTCCTGCTGCATTGACAGTGACCAGGTATGTTGTTAGTGTGCCACGTTCACCAATAGTTAACTTTTGTACCTTTAGCCCTTTACACAAAACCACTTGGTACTGATGAAAGGCCGCTTTCATCACAAATATAAATCACTTTTTACATACTTATTATTTACTATATATACATTTTAGACTATACATTATAATAAGCTTGTTTATATGTGTCTTTACATATGTTTACATCAGAGTCGCGTTCATAACTAAAACTTTAAAAAAATTTAAAATCTAACTGTAAACTAATACATTCTGAAAAGTCTCTTATAGATAAAATCTGAAGCTTTGAAGTACATTTTTAGCACAACTTCATTTTCTTTCAAACGGCGCTCTATAGTTTAAAAGTTTTCGTGATTAAAGACCGTAATTTATCTTAAGTATTATCTTTTCTTTAACGACGAAGTTGCCTCTCATTTGAGCATGTGATAACAATCATTACGCGAAGATTCCAAAAGAAAAAACATAGCAACTTAAATTGTTATTTTTAAAAAATTGATATCGATCTATCAAAAAAAAATATACTTTGTAGTCAAAACACAGCGCGAACTTGATTATTTTTTTGATGATAAGCAATTTAAGCAGAAAAACATTTCTTCAACTTCATTGTTTTTACTTGCAATATTTAAAGAATAATCAAAGGAAAATATATAAAACACATATTTAATAATATTCTACAAATATCAGTTGAAAAAGTTTCAAAAAAACCAAGTAAATAGTTTTTATGCATTATTATGTTAAAGTTGAGTTGCATGAGTGACGAATTCGCTCCGTGACAAATTCACCCCGCCTTACCCTATAACTTGGTAAGATTCTTTTTTTGAAAATAAATTTCTTATTTCTAGTAAAAAGTCATGAGTTAAGGGGTCGTCCATAAGTAATTATTCACTTTTACTCATCTGTAGCAGACAGCAACTTTTCGATGTTGGTTTAACTGTTTATAATATTAAACATTTTCAGTAAACCAGCAAGAAAGTGTTTTTATGATCCAATACTTTTAGTAATTTTAAAGCTGATGTAATTAATATAAAGTTTCAACGTAACATTTTTATTTAGATTTTTTCTAAAATCCTAAAAACGTTGAGGACGATTCTTCCCTTTATGATTTGCGATTCCCTTTACGATTTGAGGACGATTCTTCTCTTTAAAGTTACGTTCTAAATATCTTTTAAACGTGTTTTAAATGTCTTTTAAATGTTCTTTACATAAGAATGTTCGGAAGACGTTTAAAGAACATTTAAAATACATTTAGAACGTAACTTTTAATTATATATAATTAAAAAATTTATATTCATCGAAAGGATGACCTCATAAACTGGAGACGAGTTTTTTTAAACAAAAAAAAGCAGAAAAAATTACCTGAAAAAAAAAATAAAAATTAATTTTTAAGCAAAAACTAAAACTAAAAAACAAAATTGTTGAAAGTATATAAAAAAAAATCCATTTTTTTTATTTAAGCAGCAATTACCAGCGCAATTCTGATCGTAAAAGTTATAAATGTCACCGTAAGGATGACGTTATTAACTAGAGTCTTATTATAAAGCACAAAAAAAAACCTGAGTTAAACATGACTTATTTTTAATGAAGAAATAAAACTATACAACAAACTATTAAAAATCTATTTAAAAATAATAATACTTTTTTCTTTTAATAAAAGAAAAAAGTATTATTAGTTTTAAATAGATTTTTAATAATTTTAAAAAAAGTTTTATTCTATTAACTATATGCAGTATAATTATTTAATTTGTACAGTTGAATTTAAGAGAAAGCAGTTGCTGTTGAGCTTTGTTATTTTTGACCTTTAACAATAAATTTTAAAAGTTTTGGTTTTTTTTTTTTTTTTTTGTCAAACCTTGGAGAATACAAATTACAATAGTTTAAAAGAAAGTGTTTGAAAGTCTGACTTCATGGTTTCTGTTCATACCCAGCTGGCACAATGACGTTGAAATAACGTTGAAACAACGTCGCAAACCGACCATATGACACGTTGAAACAACGTTGAAATTTGGTTGAATTGGAAATAAAATCCGACGTCGAAAACTACGACGTTGAAACAACGTCGATGATTACGTCGTTTCAACGTTGATCTAACGTCTTATCGACTACATATTAACCATATTTCAACTTTGAATAGGTGATATATTCGATTGATACGTAGTTGATAAGACGTTAAAACAACGTTGAAACAACGTAAATTCAACGTTGATTTTTGTTTTTTATTTTGGTTAAATCCAATTAACTAAAAAATTTTCTCAACTTTAATTGCAATAAATTAACACAATAAAAAAGCAATAATTTGCGCAGAGGATATTATATTTCACGTAAATTAATCAGATACAACTAAATTGCTTCAACGGACTTTATATACAATGCAAATAAAATAAAATGTTTGAAAAAAAAAAGTTTTATTTATCAGTATTATATTTATCAATTTATCAATAATAACTATTATCAATAGTTCCAGAACAACTAGGAAAAAGTATGAATGTTATACATCGGGTTAATCGCCTTTTACGCGCCGACCACCACCATTTGATCTGTCGAGTGCGTATTTTAATAAATTCATTATTCCTTTTCTTATTTCGGCAACTGTAGCAGTCACTTTAATTGACAAAACTCTCTCTATAAAAAAGGTATTGCCTGAGTAATTTTCATCAAATACATCAAAAAGTTAAAAATAAAATAGCATTAAAAAAACGAACAGTGATTTTTAAAAATATATAATTTTACACTTAACTTACAAGTAAATACCTAATGTTTGTTCCTTTAAATTTCTCTTTACCTTTACCGTCAGCCATATTAAATTTTGATGATAAACCATTGGTCAACAACCTACATTATACATTGTTATTAATGTCATAGTAACAAAAATTGATATACATGTCTTTTACAAAATACAAATTATTCTTAATGAAAAATAGCACAAAGGTTTCTTACCAAAGGTTTCTCACCCAACGCAAAAGGTTTCTTACCAAACCGTAATGCAAGTAAGAAAAAGAATTCATACAGGGGAAGAGTTTGGTCCAAGGAGACCACCTTCTAAACGCAAGAAAACACCAAGAGCGGACAGTAGATTCAGAAATATCTGCCTGGAAAAGAGAAAAAAAGCCACTAAGCTTATCCATGAAGCTGTAATTGTTGTGTCAGACCAGACCATGATGTCCAGCCGAAAATGTCAAAAATTGACAAAAAAATTTAAAAATAATGTCAAAAATCTTATATTTATGCAAGATGGTGCAACTTGCCACACAATAAAAACTGTTATGGCTTAGTTGATGTATTGCTATAGCCAGACAACTCGCATGATCTTAACCCCATAGAAAATATTTAGGAAATAGTAAAGCAAGAGATTGGAAAAAAAAATCTTACTAATAAGCAAGATCTTATGGAAGAGATTATCAAGATCTAGCATAATAACCCAGAGTTGACAGAAACTATAAAAAATAAATTGCAAGCATGCCACAATGCAATGAAGCAGTTATTGCAAATAAAAGTGTTTTTGCAAAATATTTATACTTTATATATACAGTTGTGTGACAATTTATTATGGCCACCTATGAGTTTTGATCATTTTGAAATTTAATCTCATTTTTTTCATATGAAGAGTAAAAATGCATTATTGAAAGTTAATCTTCTGTTTAAAATAAAGTTTTAACTTATAAAATCAATGCTTTTTTTTTGCTACTGGCAACACTGTCACTTTGACAGCCATTTTGTATGATGTCATCTTAATTATAATCTTTTTGCTGTACACTTGTTAAGTTTTATTACCAGAGTTTTGAATTCTTTTATTAGGTTATCGTCATATTACTTATTTAAATCAGTAAAAATTTCTTGAATATTTCTTTTTATTTTAAATTAAAAATAGTTGTATTTAGTTTGATATTTTTAAAGTTATGAGTACCAAAGCAAATTCTTAACTGTTATGTGATACTGCTATGTGATATCTTATTTTAGTTATGAGGGAAAAAAAAAACTTGTCACAAAAAATTGCTGAAATCAGGGCACTTTTAATAAATACTGATCATTCTCAATGAAAAATAGCCAGAAAATATGGTATTTCGCGGGTATCTGTACAAAATATACACAAAAAAATGCTAATATGGAGAACTTGATGCCAAAGAGGGTTGGTAAATGTGGAAAGAAGAGAATGCTAACACCATGCAGGAAATGAATACTTACCAAGATTGTTCTAGAAAATACACGGGCCACCAACAACAAAATAACTAATAAGCTGGGCCAATCTGGAGTCAAAATGTTGAAGAGAACGGTCCAACATTGCCTACACAATCTTGGTTACATTTCACGACGTCCAGCTAAGAAGCCTAAACTGACACCAAAAATTGTACAAAAAATGCTTGAGTGGACAAAAAAGTATAGGAATTTAACATATGATTGGTAATTAATAAAATTAATTTAGATGAATTTAAAATATCCACTTTCTTACACCAAACTTTAAATATTCATTCAATATTCACTTAACAATTCTTGTATAATATTTGAAGGTATGCTTTAGCGGCGAGAGTACTTTTAAGTTTTAAAAAGAAAAAAAGGGAAAAAATACTTATTGGACTGCATCATGCAAACTGTTAAACACCCCACCTCTGTGATGATCTGATCAATGAAATGTGTAAAAGAAATAGGAAGGTTCTATATTGCAGAATGAAAAATGTTACAGATACAATATAAAAATGCTGGAACAAAGATTGTTGTCACAATTGGCAGAATAGTTTAGTCCAGGTGAAAAAAAAGCCTTCATGCAGGACAGGGCATGACCATGTTGCACAGCTAAATCAGTTAAAAAATATCTATCAGAACAAAATATTCCATTACTTGATTGGCCAGGAAACTCTTCTGACCTAAATCCTATAGAAAATGTTTGGGCGCTCCTAAAGAAGCAAATATCTGAAAAAATTATTACAAATAAAGTGTATTTAATAGAAAGAATTATTCAACATTGGAACTATAATAAAGAATTGAAGGAAATGGCTCAAAAATGCATTAAAAGTATGCCAAAAAGGGTTCCTGCAATTATAGAGGCAAAGGAGGAATCACCAAATATTGATCTTGAATATATTTGCAGTAATATTTGAATAATAAAATTTATTTAATTTGAATAATAAAATTTATTTAATAATATTTTAATAATAAAATAATAAACAATATGTTAAATGTTTTTATTTGTCAAAAAAATACCCATTTCTTAAATAAAAGTTACTTTGAGTACATAAATCACAAAAAAATACTAAAATAATAGACTTTGAAACTTGATAATTTTGAAAAATTGTGGGTGGCCATAATAAATTGTCACACGACTGTATTTTATATAATTTATCATAATAATCAATAAATATTCAAAATGTTCATCTTTATTTATTTGTTTTTATCAAGTACAACTTTATAAATAAAAGAAAAAACTTTAAATTGCACTATTAATATTATATATATATATATATATATATATATATATATATATATATATATATATATATATATAAATATATATATATATATATATATATATATATATACACATATATATATATATATATATATATATATATATATATATATATATATATATATATATATATATATATATATATATATATAATATATTCATATAAGCACATGTATGTATATATACATACATATATATGTATGTTTATTTATGTACATATATATGTATGTATATATAGAGTAAAAAAAAAGGTTAAGTATGCATTACAAATCAACCTTTGTACTTTAAGGTTGTTCTTTAGCTCAAGGAAATACAAAAGTAAGAGAAAACAGTAACAAAAAAAAATTATAATCAGACATAAAAAAAAAAGATTCATTTTATGTCTGATTAGAATTTGTCAAACTTTTAAAAATATATGCTACACAGATTTTTAACACAAGTTTAAAACAAACTATAAAAAAGATTCAAAAGATTTTTTATTTAAAACTACTTTTAACAAACCTTTGCATCACATGTATTTGTATTTGTCTTAATGGTTTTACTTCCAATTTTAAAAAGTTTGTTAACCTAAAGGTTTAAGAAAATAATTACACCACATTATTTTTATAGTACATTTTTAAAAGTTACAAGTAGATTAACTTAGGCTAAGTTATTAATAAATACTTAATCAAAAAACAATAAAAAAAAACTGCAAAAAGTCATGGTTTGAAACAACCTATCAGTTCTGACCTCACCCAAGAATCATTTAAACTGTTATCCATAAGAATTTCAGAACTATTTGTCATGATATTACTTTAATTACTGGAAAGAGTTTTTACTAACATCTCTTTCTAACAATAAAGATATATCAGAAAGACAAAAGAACCAAACATTAATTAATTTCTAAAAATGTTGAAACACAAGAACAAAAAATTTATAAAATAAAACACTATTCATAAATTAAATAAAATGTATTAATTTAGCAACCAAAGAAATGTGTAAATCACTGAAGCATAGAAAAAAATGTTCAGAATCTTTTCTTCCTAAATCAACTTGCAGACAGACAATTAATACCTTGAGCTACAGTATGTAAAGTATGCATAAAAAATGTTTTCTGTTTCTTTTTTTGCGTTACAGGAGTAGGTATTTGCTTACTATTCTGTTGGTTATTATGTTTTCTCTTGCATAAGCATGGTAGTGGCTCCTATAATAATTAATATCAAAATATAACTAATAATACTTGAATTAAGTATCTTTTGAAATAGTTACTGTTTTCTGAACCTGATTCTATCTGAGTATCACTTATAGAGGCAAATTCAAATTTATTACATAACTCATGATCTAAGAATATTCATTCAATTTAAAAATGTTTTAAATACATTATATAATAAAGAATATATAATAAAGAATATATCTAAACACTGAAAACAACATATACAGAATGAAAAAATGTTAAAAAAACAAGGAAAAAAAGTAATGACTGAAGGTTTATATTAAAAAAAAAATTACATTATCTCCATGACATTAAATTTTGAGCAGCTTAAATCTGTATTAGTTACATGCGGTTTATGCATTTCATTGAAACAATTTATTACATTTAAAGATGACGAGCAGCACAAAAAATTATCAATCGAATTTTCTCTCTTTATTTCTCTGTATTTTCTATCCAAACAGCTTGAATAAACATTTTGCATGCCCTACTATACTTTTTCAACTGGAAAAGTATAGTAGAAATTATAATAGAAAAAATACTTATATATTAAAAATTTGTTCATGTAAAATAGCTAACAGAAAAATACAACTATAAACTGTACGTTATGATACATTATACAGTTGCTAAAATTTGCTAAATTTTTATGTTGATCTTTCTACCAATATTATGGACTAAAGAAGCATTCACAAATTCTTTTTTATACAACTTTACAAGAAAAATCTTTAAAAATTTAATAAAAATTTTTAATATAAAAAATATTTAAACTCTTTAAATCACATGGATTGGTAAAAAAGCTTGATAAATCATTATTTTGTAAAACATAATCCATTATATATATTTATATTATGTATGTATATATACATATATAGTGTATGTATATATTATATATGCATATTATATATATGTATATATATATATATATATATATATATATATATATATATATATATATATATATATATATATACATATATACATATATAGTATGCATATATAATATATACATATACTATATATGTATATACACATATATAATATAAGTATATATAATATAAGTATATATACTATATATATATATATATATATATATATATATATATATATATATATATATATATATATATATATATATATATATATATATACACACACACATATATATATATATATATATATATATATATATATATATATATGTATTATATAAATAAGAAAAACATATATAATATATATTTTATATTTATATAATATATCAAGTAGTCTCTACTTGTAATCCACACTCATGAAATAATACGGTCATAAAGAAATATCCATTTAATATTTACCTAACTAACTGCATCACAAGTTAAGCCATGTATTATTGTTAAATTGTCAAATTCAAAACCTTATAAAAAGGCAACAGATGACCTAATTTATTAGCATGTGTGACTTTACTTGTTTTTATTGGGCTAATAAGTAACTTGTTAAGTCTTTACTTGTTATTTGTTATGTTGATAAAAAAATTTTAAGTCACGCATGCGTATTTTAGTTATCATATTGCAATTACGAACGATCGAACTCGTAATATAGACGTTGAATTAACGTGGAATCAACGTCGATTTTATTTGATAGTTTTAAACAAATTTTTCAACGTTGATACAACGTTGATTTTTGGTTATACGACGTCGCGACTAAAAATCAACTGTAAATCAACGTCGAAATAACGTCGTGTGCCCACTGGGTACTGTCTTTGGTAAGGACTTTCAAAGTCTGATGAAATCGCTTGCCTTGCTCCTTTGAGTAAGCGCCCATGTTCTCCTTGAATTTGTTGCGATGCAAATCAAGGATATGGATTTTCAGAGAGATTCTGCATCCCATTTTGGCTTAATTTTTTATAAGAGTTTGCACCAACTCCACATAGATTTCAGCTTTGCCATTACCTAGGAAGTCCAGGACAGCTGCAATGAAACTGCTCTAAGCCTTTCTCTTCGTCCTGCTTAATAGCTTTGCAAAATGACTTGATGTCACAGAATATAGGAAATACAGAATATTCGCCTCAGATAATGATGTCGACCACGCGGTGAATAGGTCTGTTATAAAAAAAATATGTGATTGACCATATAAGTCAAATTTTCAAATACGTCGTCATTTGAAATCATTTTATTTGACATATTATTTCCAATAAACCTTTTTTATTTTCATAAAATCAAGTATTATCTTTCAAATGAGCTATTACAACACTATTTTGCACTTTACAATATTATTTACGATAAATAATATTGTAATAGCAAAAGTGCAAAATAGTGTCGTAATAGCTCATTTGAAAGATAATATTTGATTTTATTTATTTAATTTAATTTATACAATAAAAAGAGTGGTAATTAAATTTAAATTTAACAACTATTTTATACTTATTAGTGACACAAAAAAATATACGAAAGTTTTTTTTGGTTAAAAAAAAAAGCTTCTTATTCTACAACTTAGACGATAATTATACAAAAATAATTTTAGAGAATGTAATTTTTTTTACTTTTGTTCACCAACTGGCTCACTCTGCGCATGCTTAAAAGGTTAGGCGGCATAATTTAAAAACTAAACCTGTCAACAATCCAATGATATATTAAGAATAACTAGATGTCTAACTGCCGTAAATCGGTATAAGAAAAAGTGAAGCAAAAATCGGCCATTATGGGGGGCAAAATCTTTACGCTATTAATCAAAACAAAACAAACATGAAGCTTAAAATTGTTTAAAAATGTAATCAATAAAAAATCGATACACAGATATCTGAAAAAATTGATGTTATTTTTATTTTGATTTAAAATTTAATAATTATGTAAACATGCATTGTTTTTTTAAACATTTCAAAATCATACTTATTTCATTTTTTTTATTTTAAAATTTAAGTTTGAATGATTTTAAAATTTAACATTCAGCTAAAATCTTAGATTTAGTTGGATTTTAATCTTTAATCTATTAACATTTTATGCACCTGTTAGTCATTAATTACCCTCTGCAGTAATGCTAGGAGGTTTTATAACATAACTGCAAGGTAAACAGAGTTAAAACTTGTAATGAAACATTTTATAAAACTGTCTTGACTATTAACTAAGTTCTGTGTGACACAACTTAGAGGTTCCTTCTAGAAATGTTAGAATTTTATTTATGGTTAAATACTTCTTGTTATCATAAAAATCATTATTACTTTTTTCTATAATTGATTTACCGTCAATTAAATTTAATTCAATATAATAATAATTATGTTATAATCTAGTAAGGTTTTCAACACAAAAAAAGCTTTATAGGTATTCAGGTATATAAAGAATATCTTTCCTTTGAAAAGCAAGTTTTTTAATATAAACAACAAATCAAGAAAAGTAACAGATAATAAAACTTAATTTAATATTTTTATTTATAATATTTTCATATATATATATATATATATATATATATATATATATATATATATATATATATATATATATATATATATATATATATATATATATATATATATATATATATATATATATATATATATATATATATATATATATTTATATTTATGCTATAAACCTTTGAATAAAATTAATTTATTTGATTGTTGACGTAGACCAATCAATATATATATATAGACCAACTTTTCTGTATATAATTGGCCATATCTTTGCAGTCTGATTGTAAAAAAGTCATTTGCTAACATTTTTATTAGTTGTGTGCAATGCATGTCTTCAGTAACAGCTTCATGGTCAGCATCGTGTTCATTTAGGTCTTTAAAAAAAATGTTTTTCAATAATAATTTTATTAACTGCATAAATCATTTTCAGTTTAAGATTTCGCTCCACATTCATTTTTGGTTTTTTGAAATTGTCATTGCTGACATAAATTTAGAAAACGCTCTCATATACTATTATAGTTTGTATAACACCATTTTTTGGAGCAATAAGCACATTCCTATTTTTATGTTAATCAATGAAAGAACTGATGCTCTATAAGAATATTCCACAAAATTGTTTTGTGTGAGTTTGCACACATAGAACATGTTATCTTATAATAATCTTCTTACAATAAATCCAGAGCTATTTAAAAATTACAATCCTTAAGTCGCTCTAAATCACATAACACATTTCTAGTTAATTTTAGCAAATGACTTGGGTCAGGGATTACATACAAGTAGTGATAATAGCCTTCAAAAGTAAATTGTCCATTAATTTTTTCTAGTCTTTTCCCAAATGTACATCTTAGTGATGCAACAGAATTAAAGTTAACACTTACACTATCAAGTGTAATTTTACTACATTAATTTTTTTATCAGAAGAAATTGTTAATGCTTTTTTAATAAGATATGAAAGGTTTTCAGTTGTTATTTTACTACACAGCATAAGGCCAATAGGTGTTTTCCAATGACCTCATAATCCTACCAGCATAAATACCAATGCTTCTGTAGCTGGTGTATCTGGTTCAATTGCGACAATATCTTTTCCATAATATATAAAGCCTATGAATCAACCTGCCTTTTAATCACTTAGAACTGATGTTTTGATTACCATTGAATCTATAATTAATGCACAATCTTTATAATTAATATCAGCCACTGCTTTTATATTAATATAACTTAAAACATCTTCAAAAAAAACCAGTTTTACAAACTACAAAAGAAGTCCAGTTGGCTAAAGAGCTTGAAGCAGGTAAATGGAGTATAGGCCGTAGAAAATTTTATGCTTTAGGTGAGTAAAAATTCAGAGTTATTGCAAATTTTTTAATTTCATCAGTATACCTATGCCCTTTAGGAAGTGAGGTATTGTTTTTAAACTGATTTTTTATAATATCAAAAGTCAATCCACTAAAGTTTTCAATATAAATTGTGTTAATATTAGCAGCAACATTACTGTTATCGCTTATATCCGAATAGAAATCGATGTAATGGTGACTGCCTGTTTCTGAAACTTTTTTAAATGAGGCTCTTTTTATTTGTTTGTGACGATATAGAACTAAACTTTTTTTTGACTTTTGGTTTTGAATCAATAGTAATAGATGGTATAGAAAAAGGTTTTAATTGCGGTTTGTTATTAAAATCAGGTATATTGTAATCTGAAGGTAAAAAGTGATCACTACAAATGCAGCTGTGCTCAGTAGAAATGTTTCACGTTTTATAGCAACAATCCACTTTTTACAGAGTTCGCTATTACTAATTGGAAATTTATGAAATACTCTGTTGTTGTTTTTCATTGCTCTATTTGTGCAACCTGCTGCTGCACAAGAATTAACCATGATTTCTAATTTTTGAATATTAAATATTATTTGATCCAAACAACCGTGATTTACTATTTATTTTTGCCCCCCATAATGGCTGTTATTTGCTTCAAAAAATACGCGGAAGTTAGACATCTAGTTATTTTTAATATATCATTGGTCAATCCTTATGTTAAATATTTTAGTGACGTGAATAAACATTGTAAATGACGTCACTAGAATATTTAACATAATTAGGTTTGACAGGTATCGATTTTAAATTATAGCGCTAAAACCTTTTAAGCATGCGTGAAGATCCAACATTCGAGTCAAGATTCGAGTCATTTATTATTTACCTTCTGTTATGTTACTCGTATTGGATTATTTTTGTGATTGGTTAAAATTCTATAACTTTGAAAAATTTGAAATGCGAAGTAATGTGGGAACAAAAATAAATCAAAGCAATATTTCTGTAAAAATTTTAGTTTTGAAACTACACATACACATAGTATATTCAACAAAACATATTAAAAGGATATTTTTTTAACAAGAAATTATTTTTGAATAAATTTTTTTTAACAAGAAATTTTAAGTTGATGTTTAAAAATAATACGTTGAATTTTTCATATATGTTTTTTAATATATTTTGTGCTCAATAAATAAAACTGAATAACAGTTAAACGCGGTTAACTGAATGTGTTTTTTTTTTTTTTTGAAAAACAAAACAAAACAAAACTATTTTGTATATTTCAAGCACTTTTTAAATTTTTTGTGCAACTCCATTTCACAAAAAATTGTAGAGTTGACCTTAAACCAATTGTAACAATCCTTAATAGTATTATGGATTGTTACAATTGGTATTATTAATATCTATCAATTTGAGTATTATTAATACTCTATTATAAAGTCATCACATAGTCTATACACAAATAATAAAAATAAACAAATAATAAAAAAAAAATGCGATTTAAAAAAATCGCTTATAGATTTAAAAAAGCAACAACAACAAAGTATAAAGATAAATGTTGCAGAAAGTATAACTACAAAAAAGATTTAAAAAAATTGGCTACTTTTTAAGTATTAGAAGTTATATATCTAAACCTAAATACATTGAGTGAAACCACCTCATTTTAAACTTAATATATGTCTATGATATGTATTTAACCTCAAGCCAATTGGCTTGAGATTAAATACATATCAATGAGTGCCTTTATTTTTTAGTTTATGGTTCTTGTGTATCAGTAATAGTATAGACCATTTTATCATATTTCATTAATGAACAGGCACATGCTAGATTAAAATAATTAAATTATCTTGTTTATCTATAGAATAAACATTTGATTATACAATTATTATTTAACTAAAAGATCAGCACCATTTTAGCATATTTCATTAATGAACAGGCACACGCTAGATTAAAATAATTAAATTATCTTGTTTATCTATAAAATAAACTTTGATTATACAATTATTATTTAACTAGAAAATCACGGCTAGTATTTTCAAATCATTATGTTTTCAAGTGTGATAATGATCATAAAACATCCAAGCAATACTGTAAAACCTATTTTAAAAATTTTCAAAACCAGCAAGTAGTAGAAATGATTGAATCACAATCACTAGATCTTAATGCAATCAAGTTACTATAGCAAGAACTTGGCAGGATATGTATGACAAATACAGTCATCTTCTACATATTAGCTTATGGAATTATTGTAAATGAAATTAAACACAATGCAACCTAAAACAATGCATAAATTGTTTGAAATTTTACTGAAGATCTGTCGAGCTATAATAAAGAATAAAGGAAGTTATTTTAACTAATCAAAAATTTAATTAAAATGTTAAGTTTAATTAAGTTACACTTAAAATATTTAATAATGTTTAGTAAACACAACAATTGAAGTACAAATTAGACTTGAAAATTTTCTTTTTTCATTTCTAAAAATTTAGTACCTGCTGCAGAATTTGTAAATAAATTTAAAAAATATGATAAAAATGTCAATAATTGGATATTTTTATGTAAGTATTAAATAATAATGATGCCATTGCTTGCATTTGATCAAACAACATTGAATGAAGTTCTTGAAGTAAGAGCTGAACCATTATTTGAATCTGAACTTTGGAGTTTATTGTTGCAAGCAAGTCTAGCTTTACAAAGTATTATGGATAAAGGTTCTTATTTTTTAGTTTCTTTAACTGTGTCAAAATTGTTTATAATTTAAATTATAATTAAAGTTTTATTTTATACTTTTTTAAAATAATGTTTATAAATTTTTTTTTTATCATATGTTAACTTAATTTAGTTGCGAAAGAAAAATTATTAGATCTTACTTCAACTCTATGCCCTGATACCATTATATTATGTTTAAATGGTAGAATAAAATTTGGTGTTTGTGAACAAGGTGAGTTAAAATTTTTTTAAAATACTAAATTATAAATTTAAAATTTGATAAAGGTCAGTTTTCTTTAATTTCAAAATTTGACAGGTTTAAACTATTGCTGCTGATTCAGCTATTTTTTGTATGAGTGTTTATGGGCAGTTTATTAAATAAAAGAATGGAATATATAAAAGTGTTTTTACTATCAAAACAAGCTAAGAAATTCTCATAATTACCTAAATTGCTGTTGTCACAATGAAACTTTATATTTTTGTAAAACTGGTTATCTGATTTTGCATGGATGCTTGGGTGTATATTATCTGGATATCCTTTGAACCTTGTATCCAAGCATTTATAGATAATTTGAGTACATAAAAAATTTACCTTAAGAAGGGTTGATAGATTTAAACCAGGGTTTAAATTAATCTAAAAAATATCAATTAAAATCAAACTAATTTTCTATTTAAAACATCAAAACCAATTGGAGTTGTTCTAGATAAGCTGCAAAGAGATCAAATAAAAATAAGTGGCACTGTTCAAATTTTTAAAGAACTGATAAACATGTTATCATTTTTATCTACTGATAAAAAAAGTATTGGAAACTAGATATCATCAGACTTTCAATGGTGCTCATTTTCTGGCGAGCACACTAAATCTTAGATATTTTGGATCTAATCTTTCTTAAAATAAAGCTGCAATGACTTTTGGAGATAAAGAGTTTAAAAACTTGGTTCCAATAGAATTCAAGTTGAAAGCCAAATGTGCTCCATTTGATAAAAGGTATTTGTATAGTAAATCTATTTTAAAAAATGTATCACTAGTGGAATGATGGAAATCTCCAAAATATTTGGACTGCAACATTATCATGGATATTGAAGGTTGTTAAGCGCACCAGCTTCTAGTGCTGGGAATTAAAAGAATTTTTTTGACTTTTGGATTTGTTCATTCCAAGTTAAGAAATAAGATTGGAGTAGAAAAGGCAGCAAAGCTTGTTTTTATATACAGAACATTAAATGATGTATTAGTTGATGAATTACAACAGTAAAAGTTAATAGAAAATATAATTTACTCAAATAAAATGACTTTTTTAATTGAAAAAGTTGACTAAACATGTTTTTTTTTTAAAAAAAAAAAAGAGTTTAAACCAAAAAAACCATGGTTTTTTTGGTTTTTTTTTTAAAAAAAAAAACATGTTTATTTTTTTAAAAAAAATGTTTTTTTGCAATCACAACAAAATTTCAGAAGTTTTTATGCAAATTGAGGAAAAAAAGCAAATTTGATAAAAAAACTTATTTTCAATTATATCCTGATTGCATTCCTCCATCACTGTATGGCATCATAAAAGTTCTAAAATCAGATAAAAGCTATCTAATGATACCAGTGAATTTCACTATAAGTATTCTGCCTTATGGTTTTTCTATGGAGCTCTTCCTGTGATTATTGACATGCCTATTAATTGAATAATTTAATGCTTTTTTTTATATAAAAATGTAATTAGAATCATACCAAATTTGGGCACTATTGGACTATCACTAATGGTTGTTGTTGCAGAAGCATTTTTTCAATATCTCTGCAACATGGCTGTAGATGACAGCAATGTGAACAAGTTCCTATATTTTTAAGATCAACAAGATCCCACAATTCAATACACATCAATAAAAGAAAATGAAACGAAGAAATTAAACTTTTTAGATAAAACAACTATAAATACAAATAATTTCCACTATGATGTCAAAATCTATCAAAAATCTGTAGTTACGAATATACAAATAAAACCAAGTTTAAATATTAATCTTGTAATAGCTTCTGGAGCCTTGAAAGGTTTTATATTAAGTACCACAAAGATTTGTTCCCCAAAATACCTTAAAATTAAATACAATTTAAAATAAATATATTTGTTAAAAATGGCCATAAAAGATCATTAAAGCAAAAATATAACATATAATATAAATATAACTTATAACAAAAAATCTCAAAATCCAAAACAATAATTTAGATGTTTTAGATTAGTCACAAATAAAACAGAAAATGGTTGCACAACACTAAAACTCCCATGGATTCCAAAACTGGGATCAAAATTAAAGAAAGAACTAAAAAAAAAATGATGTTAAAATTATAATTACAAACGTGCCAACTTTGAAAACAATTGTAATAATAAATCCAAATTATTACCAAATTGCAATCCAGGTGTTTATAAGCTTATGTGTTCACACCCTAGTGTTCATATCAGAAAAACATATAAGAAAATTTTACTGCCTTTTATGCTTACCTCAGGTAAGCATAAAAGGCAGTTGACACGCTTCCGAACACTGCAAGGAATACTAAGGTATATTTAACTTGATGCACCCCAAAACAATTGTAATAGGAATTTGGTGTTAGAATTACATCAAACAGTTACAGAACTCTTTTAAAATATATCTAATTAGTTTTCACCTTATGTCAGTTCATCTTTATGTCTTATATACAAATATTTTTATTATATTTTAATTTATGTCTGACGATAGTCTTTGCTAATCAGTTTGAAAATGTTTTTTAAGATATTGTCAGTTAAAATAATGCTGATCCAGCATGTTTTAGTTATCTGTCACACCTCCCCACAACAGCATTTATGTTTCAAAAAAGTGCACATGTCCAAATTAAGTTTTTCTAACAAGGTATGATTATAGTGTACACAAAAAAGTATTTCACAAAATTTGAAAAGCATGTCCTGAAAAAAAAAGGTGCTTATTGTGATATAAAAAAAGTGTGTTTTTCTCTCATTAACATATACAGAAAAACAACAAGATCGTAATAGATCGTTTTTTTGATCGTTTTGTTTTTTTGTGGAAATCATTTGGAAATTTGTATCTGGAAAACTCACTGAATCTTGAGTGAATAGTTTCTCCTGTCTGTTCGCTGTAAATTCCCAGTCCGTAGCCATTATTTCTACAAAACTCCTTTACATGGCAAAATAATCTATGGAGTTTGGTACTCTTTGTTTTGATCTCCAAAGTAATAAAAATATCAAAAAAATCATCTATTACTTTTTCAAAATCCATACTGAGTATCTTGCTAAAATATGAGTAAGCCACAGTATTAAAAGCATTAAAGGCATCACAAAATCCCCTAAGATCTTCAGGAAGAGCATCTCTAAGCTTATTTGTTAATCTCATCAATTTCTTACACTGGTTTCCTTCAAACTCTCCATCGTGAAGTTTTTGTCTGACAAGGCAATTCCTTTCTAAGAAGATTTCCCATTTTTCTTGTCCCCATTTTGTTGATAAGTTATTCCACAATAGATTAATTGTTCCTCTATAGATATTAAGTTTGGTTATATTGCATACTTCCATAACTTCAGCTTCATCATCTCCTGGCAGAAGTGATTGATTCTTGCAATTATAAAATTCTTTCAGTGATGAGTCAGAATTACATCCTTGTTTCCATACAAGATTTTGCTCTCTAATTGTTCTAAAGGTTCGTTTATCTCCTCTAGAGTAAAGCCAATCTACACAATCTGTACTCTTATTACAGAAGCAACAAGGATACTTTGAACTATGAATTGAAGTCCTAAAATTAAGTTATGTAGTTTCAAATTGGCGCAAATTTTAAACTGAATATTTCTAAAGTCAAAAGTTTTGAAAAAGACAGCACAGTTTTCATAATTCTCCTGAATATTTGGGACTAT
This sequence comes from Hydra vulgaris, assembly GCF_022113875.1. Classification (NCBI taxonomy): domain Eukaryota; kingdom Metazoa; phylum Cnidaria; class Hydrozoa; order Anthoathecata; family Hydridae; genus Hydra; species Hydra vulgaris. Next base: position 28,824,417 of record NC_061158.1, on the reverse strand, counting down.
TCCTATGAGTAATGTCTGATCAACGGACATTTCTTTTTTCAGGTTCGGATGATGATGGTATCTCTTGGTGATATCACTAAAATAACTTGCCATACCAATAGTGCCGATTCCAAGTGTAAAAAAACCTCCAAAGCCATCAGCAAATACTTTCACCTTAACATTAAAAGCGTCTTGTTTTCTTTTTTCAATCATTTTCCAGGTGAGTTCTTTCACATCTTTAACAAGATGTGAAAGAACTCACCTGGATCGTACAATTAAAGTTCAGTTTCCGAATTATAGAAATCACGGTTAACTGCTGAGAAGTACTCTACTAAAGAACCATTGTTATATACCATGAATTCTTTAAACCCAGCTTCTATTGATTTTCGACCGTGCTTAACCCGAATTGCTTTTGATATTGCATCCATATCAGAACCAGACAACTTTCTATCAACCTTAATGGTCATCAAATCTTTGTGACTCCATTCTGCAGTATCAAAGATGTATCTGAAAGTGTTATGTCTGTTTTTTGATAGCATATACAGCAGCATATATATATATATATATATATATATATATATATACATATATATATATATATATATATGTATGTATATATATATATATATATATATATATATATATATACATATATATATGTATATATATATATACATATACATATACATATACATATACATATACATATACATATACATATATATATATATATATATATATATATATATATATATATATATATATATATATATATATATATATATATATATATATATGTATATGTATATGTATATATATATATATATATATATATATGTATATGTATATATATATATATATATATATATATATATATATATATATATATATACATATATATATATATATATATATATATATATATATATATATATATATATATATATATATATATATATGTATATATATATATATATATATATATATATATATATATATATATATATATATATATATATATATATATAATAGAAATACAAATATTATTGTTTACTAATTTTAAAATTATTTAATTATTTAGTTTTAAAATGAAAAAAATACTCTTAATTGATGGGACTTGCTTTTCAAATTTTGTGAAATACTTTTTTGTGATCACAATAATAATACCTTGCTAGAAAAACTTAATTTGGACGTGTGCACTTTTTTAAAACATAAACACTTTTGTGTTTATGTTTTAAAAAAGGTGTGCAGTAGAGATAACAAAGCAATTTTGATTAATATCTGGATAATGGTTTCAAGGATTTCCCTTAAATTTTGAACCCAAATAGATTTTTATTTGAGGAACACAAAAATACTAACCTATAGCTTAATAGTTTTAAGAAATGCCTTATTCAATTTTATTCAAAATTATTGACTATATTGGTAAAAACATTGTTAAATATATTAAACTTAAGGACGATTCTCAAATTAGTGAAACCAGAGAGCTAATTTTTCAAACACACTTTTTTTACAATTTTTTTTTTGCATATTTTTATAATAAACTAGCTAAATTAATATTTTAAAATACATTTAAAAGTTTTTGTATGGTGTATGGAAAAATATTGATATTAATTTCTACAGTTACTAAAATTTGAAAATTTTCAATTTTTAATGTCAGTATATTATTTTCCATTTATTATAATAAATAAATATTTAATATTGTTATAATTACATAAAAGCATTTTAATAACTATTTAATATAATTTTAACAAAAAAAAATCAATTTTGAAAAAATATTTATACATATATATTACATTTTAGTAAATACCCTTTTTGTGATGTCACACCATAACAAAAAACAATGAAAAGTTTTATTTGTGAGCAAACTAGAATGCTTTTTTTGAAAATATTTTTAATTACAATCAAAAAACATGAATATAATATTGATATTTTTAATTACAATCAAAAAACATGAATATAATATTGATATATTACTTTTTTAAAAATTATTCTCAATTTTTGTAATAAATTTAACAAGAAAACAACCATCGTAGTATTTGAAAGTTATTTCAGTTTGAATTAGCTTAAAAAGATGAATTAAATAATTTTATAAATTATTGATTCCAAGGTTTTTGTAAATTTTATTAGTTTCCTGTTTTAAGTTTAGGTTAATATATAATAAAGATAAAAATGTCTTGAGCTGAGAGATTAAAAACTTTAGAGGAAAAAGAAAAGCTGACAAAGAATACTGTTTAATAAAAATTAAAAGGATTAAGAATATGTGAAAAATTAAAGTTGTAAAAATAAACAGTACAGAAAAAGATTCATATAAAGAAAAAAAAAAATAGAGTGGAAAGAGAAAAAAGCTGAAAAAATATTTTTTGGCAATGTTTTTGAGAGAGGCTTACTCCATTTTTCAATCAACCTATGGAGGGATAATGCCTTTCTCTACATTTTGTAAGCTTAGGCCAAAAAACATATTTTTTTTTTCAGAAGAAACACCCACAGACCAGTGTAAGTGAAAACTGCATGAGAAATTTTGCTTATTACTTAAAGAAATAGACATTAGCTATAATAGTTCATATTGAGAGTCTTTAATTACATTTCAAAAATGGGTTATGATGGGTGATTCAATGAATGCAAGTTGTTTTTCAAAACAAGTGACTCAAAGTCATCTGATTTTCAAATAAACTATATTAATGACCTGCAAGTTCCCAAAATATTTTCTCCAGAATTGGCTTTTAATGATTGGTGCCTAGTGAAGAACAATGAAACTATGTACCCTAATAAAATAAAGCTTAAAAAGTTGAAACTTAAAAAAAAACTATATAACAAAAGTGCTACTCAGTTTAATCTTTATTTCAGATATGTTAAAAAAATGAAAAAAAAAAAAAAAAAGTGTTTCAAATTTATTAAATTATTAGGATTTCATACAGTGTCACACATGTAACAAAATTTGTCACACACATAACACTAAAGATTATCACTTATTTTTGAGAAGTTATTAAAATTGTGAAAAATAAAAGTATTTTTTATAAACATCAACATGTTGTCTGTAACATAAAAAAAAATCATTAAACTAATCATAGCCAATTAGCAGAAATATTCAATCAAAGTTTAAAATTCAAATTTATAGTTTTGTACGCGTCACACATGTAACGCAACTAATCAGTTCTTTTACTAGTATGTGCAATAAACATATTTTTAAGAGAAATATAATTTTATATCAGACTCATCTCCTACTATAATATTTACAATATCTTGCATGTCTGTAGTAAACAATTTTTTATTGCTCCTTTTATTTGAAAATATTTGTACCAGAGAATCGCCCTTAATATATTTAACAATGACAATAAAATATACATTTTTTATTAGCATTGAAAAATAAAAATATTATTCCTTTTTTTTTTTAAAGAAAGAACAGAAAAGCATTTTCGTCCCCCAGAGTATTCTATAAAAAAGAAGAAAATTACTGATAATGAAATCGAAAAGGTTATTGGTTATTATTTTAAGTAAACATTTAGTAAAAATAATATGAAAATTTTTAATTTACAATTTGTATTACATGTAATTTCTGCATAGAGATTTTGTATGATATATTGTATTTATATACTTAGGTATAAAATAGTTTTAATATTGTATTGAGTAAAACTGGGTCGAACCAAACACTGAACAACAAAAAACAAAAAACTTTATTGTTTTCTAAGAAATTTTGATTATCTTTTTTCTACGTAAAATAGAAAATACAAAACAGATATTACTGAACAAATAAATTGTATTTGAAAATATGAAAACCAAAATAAAAAAAAAAAAAAAGAAAAATTGCTTTTGACAGAAATTCTGTTAAGCCAATCATTATAAAACATTTAATAACTTGATTATTTTTCTTTAAGTATTTTTACATAGCATACAGATATAATAAAAGATTTAAATTAAAAGATTTAAATTAAAAGATTTAAATTTAAAAAAAAAAAGAACTTTTTACAAATCTCTCTAGCAAAACATGTACTGTTGCAGAGCCAAGTGTTGCAGTTCAGATTCTCTCATAGCATTGTGTCTGAAGTTATTTTCTACTTTTTCTGCAACCTAATAAAGTTGAGAATAGAATGTCATATTTGAATCCAGCTTTTCTGATTTAAATTTTTATTTTTTTATATCAGCTAACACAGCTTCTTCCTTATATGACATCTTAAAAGTCAATACTTTTTAATATTCTATTCATTCCATTTATTAAAA